>CM034362.1:18052332-18106906 GCA_019925275.1 Mytilus edulis
AATGACGCAGTCATTGTTCCATTACTGGCGACCTGAACTTCATTACATTTCTCTGCCTACCGCGCTTGGTTTCGTATTTACTATTTTCTATACAAACTGGAATCTGCTTGTGTTATCATTAATTATGCATGAGAGGTCATTGTGTAGTAATCAGCCAGGAACCAGTTTACAAACTAACTGGTTTCTGCTTGTATTCCACTACACTCGGACAAAGTGTTGTAGTTTGACGGGAACCAGTTTAGAATTTGTAAACTACAAAACGTAATCGGTTATTGTTCATTCCGTTTTGGTGTTTCATACCGACTTTTATGGTTTGAATAAGCTTAAGACCCTTCAAACATTAATGTGATAGGTATATTAAAGACTGATTTACAAAAGGATGGAACTGTTTTGCTTTCAAAGTCGTACTATAGTGATATCTGTTATGTACGGATTTCCACTCTAACCGGTTAATTTCTTTTTTTACACGTGCTTTTGAAACTTCCTGTTTAAACATCGCAAGTTTTAAAATTGTTTTTTGAGTGAATTTAACTTATTTTAACAATCATGAAGCGTTCCAGAATCATTTTCAAGCAGTTTCTTCTTCTCTTTGATGATGGAAAATAGGTTTTTCTCAAGAAAATACCGCAAACGATCGCAGAGGAATTGAAACGTACAAGTCAAGTCGGCACCTGGATAAATTGGCATCTAGTCAAATCGGCACCTATTTGACGTCAATTCGGCATCCAATAATATTTGTTAAAATATTTTCTATTCAATTAATTAATAACTGTTACCAAGTACATAGTGAATATGTTGTTGTGTATTTAGGTAAACAACGAAACCAAAGTGAAATTATGTTGTTGTGTATAAAGGTAAACAACGAAGCCCTTACCAAGCTGTTGTTTTAACAATTAGACAATTATTAAAAAAAATGGAAAACTATGAGTCCCTTTCAATAAATCAAACTTTCATGCCAAATAATAAGCAAATTTAAGGTGTTTTTTTTTTCAGTAAAGTTTAAAAAGCATTAAACAAACAATCCTGTAAAATGCTCAACTGGTTTAAATAATGCATAAAAATATCCAATATCTCATGTATTAGTCCAAATAATTATGACGTCTGGCAAGGCTATTTTATTTTTTTTCTGTGACGTCTTCCTACGAAGTTCGTAGGAAGGCTTTCTTAGGAAGGCGTCCTGAAAAAAATTAACATAGCCTTGCGGTCATAGAAAGGTGTCCCAGAATAAAATTAAAAAAGCCTTGCCAGACGTAATAATTATTTTGACTACTCATATATATATCATTAAAAATACACCAAAAATGTCATTTAGTTGAGAAAAATAAATATATACAAAATGTACAATGAACACCCAAAAATGTGAAAGTTAGTATTTAACTCTTTTTGCTTAAATACTGAAAAAAATTCTGGCAACCCCTTACTTATTTTTACTCTTTTTGCTTAAAATACTGTTAAAATATATATTTAACATGGGTGACGAATTGACTATATCAGGTGTCGATTTAACCAGGTGCTGATTTGTCCAGGTGCCAATTTAACCAGGTGCCGGTTTGACTAGAATTCTTTGACAAATGTTTGAAATTGAGTTTCATTAGACCTTTGATAACAGTAACAAAAAGATTATTTACTTAATATTTTGTGGTATCAGGTCTGTTCGCGCCCAATACACTTTCGCACCTTGCAGGTTCGCACCTTGCAGGTTCGCACCTCGCACGTTCACACCCAAGGTCCGTTCGCACTCTACTCATTCGCGCTCAATTTTAATTCAAATTCAAGTTGAATAATTGGAAAATCATGATTGTTGTTTTAAATTGCTTTGGTGTAAATACTGAATGTATTTATAGCTTGGTATGAGTAAAACATTGAAGATTTTAAAGATAAAACACAAAAGATAATTGTTTTTAACAGCTTGGTCCCTTTGATCTGAAACAACAAAACAATAAAATCTAGGAACCAAAATATAGCAATCCACTATTATAACCAAAACATGATAAAATCTATTCAACACACAGAAAAAAACATAGTCAGAATCTCACTTCATTTTGAAAAAAGTCAATGAAACAAAGTTATAGCAATACACTAACCAAAACATGATTAAGAGTTATTCAACACAAAATAAAACGTTGACAAAATACCACTTTAATTAGAAAGGATTATTATTATTTTTAACAATACGCTATCCAAAACATGATTAAGATTTATTCAACACAAATAAAAATGCTGTCTCACTTTATTTTGAGACAATGACAACAATTATACTTATAAAAAAACACTTGCTTACAGAGTTATTAAACACAAAACCAATTAAGATTGGGTGCGAACATTTAGGGTGTGAAAGTGAAAGGGGGCGAACATGAGTGGGCTCAAACTGACCCGGATTCAGACTATGTACTAGTGAGAAATATACAAGCCTTTCTACGGTATTTATTTGTACAATTCAGGTAGTCTTGACCTATTCATTTGTCTTAAAAAAACAGCCAGTTGTCACCTTCACTTCACACACACACATATATACGAATATCAATTATATGCTTACGAGACATGTTGCATTGTTAAACTAATTACGGTATGTGAAAATCAAGACTTGCATAAAAACTATCCCAATATAAGAGACAGTGGCGTCATTTTTCTTCAGAGCTTTCAGCTCTTTGATTAAATATCTTTTATTGAAATTTGGGATTTTGACATATTTTTAACTGGTTGTAGGGTACTACCTTTGGTAGAACCCTACAGGTAGACAAATATAAGACGTTTTTAATCTAAAGACAGAGAAAGTGAAATGGGTCGAATTTGGCGCTCAAAGTTGTGAGAGTTACATCATAGACGGTGTGACGTCAACTTGGGTCATTTGCATAGCTAGATCAGTAGTCCCATTCATTGACAATGTGGCAGAACAGTGATGTATGTCAAATAATCGACATAAGATAAAATCGTTAGTGGATTAAGTATCTAATTATACAGACATCATGGATAATTCGATATTTCATAAGGAACAACCATGGAACTAAGGAAAACGGGTGTGAATTTCCAGAATGTAATGGGTAGCAACGTCCGGGATATGGGTTAGCAACACTCAGGGGCTATGGGTTTTGTAACAATGTGCGTTAACCAATCAAAATCCTAGAAATATACTAACCTGGGTATAAAAAGTTTTCATGCTTTTTAGCTCACCTGGCCCAAAGGGCCAAGTGAGCTTTTCCCATCACTTGGCGTCTGTCGTCCCGTCGTCTGTCGTCCGTCGTCGTCCGGCGTCGTTAACTTTTACAAAAATCTTCTCCTCTGAAACTACTGGGCCAAATTACACCAAACTTGGCCAAAATCATCATTGGGGTATTTAGTTTAAAAAATGTGTCCGGTGACCCGGCCAACTATCCAAGATGGCCGCCATGGCTAAAAATAGAACATAGGGGTAAAATGCAGTTTTTGGCTTATAACTCAAAAACCAAAGCATTTAGAGCAAATCTGACAAGGGGTAAAATTGTGTAACAGGTCAAGATCTATCTGCCCTGAAATTTTCAGATAAATCGGATAACCTGTTGTTGGGTTGCTGCCCCTGAATTAGTAATTTTAAGGAAATTTTGCTGTTTTTGGTTATTATCTTGAATATTGTTATAGATAGAGATAAACTGTAAACAGCAATAATGTTCAGCTAAGTAAGATCTAGAAATAAGTCAACATGACCAAAATCGTCAGTTGACCCCTTAAGGAGTTGTTGCCCATTTTATTCAATTTTTAACAATTTTCACTAATTTGGTAAATTTTTGTAAATTTTTACAAAATATTTTTCACTGTATCTAAAGGTCCAAGTTTATTATAGATAGAGAAAATTCTAAGTACCAAGAATGTTCAGTAAAGTAAGATCTACAAACACATCACTATCAGCAAAACACAATTTTGTCATGAATCCATCTGTGTCCTTTGTTTAATATGCACATAGACCAAGGTGAGCGACACAGGCTCTTTAGAGCCTCTAGTTTCTTTAACTGGTTTTGCATGCAAGGAATTCATTAGACTAATTATAAAAGGAAAGGCCCAAGAAAATAAAAATTTTGAGAAATATTTCAAATTTGCACATTGTGAAAGGAAATGCATGTGATCAATAAATGCAGTTAACTCTCGTTGTCTCGAACTAGGTTGACTGCAAATTTCGGATGAGTCGAAGTTTTCACGTGGTCCCGAACTTTATTCCATACAAAAGTATGTAATTCGACTCCTGATGAGTCGAAATTGGATGAGTCGAAATTTCGGTTGAGTCGAACTAAATTTACGGTCCCAAGGTTAACAAAAGCATTCAAAAATCACTTTTTATCTCGAACTAATACACATATGTCAAAACATGACCTCCGGTATTTAAATGGATTGAAGAGTTAATCTGACAATACACGTGTAATTAAATTTCTGGTCACTGACCACTGTATTGATTTATGACATGCTATTTCCATGAGTGTTTTCCTAAGATTATCTTTTGTAGAATTTTTGGGATACGATTGCTTTCAAGCAATCTGTAGACTTATACCGGTGGCTCAGAGCAATTCCCTCACGTCAATCGTTTTATTCTAAACGTTAAGGAACATCTCAGATTCTTATGATTGTCTTGCTTTAAAAGGTAAAAACAATCAAAGGGATTGAACTTAAACATCTTTCCTATAATATTCTTTTCATAAGCTTCATGTTTGATAATTCACTTGACTTATATGCGTGTTTTTAACAACACGGAAAATCAGAATTAAGCAGTATTTATAATTAGTGTTTTTATAAATTTAGAAACACGTCAGAGGGAATTCCCAGTTTTGATAAAATGCGAGAGTTCTCTGAACTCCGATAAATCTATTTCTGTTATATATTAAAGAACTGAAGTGGAGTTTTTAATAATTTTACCGTTATGAAACTGATATTTGAGATTGTACTTCCATAAACATGATAAAGAAATAGAGAACCAGCTAGGTCGTTTAATAAACATTAAATATACGTCCTTGCTCCAGTGTTTGTTTTGGAAATTATGCGCATGCGTATAGATTTCTTGACTTCAAGGGGTTTTAGATTGAATGGTTGCTCTGGATTCCCCACTCAATTAATTAATTTATAACTCATGGGATCTTTTCTGTGTATGTCTGCTATTGAGGGTTATTGTTGTTGCATATCTTTCAATCATATGCATCATTTAAATTAAAATAAATGTATTCATCATCGTAGAACACCCCTTCAGGCGAAATGGAGTCTTCCATATTATCGTTTCGAGTTGTCTCCCTTCCGGAAGAAAATTCTGTGTATGCTGAACCAAACACGTCGAGTATTACTATTAGCTCGTTCTGTCAATAAACGTCGTATTATATTAAAAATGATCGCAAATTAAAGCGATAAATGTGTACGGAAAGGAGTCATGATCACTGACTCAAAGGAAATTAAATATTTAAAGAGTTAGGAATGGGATTCCTCCTAGAATTAACGTAGCCTCGTAGGAAAATAGGTGATAAGATACGAAGTGGAATACTTTCTCTCACTCAGAGTCTCAGTGACAGCTGTGGAAAGTAAACTTGGAATTGATAGTAGAAAAAAGTACAAAAATAAAACACAATAGTCCTAATTACATTGTTGTTACACTTTTATCCGGGATTGGCTATTTTGTAACTATTTTACATGTGCAGTTTAATTATTTTTGAAAATAATATTATCCAGCTACATGTATACAGGTGTCAATGAAACAATGGCAATCGTATCCCTCAGAGCAATCTGCTCTTTGATTATAAATAATTAGTGATAAATTGTTAATGTTCATGTAATCTCTATACCAATGTAATTTGGTTTGTTGAGAAATAAAGATATATACAAATGGTGTGTATAAAGTGAGGATTATGGCTTCCGTTGATGATCACCTAAAAACTACTCAAACGGCGTCTTTTATCTTATTATATGTTCTTTTGAAAACAAAGAGTGAGATAAAACAAAAGGAATAGAAATCAAAATTTTCTTAAATCTCTTGTATCCGAGAATAAACAATTTTGTCAGCTATTAGCGACCTGAATTAGGAAACTGTCAATTGGAAATTACTCTCTTGGAAAAGCCATAGGATTTTTTTTTTAATTGAAACAATTGAATAAGTAAAAATAACAGTCATTATAATATAAAAAGACTGTGACATACAAATACATCGATCTGATACTAGAATATCGATCCCCTTGTCATATTCACCCGGATTTATTTTAGCTTTACCAAGCTAAGCAAGAGTTGTGTCCCTTAGATTGTCGAACTTCCGGTGTTCGTTTGAGTTGAACTACGTGTATCTCGAAATATTTCTCTGGTCCGGCTGACTTCGACATAACGAGAGTCGACTGTATAACTAATTACAAATACTTTTGATGTAATGAAGTCACAATCACAACATATGTGCTGTAACAAAGAAACCTGCTGAATTTATGTAGTTTTCCACCCATATTTCCTTTTATAAAAATTTGTTCCCAGATAACATGGATAATAAACAACAAAATAATTTCAGAGTAGCTTGAAAGATTTTTTTTTAATAATCTCACCAAATGAAAAGTAGTTTCTTGGGGGTGCACATACTTTCAATGCAAAATATACATCAAAGAGGTTTTATAACAAGGAAATCAAAATCTTTTGGCATAATTAATTGCCAAAGTAACTCAATGAATGAGAATATGTTTTTATTTTCTAATCACCTTGTATCTTTGTATAGTTAATAAAAATATTGAAAGAACATGCATGGTAACTTTTGTACACTAATCATTCTAATTCTAATTCTCACAAAAAGGGTCTTATATCCTAAACTTATATGATAAAGTTGATTATTTTTGTCGAGCCTGCAACTTTTGTTGCAGAAAGCTCGACATAGGGATAGTGATCCGGCGGCGGCGGCGGCTACGGCGGCGGCGGCTACGGCGGCGGTGTTAGCTAACTTCTTAAAAGGTTTATATTTTAGAAGGTGAAAGACCTGGATGCTTCATACTATGTATATAGATGCCTCATGTTACGAAGTTTCTGTCAGTCACATGTCCAATGTCCTTGACCTCATTTTCATGGTTCAGTGACCACTTGAAAAAAAAGTTCAGAATTTTTGTAGTGTTTAATTCTCTCTTATTAAAAGTAATAGGATAACTATATTTGGTATGTGCGTACCTTGCAAGGTCCTCATGCCCGTCAGACAGTTTTCACTTGACCTCGACCTCATTTCATGGATCAGTGAACAAGGTTAAGTTTTGGTGGTCAAGTCCATATCTCAGATACTATAACCAATAAGGCTAGTATATTTGGTGTATGGAAGGACTGGAAGGTGTACATGTCCAACTGGCAGGTGTCATCTGACCTTGACCTCATTTTTATGGTTCAGTGGTTATAGTTAAGTTTTTGTGTTTTGGTCTGTTTTTCTAATACTTTATGCAATAGGTCTACTATATTTGTTGTATGGAATGATTGTAAGGTGTACATGTCTAGCGGGCAGATGTCATCTGACCTTGACCTCATTTCATGGTTCAGTGGTCAAAGTTAAGTTTTTAAGTTTTGGTCTTTTTATCTAATATTATTTGCCAAAGGTCAACTATATTTGGTGTATGGAAATATATTATGATCTATATGTTAGTCCCGCAGGTTTTATTTGACCATGACCTCAATTGCACGGTTCATTGCACAGTGTTAAGTTTTTGTGTCTTGGTCTAATTTTCTTAAACTATAAGTAGTAGATCAACTATATTTGTTGTATGGAAGCTTTGTTAGCTGTACATGTCTGCCTGTCATGGTTCATTGGTCTTGTTTAGCTTTCTTGGTTAATGTTAAGTTTATGTGACAGTTGTAATAAAGCTTTATACTTAGGACTATCAACATAATATCAATGATTAGTAAAGAAGGCGAGACATTTCAGTGTGTGCACTCTTGTTTTCAGCTAAGAGTAACATTATTAAGTGATCTTCCTGTACATGTAGACGTCTTTATTTCAGCTAAGAATAACATTATTGAGGGATACACGTAGACATATTCATTTCAGCTAAGAATAACATTTTTAAGTGATACACGTAGACATATTTATTTCAGCTAAGAATAACATTATTAAGTGATATACGTAGACATATTTATTTCAGCTAAGAATAACATTATTAAGTGATCTTCCTGTACATGTAGACGTATTTATTTCAGCTAAGAATAACATTATTAAGTGATCTTCCTGTACATGTAGACGTATTTATTTCAGCTAAGAATAACATTATTAAGTGATCTTCCTGTACACGTAGACGGTGAACCATGGATACAACCTGCAGGTCAAGTTGTAGTTCTTAGATCAGCATTAAAGGTACGTCTTAATGATCAGTTTAAGTTTTACTGTTAGTGATGGTTCAAAATTAAGTTTGAGTAATCAGTTTAAAATTAAGTTTAGTGATCAGTTGATTTAACCCTTTCACCAATAGCTGCCCTTACAGAATCTACCCGAGACAATGGCTTCCCTGGCTATTATGACACAAGTGGGAGATCTTCATATTAAATGTACATAAAAAACTTGTCTGCAGTTATTTTAGGGGAAAAAATGTCATTGAGGGGAGAAACATGTGAAAATGTAAGCAGGGCAAAGATTCATCATACTCCTTATTTTATTGCTGTTCTGCATCTTAACAGTAGCTTAAAGATCTGAAATGTTGAAATGTAGAGCCACATCTTACAACACAAGGAAAGTTTTTCCAAATGTAACTCTCATTAATGTCCTTAAGAAGCTACCAGTAGTTCAATTATTATGACTGTAGTATTATTTTATGTCTATGTTTTTATTCTAATTTTTTAAAAGGCAACAATGTTAAAAAAGAGTAAAAATAAAATAAAGAGACGAAACACAGAACCTAGTATATTTTTTCCTGACAATGAACCATTACAACTTCAGTCCCCTAGTGATGAAACAGAACCACTTTAACATTGTAAGTATGAATCAAGCTTTCTTAAAACAGAAAGATAAAAAAGGGGGGGGGGGGGGGGAGAAAAAAAACAACTTCAGTCCCCTAGTGATGAAACAGAACCACTTTAACATTGTAAGTATGAATCAAGCTTTCTTAAAACAGAAAGATAAAAAGGGGGGGGGGGGGGGGGGGGGGGGGGGGGGGAGAAAAAAAACAACTTCAGTCCCTAGTGATGAAACAGAACCACTTTAACATTGTAAGTATGAATCAAGCTTTCTTAAAACAGAAAGATAAAAAAAGGGGGGGGGGAAACAACTTCAGTCCCCTAGTGATGAAACAAAGCCACTTTAACATTGTAATTATAGCCTGTTGAAATAGAACCTTAAAAAAAAGTAAGAAAAATTAATGGAGAGTGAGTTAAAAAAACAATAGACAACCATTTCATTCCAAAGTGATGAAATAGAAACCACTTGGACATTGTTAATATGGCCTGTTGAAATATAACCTTAAAGCAGAAAGTAAAAGGAGAGAGGCAACAAAAATACCAATCACACAAAGTCTTGTAAATAAATTGTTTACTGAAATCATCGTAGCAATTTAATTTTGCTTATACTTTTGTTACCATCTTGTCCTTTCTTGTCTTTTCCTGGTGATATATTTTCACAATTTTGTTGACTTGATTGATATAAGTTTGACATATTATTGCCCACTTAAATTTGTTCCTTTGCATGGTACTTTAAGAAGGCAAGCATACTCTGATAAATATGTAATACAGGTAAATCCTGAGAGCTTTCTGTACACATGAAATTTATTAAAGAATTGAATGCTTCTTTTTGTAACTTCATTGGGGTGTAAAAGCGTTGACCGAAGTAAATTTTATATTCTGCACTTCATTCTAAAAATGTGCGCACGGTCAACGCTTTGGACCTTTTGGATTATAGCTCTTCATCTTTTATATAAGCTTTGGATTTCAAATATTTTGGCCACGAGCATCCGTGAAGAGACATGTATTGTCGAAATGCGCATCTGGTGCAAGAAAATTGGTACCGTTAATTTTATTTTTACAACCCTAAGAAGTTACAAAAAGAAGCATCCAATACTTATAATTACATTTTTTAGCTAGGATCATGAATCATAAATTTTTATCAAGTTTTTATTTAATTTACCTGTGCACTTTATTGTGGGACCTCGTGTCATCATGAATGATAAATTTCATTGTATAATGAAGTTAATTATGGAATAACGTGAGATTGTAGTTAGCCAATCAGAATAACGTATTATAATGAAACATACATCTAATGTAATTCTAAAGTGTTGTTTACATATTTCATAGATAAAGGCAGATGTGGTATGAGTGCCAATGAGACAACTCTCCATCCAAATAACAATTTAAAAAAGTAAACCATTATAGGTTAAAGTACGGCCTTCAACACGGAGCCTTGGCTCACACCGAACAACAAGCTTTAAAGGGCCCCAAAATTACTAGTATAAAACCATTCAAACGGGAAAAACCAACGGTCTTCATACACCTTTATGCTGCAGAGGTAAAGGATTGGGCTATATACACCTTATGGTATTGATTTAATATTAGTAATTGTTTAGATGGCTGTAAATGGACAATTTTGGTAGTTATTCACAAATTATGATTGTAATTTACTGAATTTGTATATTAAAATGCATACTGTATTAATTTCTGTATTGAGTAAAACATAAAAAAATTGTGTGAAAAACTATTTTTTGTCAAAGATAAATTCGCAATTGTATGTTGGAAAATTACAAATAAAACACTTAATTTGTTGATATTTTTCAGGACATTTAGGTTGTAGTGAATTGAAATCCATTTATGAGTCGACAGGAAACCATTCAAGATGTTGGACTGGTGTCCTGGTGATGATTCCAGAGTCTACACTGGCTTGACTCATGCAGATTGAATGGCGTTTACCCTCTTATAGAAACTGACTTAGAATGTTCTTAAATTTGTGATCGAGTGATAATTAGGTTAGGGTTGTGTGTGTGTGGGTGCATGCGTGTACTAAATGTAAGTTATGTGTGCATGTGGTTTATTTATAGAAAATCTTGTTTCTATGGAAACAAGAGACAAAGGGAGGTAATCTGTTCACGTTTATATTAGAAATAGGTAGCATTCAAGTTTACTTAATGTTATGGAAGCTCTCTATGTTTTTATTTGCACTCGTCAAGTTTTTCTTGATGATTTGAAGAATAAAATAGAAGAAAGATCATTTATCCAATTCGCCTTTTCAGAATCTAAAGGACTATGGGTAATCTCATTGTTCGTACACCAAAATGAAAATAAAGTTACGTCATTGGTTGAATTTTCATTGTTTAGAATGTTTCTAACCAATCACTGTGTATGCTTTTGAAAATATTACCCAGAATGCAGTAGATTCTGAAACAGCCAATTACAAGTAGCATTGTTGTATGTCTGTTTAAACAAGGTTATGTTTGTTAGCATGCTGTGCTTTACTTCATAAAAGATAGGAAACTCTAAATATTCTGATGTTTAAAATCTTTCTTCTTATCATTCTAGTTATTCCCCTTTATTCAGACATTGTCTTAAAAATTCTAAATATTCAGATGTTAAAGGGGATCTCTTTTTTGTCATTTATGATATTCCCCATTAGTGACCCTTTACTCAGACATTGTCTGTCTTAAAAATTCTAAATATTTAGATGTAAAAAATCTTTCTTTTTGTTATTCTAGATTATTCCCCTTTAGTCAGACATTGTCATAAAATTTAAAAATTTCCTATACAGTATGTTCTCTTTCTTTTTCATAAAATCTGAAGAATTGCGTCTTAATTGTATTTCCTTTTTTTTTCTAAAAATCTAAGCAATTAATCTACCTTTCGTTATGTCCTCTTTTCTTTTTCCTACACCAAAGAATAACTTTGTTTGTCCCATTTCTATTTCTCAAAATCCAAAGAATTACTAACTTTGAATATGTCCCCTTTCTTTTTCCTTTAATCCAAAGAATTACTTTATAGTTGTATGTTCCCTTTCTTTTTCCTAAAATCTAAAGAATTTCTATCTATTGGTAAGCTTTCTTCCTTTGTCATTTAATCTAATATATATTCATCAGTAAATAGTTGAAGAAAAAAATGTATCAGGAAAATACTTATCAGATGTTAATTTAAGTCAGGGTTGTATTTATTTATCCATCACATATCTTTTATTTACATTTTTGTTGTAGTTACAATGGACTAATTTTACACCATATCTGTTGACAGATAACTTGAGGCATTACAATTAATTTACCATATCAAGGTGTTTTGACCAAATACCATATCGGATCTTACAAATATCATTGTACAAATGTCATTGTCTTCTTTGCACTTGTAATAATTATTTCAGGTTTACATAAAAAACAATATGCCCCTCCTAGGTGCATTAGGTTTTTTGGTCTGTGCGTCTTTTGATAGTGGGAGTGGGGCATCCTTGTAATATGAACACATTCTGTATAGTACTCTTATTTAAAAACTCTTATTTTAGCATGTACTGTACAGCACTCCATAGAAAGTATACTTTTGTCTCATGCAAAGGTAACTTTCATCACAAAGATTTTACATTTTGGATCTCTGGTGACCCTTCATTATAATGATTGTTAACCTTGTAACCAGGCTATTACTGATTTCTGCCATTTGTGGCACATAATTGGACAATGACCAGTCTGTTACTACAATTGCAGTTTACTTTTTAAATAAGGGAGCTACCATTTGATTTTTATGGGGAGGCTAGGATGAAATTTGAAAAAAATAGGCAGTACAGGAGTTTTGAGTAAAAAAAAAAGGCAGGATGAGCATCTTGGCAAAAAAAAAGACAGGATGACAATTTGGGTAAAAAAAGTCAGGATAAACTAGTAAAAAAAAAGGCAGGACCGAATAGAGTAAAAAATAAAAAGGCAGGACAGAGATTACAACTAAAAAAAAAAGCGGGACAAAATTTATCATCCTAGCCCCCCCCCATAAAAATCAAATGGTAGCTCCCTAAGCAAAAGTAGCAGTGGAGAATGCATTTTTTTTTGTCTCCATTATTTCAATTGTAAAAAGAAATTTCCTTGACAGTGTATTACCCCCTTAATTTGCAATTAGGATAAATGGCAAAACTATTTCATCACAAATCATTAAAGAAGATCCGAAGTCTGGATGAGGAAAACATAAGAATAAACCCTTGGGAACTGGTTTGGTCCAAGAAGTTGGGAAATTTATACACCAAGAAACTAATCTTTTGTGCACAGTATTGAATTTAAAAAGAAAGAGATAATAGATACTTATAAGATCAGATATGGTAGTTGGTGATTTAATATTTTATTTATTCACACATTCAAACATGATGCTCTGAAATTAAGGAAAACCCTGTAAACTCTCATAGTGTATATTATGTGTTTTGTTTAAGGTTGTATTCACAATAATTTCTCTAAAGAAACGTAATTTTAGTATAGTTAATCTAAATTTTATTATTAACTCTTTTAAAAGACTCAGATTTTCTAGCAGTGACATTTTCTGCTTAATAGATGATAAATAAAAGATAAAAAATCATCTACTGATACTCTTTAATCGGCAAGAAAGTTGGAAATGAAAAAAGGACAGTATTTTTGTTATCACATTCAGCCAGACTAGTAGCTTGAACAATATGGCAGAGTAAGTGCAATACATTGGTTTAAACTTTTAAAACCTCCTGACTTTTAAAGAAACAATTATCCGTGTGAACCCTATTTTTATATCAAATACATTCACATCTCATTTCGAGTCACATTGATTGTTTTGACTATAAAAGGAAGACTGTACTGCAAGGATAAACTGACATTATTAAAATATATTTTATTAGGTCCACAAACTGCAAGTCAAATATCTGATACTCTGAAGAATATAATATATTGAAAAATAACTGGTTAAAAATTCTTAAGACCATCCTCAGTAATTGCCTTTTTTACCCAATACCAAAAAATCTGTACAAAAAATTGTATTTAGATATTTTTGAGAATTTTTATCTGTTATACCAAAAAATGATTGATAGATTTTGTAATATTGTGGAATTTTTTTTTCATTATTCAAAGGTTTGTATTATTATACACCATAAAGTGTAATTCTTAATATTCAAAGGTTGATATCATAATATGACATTGAATACATTTCTTCTACTAATTACAAGCCCAAAAAAATAATGGACCATATATTAATGTTGACAATGTTTAAGTTTCTGAAGCAAAAAAAAACCAAAACAAATCCGACAGAATGGAAAATTTTGTTCAGATGAAATGGGCTGAATTGAAGACTTAAAATTACCAAAGAAAGTGAACCATATATATATTGTAAAGTAAACAAACAAATATCTTTGCCAACAAGGGGAAACAATGGAGAAAATATGTTTTACTTGCAAGATCTTACTTAATATAATGAATTTTGTTTAGAAATTGAGTACACATCTAATATTAGAATAAGGGGCTTTTATAGGGAGAAGTTATTTTTAGATTTACTCATAATAGATATAATTTTCTATGTGTATTTTGTGTATGAGTGTTTATAATGAGAAATTAATTGTATATTATTGGTGTGTGTGAGGGTGCGTGTGTGCCGTACAATTGTTTAACTTTTTTTGCCATAATGACAAGTGAATATTTTTTTGAGGAGTATCTTTTTTTTTCAAATAATGTGATTCCTCTTAAAAAATTGAAATGTATGTATGTAATAGATTTGTGAAAAGAAGTCTTTGTAAATATTAATTTAATTTGTCATATTCTTAACGTCTCCTTTCCAATTGCAGTCATGTGAGCACATGTGTAATTGGTAGGTGAAATATGTTGCAGTCAAACCTGTAAATAAAGGTTACCCTGTAGACCCCCTGGGGACCAGAGAAATTGGACCTTAGAGAAATGGTACAGTCATATTTATATATAAATGCCACCCTCTGGACCAGAGAAGTAGGACCTAATAGATAAGACAACCTTTGAATTGAAATTCAAAATGTTTAGAGCTTTTACAACCTATAAATAAAGGTCACCCAGTGGACCCCTATGGGACCAGAGAAAATGGACCTAATAAAAGAGAAGATCTTTTAATTGAAGTTCAAAGTGTTAAGCTTTTACAACCTATAAATAAAGGTGGACCCAGAGAAAATGGAGCTAAGAAAAGAGAAGATTTTTTAATTGAAGTTCAAAATGTTTAGCTTTTACTACAGTTGGGGAAAAAAGAAAGGGGTCTGACAGGTTGATTCAAAATGTGACTTTAATAAGTGGTTAGACTGTACTAACTAAGGTAAATATCCCTTTCCTCCTTTTATTCAGATAGATTCAGTTTTATAAGGTGAACCAATAAACTTGGATGAGAGTAAATAAGGCATCAGATTATTCATGTTTTTTAAAAACTTAACATTTGGAATATAATAAGGATCATGCTAATTGATTTTAATGGAATAATTCCAAGTTCAATTTCTTCAAAATGTAGTATATTTTCAAAGTTGTCAAATACTATTCAGACTTTACCTTATAAAGAATATACCCATGAAGTTTGAAAATTTTGAATACAATTCACAATATTTAAAGATATGTTTTAAAAACTGCCCATTAACATGCAAACTTAGTAGTATTATTAAAGAACAAACCCTTGATCTTGGATAAAATTGAATCCCTATTTAGAAAAATGTAAAGATGAATTAAACTCAATATTTAAATAAAAGTAGGATCTGTGGAAAGTGTTTAGTGATGGATCCAGAATTTTTCACTGACTGCCTAAGTTGGCACTCACTCCAATCATGCTTCAGATAATTCTCAAATAATCAACCACATTTTTCCCACAAAAAGGGGGGGGGGGGGCTTCACCTGGGTTGGTCTTCTTCACTGGCTGTCTTGATAAGTTAATTGCTTTCATATTGTTAGTGGTAGACAGCCTTTTACAAGAATATTACTGGTAAATCTTTTTTCACCAATCTGACTTCATTCGAGGTTTATAACAATCATAAAGAGAAATCATATTAACTATCATATGATTAATTAAGGGAAGTCCTAGTATTTTAATATTTAAATAAAAAATAACTTAAATGTTAGTGTCAAGACAAAAAATCAGACTAAAATGTTGTCAAGACATAAAATCAGACACAATGTTAATGTCAAAATTCTTAAATTCTAGTATACCAACACAGATAAAATAGTACTGACAAGACATTAATTCAGAATACAATGTTAATTAATGTCAAGACTGATTTTTTTTATACCCTGGAAAAAATTCTCCAATGATAATAGTAATAAGAAAAAGCGACTAATACTGTATTAGTATTTTTGTGATTTTACTTTTTAAGAAGTTCATGCATGTTTAAGTATCCCTAATCACAGCTTTCACCTACCGTTTAAATGACCCTCTTGTATCTTTCTCCACTCTTTTTTCACCTACCATTACACTGTGCTCTATATCAACATTTGTAGTGTATTGTTTCACTCAGTCTCACTGGTTGAGGCAAATTATCAAGAAAATGTACAACAAATTACCGTTGAGACGTTGAGTATTTTGTAGGATCAGCTGTGAGATGTAATTTATCTAGAATTAAACTTGATTACTTCCATTAAAATAACAAATTGGAACTAGTGAGAAGTGTTTGTATTAATTGCCAAGGGAGGACCTTTTTTTTTTATAATATTCGTCTTCTATGGAACCTGGTTTTACAACTATGTGCATGCTCGAAACATGTCTATAAGACTCTGTGTATGGGGAAAGCTGTTCAAACTTCCATGTTCATGAGGGAAACCTGTGTATACAACTCTGAATATGCTGGAAACCTTTCGTAACGACGTCATTAAAACAAGTCTCTGCATGCTAGAAACCTACTCTGTCCATTGGATAACTTGTTTACTTCCATTTAAATAACAAATTGAAACTAGTGAGAAATGTTTGTATTAATTACCAACACCATCAACCATTATGTTTATTTATACTATTGTACCTGTCTACAGTGAACTCAATGTTATATATGCTATAAACCCTCCTGAAATAGACATGGTAAAAGGCTTAATTATTTGAAACATTAAGAATTTCTTACTACAGGCAAAGGTTGCTTTAGATTTGATCAACTGTTTTCAATATTTTTGGTTTGCATTGCTTAAAGAAAGCCCGGAGACCTTTTTTTGATGTGTCATCATCATGAACACTCAAAGCTTTAGAAATTAAAAGCCAAGGATGCATGCATGTTGAAACATAAGAAAAGATGTTTAACCAAAATGGACCTAAACATAATAGCCAAATCGATCTCTGATCAACGTTGGTGGATTGAAACCTTGATAATTTGATATTTCAACTTTTTATTTGATTTCAATTGTTTTGAAATGAGTTGTCCTGGTGAAATGACAAAAAAATTTGAATTATAACCTTGATATGCATAGAAGGTTTTTACCAGAAAAGACATGAACAAGTTTTAACCCCTTTGAAAGGAAACACCTGTCTAATGGAAAACAAAGGTTTCTTTTTAAACCATTTTCTCTGATTATTATTTAACCCTACCTACTGAATTTATTCAGATTTGGTTTATACAGAACTTAGCATTTAGTTTGTTGATGTTCACTGTCAATGTCTAGGTTCACCTGTATAAACCCATATGCCACAATGGTATTGAAACATTACTATTCTCATTTATTAGTAGGAACTGTGTCCATTTAGATGTGAGGGATGAGATTCAACATGAAGCTGAAGTTTGAAGAGTATTTGGTGTAAATTTTGATATTCTGTTAAATTTATTATCAAGTTTGCTAGATTTTAAAACACTATCTGCTTTGTTCATACTTTGTTTATATCTACCTGTATGACGTCAAGCGCCTGATTCTACGTCAGAGTTAATCTAAATCTTACCATGTGTCTGTCAGGCTAAGGATTCGGTCCCAGTACTTAAATTCTTTCAATCCTTTATGGGCGGATTAAGCACAGATACATAAAATCGTATAATAAAAATGCAATGAATGAGGTTGTTAAATTTGATGTATACATTTTTGTGCTTCTTTGTTACATTTGTTTGTTTTTATTGTGATTAAGTGATAAAACGATGTCGACTGCTGAACCCCTATTTTTGATATTTTTACCTATTGTGTCAGTTTGTTTTGTTCACGCATCGTTGTCAAAATAAAGGAATTTGGTGCGACTGTCATACAATGAGAGGTTTAGCTAGCTATAAAACCAGGTTCAATCCATTTTTCTACGTGGGAAAATGTCTGTGCCAAGTAGGGAATATGACAGTTGTTATCCATTCGTTTGATGTGTTTGGGCTTTTGATTTTGCCATTTGATTAAGGAATTTTCATTTATAGTGCAGGTTTTTTTGTGATTTTACTTTTTGCTATACAAATCATACGGGAAAATCGTTGAAGTAGGTTTTTTTTCTGAATCGATTTATGAATTTCGAACAGCGGTATTCTGCTGTTGCCTTTATTTCAACCCGAAACTTGCAGCTGCAGCCTCAAAATCTGCATCACGGCAGTTAGGAAGAAGTGTCTGATAAAACAGAGCACTGATTGCTGGAAAAAGTATGGTTTGGTTCCTTCCGTGCAATACATTATTTGGTACAAACAATTCTCAAAAATAGAAAATATGATAATTGAACTTACCTCGATCGTTTTTCAAGGCTTCAAAACCGCCACCCATGTCAAACATAGTAGACATCCCGCATGTGGCGTTTTATATGGTGACTATATATTTTATTGTGATTAAGTGATAAAACAATAACGACTGTTTGATATTTTTACCTATTGTGTCAGTTTGTTTTGTTCACGCATCGTTGTCAAAATAAAGGAATTTTATTTTGCTCCAAATTTCCAATTTTTTAACCGGATTTTTGTGACAAAAATGTCGGTTAGTGATTTGGAGATGTACGGTGGGCGGGCGGGGCGGGCGGGCGGCAATCAAATGTTGTCCGTGCATTAACTCATGAACCGTTCAACCAAAGCTTTTAAAATTTTAATATGTTGTTACTGACAACTAAATGAAGGTCAAGTTCAATAATGGCGATTTTGACTTTTACCGTTCAGGAGTTATGGTTCTTGAAAGATTGAAAAATGAAGTTTCCAGTCGTGTCCGTGCATTTACGCATGGACTGTTCTACCAAAGCTTCCCAAATTTTAATATGTTGTTACTGATGACAAAATAGAGGTCAAGTTTCATAATGACGATTTTGACTTTTACCGTTCAGGAGTTATGGTTCTTGAAAGATTGAATAATGGAGTTTCCAGTCGTGTCCGTGCATTTACGCATGAACTGTTCTACCAAAGCTTCCCAAATTTTAATATCTTGTTACTGATGACAAAATAGAGGTCAAGTTCAATAAAGACGATTTTGACTTTTACCGTTCAGGAGTTATGGTTCTTGAAAGATTGAAAAATGGTGTTTCCAGTTGTGTCCGTGCATTTTCTCATGAACCATTCAACCAAAGCTTTTGAAATTTTTATATGTTGTTACTGATGGCAAAATAGAGGTCAAGTTCAATAATGACGATTTTGACTTTTACTGTTCAGGAGTTATGGTTCTTGAAAGATTGTAAAATGGCGTTTCCATTCACGTTGTTGCATTTACTCATGAACCATTCAATCTAAGCTTTCCAAATTTTAATATGTTGATACTGATGACAAAATGGAGGTCAAATTTGATATTGACGATTTTCACTTTCACCATTCATCAGTAATGGTTCTTGTGATATTGAATTGCCAGGACACAAATAAATATTAATAAATCCGGTTTGCTGTCGTTGTGACAGCTAGCTCTTGTTAATAGATAGACAAAGCATAACTTCAAAATGCTAAAGTATTTTTCTCAAAACACAAACTTTCTTAAAATAATAAACAAGAAAGGGTGATAATGTAATATGAACATCCCGATTTTTTAAAGTTCTATTTTATAAAGTTTTGGGTTTTTGTTGTATTTTTCTTAACTTTGGTGTTTCTGAAAAAGCTAAAATGTAATACAACAATTATTCTTAGGAATATTTCCAGAAACTATCCATATGTGAATTTTTTTAGATTCTGTGAAGTAGTCAATATTTTATATACGTAAATTTATTTGATATTGTATTTTGTTGATGACATGTGAGGGTTGTTAATTCAATAACGAAGACCCTTTGATGTATTTGCTGTTGAAATAAAATTATATATTAAACTAGAGCAATGGACTGTATATACGAAATATGATTTCGACAGACCTTCATATCTAGTAATCTAAAAGTATTTACTAGGATTTTACATTTGAATAGATTTAAACATTGATAACCAGCTGTAACGTCGTATTTGATATACAATGGAGACAGAACAACACTAGTTATTATAGAAAAAAGTAAAATCACAAAAATACTGAACTCCGAGAAAAATTCAAAACGGAAAGTTCATTATCAAATGATAAAACACATCAAACGAATGGACGTATTTTTTTAAAACATAAATCTCATCAAATATGTTTAACAAAAACAAAGGCAACTGCAGAGAAAAATGTTTGAAATCATTTAAAACATAGTGAGTTGTATGGATATATCACTCTTCAGTGTACTTCTTAATTGTAAATGGTTTGGCTCACATAGAAAAAACAATGAGTAATTATAAATTTAAAATCCTGTTGCATTTACCATTCATTCTTCATTTAAATTAATGTCTATAACACAACTAATTGATAAAAAGGAAGTCCTCTTATCCTTCCTCTACAAGAAAAATGATATTACTGTCAAAACAGGGAATTCATAAAGGTAACAGTATAATAATGCTGTTGAATAGTCATCAATCGATTAAAGAGCGAAAAACAAATCCAGGTCACAAACCAAAACCGAGGGAAACTCATCAACTATAACAGGAAAACAACGGAATAAAAGAAACAATGAACTGCACACAAAAAACCGCCAACAATACATAGCAACGGAATATTAGATGACAACCGCCGCATTTCTGACTTGGTATGATGGGTTGAACATGGTTTTATAGCTAACCAAATCTCCCGATTATATGGTAATGTTTAAAATGCCGCTATAATGGCAATATTACGTGATAGGTATATAGTACAAATGAACTCAGAACACTCAGAACAGAGAAATACGTCAATAAATAATATGATAGTACATTACAACAAATATGACTTCGTTTTAAAATTAGCAAAACATAATCTTTACTTTAGCCGCACTTTGATCCTTTTCCACTTTCAAGTAATTCAACTTCAACCTTTGATTTATGAGCAGTTCCCATGATTCCCTCAATAGTGAAGTATTCACTCTTTTTTGTTACAACATTGCAACTTCTAGAATAACTTTCCTTGGAAAAGTTTTTTTCTTCGTCATTATACATGCGATGGTAAATGTCATCATCGTGATTTTGTATAAAGCCAACAGCTAAATAGTTTTTGTAAAAATCAAAATTATATGGGGACGCCCACATAATAACCATGCGCTGTTTTTTTGTTCCAATCAAATAAGACACGACACCTGTTGTTCCTGTTACAGATAGGCTATGCTTGTGACCGATCTAAAAAATATAGAATTGTTAATATTTAAATCACAGTTGTTGTAACTTTTTTTATTCTATATTGATAGAACTTTTTTTTTTTTATCTATATGTGGATGAATTGAATTTTGATTATTGGTCTCAATGAATATTAGTTTTTCTTAAAGTCACATATTTACAGTGATTGTATGGTAATTTAATTCAAATCCATAAACACATTCCGATAGAGGGGATCTGCTTCTTTTTTTTTTGCATACATAAAATTGAAAATGGAAATGTAAATTATGTCAAAGAGATAACAAGCGACGAAAGAGCAGACAACAGCCGATGGTAACCAATTGGTCGTCAACGCAGCTAGAAAATCCAAACCCCAATTAAACTGATTGAAGGATTATGTCTTCATCATATGAAAATCAAGTACAATCCCTCCCGTCAGGAGTTTAGTATCATACCATCATAAAATATTAGAAGAAGATAACCCGTATCATGCCAAAAACTGTGTTTAGAATAAATGTGTGTATTTCCAATGTAAAGACCATATGAGTGAATATTAATACCAAAAATATGCAACCCTAAATGTCATGATAACAGTATCATAACTATATCCTTTCCGAATAATTCTGTTTAAAGGTTTGGTAAGCTTTTGAGGTAAAAGGTCGATATTTTTGTGCTTTGTAAAGAGTATTACCATACAATATTGGATGTGAAATACATGAACGTATAAGACGTCTGCATGTTGATTTATATTTACGAATGATGTCCATGTACCGATTATGTAATTTAGTAAATGTTTTGACTAGTTTGTGATATCGAAAACCCTGGTGTAATAATATTTTAGTAATACAGAGATATTTGTCGTTGAAATCAAATACGTTGTTACATACACGATCGAATCGAACAAGTTGAGATATATAAGCACCATAAAATGGTGAAAAGGGAACGTCATCATCTGAAAATGGATAATAAACAATAGGAAATTATGGTCTTAAGCTTCCTGTTAAAAATATAGATATAAAGACCCAGAAAAGGACAGTGTTCATTGTTAGTATGATCTCTATTCAAGTCAGTTCGGCAGGATATATCTTTTAGTGTACATACTGAAGTTGTTAATAGTAGAAGACGCTTATCTTGTCGCTTATATTCATGCGATTTCCTAAATTTAGTTTGTTGCTTGATTTGACCTCTTAATCGGGTTCAGATATTCTAAACCTCGGAAAAATACTATTACCTAAATGTAACACAACCACATTTTGTATTTGCGCCAATTCTATGTTTGTTTGTTTGTCTTTATGTTTATGGAGAAGTCAGTTGGGGTCATTGGTTGTAAAAACTTATCAAAGATACAAGGCTTATGATTTGGTACAGAAAACGTGCACAACCTCTGCAAACGAGTAATCAGTGGTTCCCGATCACCAACTTTTGAAGTTCAAATCATAAGCGAGGTTTTAGGTGTCAGACCACCAATTATTTTCTCCAATTTAGAACGTAAAAATAGCCCTACTCTGACTCCATAGTATACTAATTTAAGATTTCCAGAAAACCAGGAGTTATGTTTGGAGTACCTCTGTTCGAAGGTCAGTTTTTCTGTTAGGAGGCTTTGAAGGTATGCTGAAAATTGGCATGTAGAAAGCTGATACATGTACAATTCAGGAATTACCTGATTTTTATAAAGTTTATTGTTAGGTCAAATACTAAAAAAGCTGTGAAAATTGCAAAATTTGGTTGAACAGATAGGGATTTTTAAGTTGGTGGTCTGAGCATTTATAACCGAAAATTCCATAAACAATTATACCTATTACGGCTAAGGGTATTTTTCTCGGGTAAACACGTTTTAGTGTTTTGAATAATTGAGGTGAAAGATACAAAGAGAACATTCAAAGCTTATAAGTTGAAAAGACACTAACATCACCAAAATAAAAGCAATGAGCAAAATAAAAACAAGTCACGAAAAAACTGCATTGCAAAACAATGCGCAATATACAGTGCCGTATGAATGTATCCATAATAATGAAGGCGATGTCCTTTTAAATCTAAGTTTGTGTGTGAGATGTAATTCATTTTGAATAAAATACTTTTTTAGTCAATCTTAAATTTTGATTTACTAACTTAATACATACGCCTTTTTTTAAAATGTATACTTTAAGTCATTTATTGAATTGTAACGTGCTTTTGTTACGTAAATATGGGCTGTTTTTGATAATACAATGAACATGCATCATATGCAAATATACTAGCATCATTGTGTCATGCAAAAATACTGATATCTTTACAATTTAAACATTTTTGCTAATTTTAAGACAGTTTTTGTCTAAAATGGAAGTAACCGCACTTGTATTCATTCTTAATATTTAAATGTTGAGAGTGAACACGAATGCAGCCACTTCCGTTTTAGACAACAATCATCTGAAAAGTGACGTTAAATGGCATATTTGATAGATGTTCCATAGTTAAGCTTGAATGTGAGCGTTTTTAATGACAAAGACAGTCAAAATCTTCTACAAAAAATATTTGAATCGAATGAAGTAGATATTTAAGTGTAAAAAGTTAAACATCTTTCATCAAATATACTTCGAATTTTGGGCCGAAATTAGCAATGACTGGACCTTCTTCTTTAAACCTGAAAATGCTACAAACATGTCTAACTAAGACTTACAAAACATCCTTTCTCATCAGGTCTGATAGATGTAGGCGGTGGGGATAACAGATATCCCCACTGTACCGTTGTTTTGGGTGAATGTAGTAAATCTTTTGTTGAATTCTTAATCTCAATTCCGCACACTACTGAATAATTAAGTGCCTGAATTAAGCCGTCAACATCTCCTCTTTTAGGGTTATAGGTGGACATATTTGTACCCATTCCTTATGTTAAGATCAGCTGAAATAAAAATAAGAAAAATATGCTAGACGGTATAAACAAGTTAAAATGACAAAGTCGTATCAATTAAAAATATACGAGAACAGCACTGCACCACAGATAAAAAAAACAACCCGCAGAACACAAGATTTCAAAAATCTAGGACTGGATAATAATTTCTTTGTTAAAACTGTTCACATACTGCTCGCAAAGTAAAATTATTAGTTTATACATGTACATCATCATCATCATCAATTCAGGGCTCGAATTTAAGCTTTTTTGTGTACTGGTCAGCCGAACAAGTGGACTGAAAATGTTCTGGTCTGGCTCTAAATCGACTGGTCCTGCAAATGTACTGGTCTTGCACAAATGACATTCATTTGACAAACACTAAAATGACTAATATAAATGATAGATGTTTACTTTTATTTCCTCTTCTTTATTTCAATAGATTTTGTGCTGTTCTGATTGTTCATGAGAAAGTACAGAATCTTACTTAAAATTTTAAGTCCCGTAACAAACATACATTTCTTAAATATGTCTGTCACTGCAAATGTTTTACATGTTATACAATTCATTACATTGCGATCAATATATAATTCAACCATTCACGATATTTTCAAAGGATTTACGTTCCCTTTTGTCAGTTTTATAAACTTCATTCCGATTTTCCTTTTGAATGCCACTTATTTTATTTTTTGTTTGGTGGTTTAACTCTTTCCAAAAATTTCCACGTTTTGTGTTGTTGTGAAGGACGCTCACCCGACAATTTATTTAACTTGATCAATTTTGATATTTAGTACCACTAAGTACTGTGAAAAGGGGGGGTGGGGGGGGGGGGGGCGTTGAGGGTTTCTGATCCCTAAATCCCGGGCGTAAAAACATGACATCCCGAGGTCACGAATTTAAAGAAATTTATATCCCGACATACCGAAATCCCGAGCTTAAAAACAGCCGATCTCGGAGTCCCGATAAAGGTCAATCTCACTCTACTTTGTAACTAATTTCGTAGGTAAATGTTTTTGTAAACAAACTGAGATTGCTATGCTATCGATGATTTTTATCGACAAATTTCTACTGGTCCGCCGGACCACCAGCTGATAAAATGTACTGGCCCGACGCTAATTCTACTGGTCTCGGACCACCAGACCAGGGCTAATTTCGACCCCACAGTACATGTAAAAATATTTGGGTAATGAAAGATGAACTCAATGGCAGATCAAACAAAAGATGCCGTAAGCATTCGATTAAAAATTGTATACAATAGCAATATCGTATTACAACTATTCATCAGATAACTTACATAGCATCAAAAACACAACATGAAGTTATGATTACCGATTAGTTTTTGGTATCGCAGCTTCTGTCTTCATTATATAAGTTCATATAAAACCAAGGAGATGTAGTATGAATGCCAATTGGTCAAATATCAACCAAAGTTCGAATGATGGGTATATAAGCAATTATAGGCAATCACACAGCCTTCAACAATAATGATTGATGTATTCGTACTGATCATAGCTTAACACAACTCACTCACTTTTTGGACAATCATCATGGAAATCCCCGATGAATTGAATGCTTTGTTAGCAGCCATGAAGTTGACTGGTACAGAACCTGCCTGGAAGTTCTCGGCAAGTACTGACCAGGTGACAGTACAGTTGACGTGGACCAAGGCTAAGGAACAAGAGGTATCCTCAAGTAAACCAAAGCCGGCCCTGAAAAAAGTAAACCACCATCCACCAGGAGAAGGGACGCCAAGCGTTACGACCAGGGGGTGCAGGCCAAAAGCTCTGCTGCAACATCGGTTGAGGTCATACCACACACCACCAAGGTAGACCAGAACCAACAGACAGAAGCCAAAACAGCACGAGAGGGAAGCAGGGAGATAGTACCCACAAAATATCAAGGGGAACCTGAGGGCATTATCATCAAAACGGACACTGTCATCAGTCCGTACAACCCCAGGAAGGCATGCCATCGCCAATACTACCTCCAGCCAACTAAAGACAGAGGCAAGCGATGCCGGATCGACTATGACGAGGGATTTGACCTAGATGATCCCGAGTTGCTCCGGACACCACCTCACACATCGCCACTATTGATGCCATCTCCAGAGGCAGTTACAACAGCACTTATGATCTTGGAGCGGCCAGATACACCTAATAACAATCCTAGAAACAAAGTAAAAGCTAAACGGTCAACTGAATCAGAACCAGACAATAAGTAGAAAGTCCGAAATATCCAGACAGGATAGTCGGACAGAAAAACCCATATATCATCATCATCAACAATAATAAAACCTCATATAGTTTAGTCAGTTATAAAAGCTCTGACAAAAAAAATAAAAAAACCAATTCAATTGAAAAAAAACTATTTACCAAACAAAAAATAAAATGACCGACTTGAACCAATGACAACGACAACCAACGAACCATAGAATTCATGCATTGGGCGAAAAATGAACTACAAAAAGAACAGTTATATACTAATTTTTCTTTTTATTACAAAAAGAAATATTACGGTGTTTTGTGGTTTTTATCTCCTATTTTTTTTTTAAATTCGTATGTACTTAGTGATTGGTTCAGCAAACTTACTTATGTTTTTAATATTTTGCAATTTCATGAAGCAATGTACAGTTTTAAGCCATATGCAGTAGTAAGAGTTCACAACCTGACAAAAGAACAGAAATTAGGCAAGATGGAAAATTATGAACATGGGGGTTCGACACATAAGCCACAACATATTAAATAGGTTAAACAACCAGCTAATTAACTTTCCTATTAGGTTTTGAGTTTAGATAAACCCTCATTTATGAAAATAACATGTAAGTAGAGTTGCATCTGGAGAACATCTTTTGCCGCCATATACTTTGTAACAATTTTAAATACTTAACTACTTGTATCTACTTGAATCGGACGTATGTTAAGATAAACATAGATTAAATTGGATTTAAATGTTAAGGCCGGTTTGATAAAAAAAAGGCAACAGTAGTATGCAGCTGTTCAAAAGTCATAAATTGATTGAGAGAAAACAAATCCGGATAACAAACTAAAACTGAGAAAACACACCGACTATAAAAGGAAAACAACCAAACAACAGAAACACTGAAGTGCAACAAAAAACCAAACGACATTGCAACACATTCAGAAACGAACTATAAGACAACAACTACCATTTTCCTGACTTGGTACAGGACATTTTTAGAATAAAGTGGTAGGTTGAACCTAGTTTTGCGGCTAGCTAAACCTCGCGCTTTTATTACAATGTTAAATATAACACAAAAATAAAAACATTACATGCCAGGACTAAAATACATATAAATGCAAGAACATTTAGAACAGAGAAATAAACAAATAAACAATACAATAGGACATTTTGACATGATACAAGTTATCAAAGGTACCAGGCTTATACTTTAAAACACCATAGGCGCGTTTCATCTACATAAGACTCATCGGGTACGCTCAGATCAAAATAGTAAAGAAAGCCAGTACAAAGTTGAAGAGCATTGATGACCCAAATTCCATAAAGTTATGCCAAATAGAGCTAAAGTCATCTTATGTCTGGATAAGAAAATTCTTAGTATTTAGAATAATTCGTACTTTTGTAAACAGTAAATTTATTAAAAAGGACCGTATAATTGATGTTATTTTCAACACCGAAGTGCTGACTACCTGGCTGATGATACCCTCAGGCACGAATCGTCCACCAGCAGTGGCATCGACCTAGTGGTATTAATAGCTATCGAAAGTACCAGGCTTATAATTTGATACGACGACACGCGATTGGTCTGCATAAGACTCATCGTTCACGCTTAGATCAAATAGTTAGAAAGCCAAAGAAGGACAAATTTGAACAGCATTGGGGAGCCGAAATTCCAACAAATCTGTGCCAATTAAAGCTGAAGTAATCAATGCCATGGATAAGAAAATCCTTAGTATTTCGAATAATTCATACTTTTGCAAACAGTAAATTTATGAAAAGGACCATATAGTTGATACTGGGCTGGTGAAACCATGATGGCATCGGCAACGAATCGTCCAACAGCAGTGAAATCGACGCAGTGATGTCAATAGTTATCAAAGGTATTCACATATTGATGTGTCAATACTTTGCGAATTTTACTTTTTCAAAATTTTACTCTCTAAATAAATTTCTAAATGATTTAAAAATTCATGCATGTGGTTTTAAAGAAATAAAATAAAAGTAATACATGTAACAAGAAGCCTTTCAATTTGTTTTTATTTTCCATTTGATGGGGGATGGTTTCATATTGCACACATTTTTAGAAATAGGTATTTTCTTACCTCTCTTTTTACCATCCATATAATACTTAAATACAATAAAACGATATTTTACAGATTATTGAAGTTCAAGAGGGTTGAGTTGAAAGGTACTCTAAAGCTTATTTTCCGAATGTTTGCATTGCCTTTTCTTTGATTATTTTGAACGTTATTTAATTGAAGATTCATTTCAAATTAACGCAGTTCATGTACCAGTATTAAAGACTAAATCAAAGTGTATCAAAGTTTGACTTACCGTTAATGCTAACAAGGTACCAACTTTTCCTTTTATTATGTACGACGCATTTAATGGCAAGCGTCACAATTTGTATAAAATTGATCACATGTTGTTTACGTAATATGAGGTAGTATCTAATTTAAATTTAAATCAATCTTTTTAATGAAAGTCTACAATTAAATGCATATGTAATGATTTCTTGATATCATTATCCATTATTGAACCAATGTATAATGAAACCGTTGAACGCACATTAACAGAGTTTGTTGCGGAGTTTCCACCCATTCCATAAGTACATGGTTTCTGAATACTTGTTTTAAAATAAGGGTTAAATTGCTTTTCCCGGGAGACAAAATGTTTTTTTATGGTGTCATTCGTTATGCTATTGCATGTTTATTGCAAAAATATATGGTTTCCATGTCCTACCCCCTTCAATAAGTGCAAAATAGCTGCCTCCAGTTTGCACAAGGTCATTTGCGGTTTATTGTTGTCATGGTCACATGTCACCTAACTGTTTGAAAAAGACTCAAGTACTTTATCGTGTAATATTATAATGTAATAAATCTAATATTCAACCATTTCAGAGCCAATGATTCGTATAAGACGTCTTAAGATAGCTTTGGACCAAATACACCATTTCTATCTGTCAACGATCCCTACATATTGCATCAGTTTTTTTAAATCTATTTTACAAAGTTTTAGAAGTGATATTCAGGTTTAACCCACCATTTTCTACATTTGAAAATGCCTGTACCAAGTCAGGAGTATGACAGTTCTTGTCCATTAGTTTTTTATGTGTTTTATCATTTGATTTGCCACGTGATTATGGACTTTCCGATCTGATTTTCCTCTGAGTTCAGTATTTTTGTGATTTTTATTTTTTTCACACCAACAAAGGTAAAAATTTAAAACATGACCATGACCTTTGAACTTGACCTCATGTTTCATGTTATGAATTAAGGATCTCAAATCAAAAGCTCTTTGTGGCTTATGGTTCATTAGTTACTGTAACATTTGTTGTATTAATTATGTGGTAACAGAAGACATTTCTCGGAAGACGATTCTGAAGGTATCTTTCATGATATGTACGCTATGACACATTGCGAATTGAGATTTCATTTATAAAAACTTCCATAATGCATTTTTACCCTTTTTTAACTTAGCACAACTGAAAAACACAGTTATGTAAGCTGATGAAATTTTCCCGTCAGCTTTTCGTAGTTTAGTTATTTGTTCGGTGCTAACATGAGGAGGTGAAATACTATACTTAACAATAAAATTGTGAATGGAAATGGGGAATGTGTCAAAGAGACAACAACCAGACCAAAGAGAAAACAACAGCCGAAGGCCACCAATGGGTCTTCACTGCAGAAAGAAATTTCCGCACCCGGAGGCATGGCACGCAAACAAAACTATATACTAGTTCAGTGATAATGGACTTCATACTAAAGTCCGAAATATACGCAAGAAATTAAATTTAAAAATCATACAATACTAACAAAGGCTAGAGGCTCCTGACTTGGGACAGGCTCCGGAGTTAAACAGTTTTTTTCAGTTCCCAACCCTCTCATTATACCTCTAGCCAATGTTGAAAAAAACACACAACAATACGCACAGTAAAACTCAGTTCAAAAGACGATGTCAGCACTTCGGTGTTGACATGAATATCAATTGTGTGGTCATTTTTCATAAATTTCCTGTTTACAACACTTTGAATTTTTCGAAAAACTAAGGACTTTTTTATTCCAGGTATAGATTACCTTAGTCGTATTTGGCACAATTTTTTGGAATTTTGGATCCTCAATGCTCGTCAACTTTGTACTTATTTGGCTTTATTACTTTTTTGACATGAGTGTAACTGGCGATTCTTATGAAGACGAAACGCGCGTCTGGCGTACTAAATTATAATCCTTGTACCTTTGATAACTATCAGAGAATAGGTAACTAAAGAAACAAAACAAAATGAAAATGATATATAAATTAACAAAGGACTACTAGCAGTTACTGTAATGCCAGCTCCAGACCTCAATTCAAATGATTGAAAGATTATGTCTTAGTCATTTGAATATCAAGTACAATCCCTCCCGTTAGGGATTTAGAATTATACCATCATAATTTATATTGGAAGAACATAACCTGTATCATGCCAACAACTGGTTTTAGAATAAATGTGTTTATTTCCGATGCAAAGACCCTATAAGTGAATAAATATTAAAGTCAAAATATGCAATCCTTAATGACATGACAAATAAAGGCAACAGTAGTATACCGCTGTTCAAAACTCATAAATCCATGGACAAAAAACAAAATCGGGGTAACAAACTAAAACCAAGGGAAACGCATTAAATATAAGAGGAGAACAACGACATAACACCAAAATGTAACACACATAAACAAAATCCCACGAGAATAACAAACATAACATATATATATAACATCAAAACCAAATACATGAATTTGGAATATACAAGTACCGTGACACGTCTTATCGCAATGTGAATTTACACTCAAAAATAAGAGAAAACAAACGACACAACGTTATAATGTAATACACACAGAAACGAACTATAATATAACAATGGCCATATTCCTGACTTGGTACAGGGCATTTTTAAAGGAAAAAATGGTGGGTTGAACCTGGTTTTGTGGCATGCCAAACCTCGCACTTTTATGGCCATGTGAAATATAACATCAAAATGACAACACAGGACTACAATATAAATAAATTGGAGAACACAATTGACAAAGAATCACACGAACAACAGCCAACAAAATGCAACAAGTTCAAAATTTTAATACGCCAGAAGTGTATTTTGTCCACACAAGACCTACGTGTGACGCCCAGATACAAAAGTTTGAAAGCCGAAACAAGTACAAAGTTGAACAGCATCGAGGACAAAAAGATCAAAAAGGTTGTGCCAAAAACGTCAAGGGTTTTCTGTTAGTTACCTGAAAATCCCTATAATTTAGAATAATTTATACTTTTGCAAACAGTAAATTTTATAAAATGAATATTCAAAAGATGTACATGATAAAACTGAAGTATTAACTAATTACAGGAAACAACTGAAATACATTTACATAACCAGACATTTGAAACACAAAAGTAGACACATCCGAATAAACTTAAACCTCTACGCCAAGTGACGTCCTATTTGAAACTGAAAAATGACGAAAAAATGACGTCATTTGAATTTGTAAAACAGATCATCAAAAAATGAAAAATGACGTCACATAAGAATGAATAATATAGAATTAGGATTGATTTAAGATTATATATTTGAACTAAATACTGATATTGCATTTAATAACAAAGCACATTTTAATACTTATTAATATCAAACTAAGGTAGCAATTAACTATATTATAAAACTATGTCCGGTTTGTTTTGAATCTAACTTCAAACGTAAAATATCGTACTGATTACGTTGAACGAAATCAAATCTAATAAATGAAGGCGGTGATTAATTTTCTTTAACACATAAATATAATAGAAAAGACGTCAACACATTTGACAAAATCCGATGAGAATTACAAATATAACATTAAACAGTATCGTAACTATATCCCTTCTTGAAGAGTCTGTTTAAATGTTGTGTTAGCTTTTGAGATGAATGCCGACATTTTCTTGCCTTGTAAAGAATATTACCATAAAAAATTGGATGTGAAATACCTGGCTGTCTGCATGTTGAATTTTATACTTGTTTCTTTTTTCGATTTATGCCAGCGACATTTGTTATATGAGAATGAAATGTTAATTCTATCAATCAGTTGCCGAAAATGGTTGATACTTAGCCCAGTTGACCCAAAATGATCTGCATGTGTGTTTTTTTTTTTAATTTTTTAAAATTTTATTTATAACTTTCTGTCATTATTTCATGTTTGTTGTTTGGCTCACACGTCAATATCATAAAATGGTTGATACAATTTGAAACCTAAAGGCCTTTAGTCGATATCAGAGTCTTCCAATACTTCTTTGCAATTATAAACTCTAATATTGCATGATAATCAATAAACATGAGAATATGTAATGGCCCTATTTGTTCACCACAGCTCATTAATTTGAAGAAGAAACGTACATACACCTGTTTTTATTTTAATTTCAAATTTAGTCCAGATATGTTTTTAAGCACCCTGTTATAAAATAAATATTGACGAACGAAGAATATTTCTGAAGAATATTTTAAACAATTAAACAAACTTTTTTTAAAAGGTGTACTTAAATTCAGTTTGATTATAGATTGGTAGTATGTTTTAAATTAAACTCGATATTGAAGACTGCTTTCTATATTTAGCGAATTTACTTGGTAACATTTGGTAACGCCCAGACATCAACATTATGCAGAATTGTTTCGAAATATGGATTTATAAGTATAAAGGATTTAACTTTTATTTAATAACAAAACCATATTCATAAGGTTTATGTAGTTATCAATACTGATACAAACAATGTACACGTTTGAATATGAAACTTTAACTTCTGATGAGACAACAACATAATCTGTAACATTGAGTTTATGCTTTGTTTTATACATACAAATGCTGAGAATTAAATTACTTTGACAATATAAGAATGTCATAATATTCTAGGGCTTCATTCTTTTCACGATTATTGTACAAACGATTTTTCACTCTTCATGGATAGATGGAAATATATGTAGTACATCCAGGGTAAAAAATGAATTGTACTTAGCTGTCAAACCCAGTCATATGAATCTTGCAAAATTTCACTGACTATACGATTATTGTGGATGCGCTTACCGCTTGTGGTTTATCTTTTATTTTTCTGTATAAAACCACAACAACGTTAATTATCTATAAACATCTAATCTTTTTCATCACATGTGAGAATGCGATTTGTAAAGAACCTGTTTATTTCCGGATACGTATGCGCATACGGAGACAAGAAAAATGGAGTGGGTTGCATTCATATCAAACATAAATTCGTTAGATACGGGAAACGAGAAGGCTGAGTTAGGTATTGGGAATGCAGATACTCTGTTCGCTCGATCTTCCTAAAAAGGGAAATAGAAAGTGTTGCTATTGCAGCTTATGGTTGAAATTAAAGTCGTTGAGAGTGCGAAAAACGTATCTAGATAGAACATAATTTATTAGAAACTAAAACAAGGCACTAGATCGAAACATTTTACGACATCTACATTAAGTCTTTCGGAAAGAGGTTTGAAAAAAAGATTAAAACCCATCTGCATCACTCTCAATAATCTTGTATTTCTTTTCCACTGAGACCCCGTTGGATTTATTATTTCTTTTCATTTGAATAAGATCATTATTTTCATAATGATTTAATTGACAAATCATACATGTCCTATATTTGGAAAAACAGCTTGTGATTTTGACCAGATTGTTTTGAACATACTGTTTAATACTATTAAACCAATCATATTGATACGGACATTTGCATAAATACACAGAAAACTCTGATATATTTTCCAAAAACGATCATAAACTTGAATATTCCAGCATGCCGCATAAGATACTTCACTGAACCTTCTCCAAATTAGGCAAGCAACTTGTTATTTTTCGAATGTAAGAGCCCCGCGAATATTCAAAATATTAGAAAACCGTACAGTTCCGCTCCGACACTGTGTAAATAGGAAATGTTAAATGTGGTTGTCTAAAGGTAAACTGAAAATTATTAAATTAGCGTTCAGTTATATTCCGATTATGTGTCAGTGAACAAATGGCCAGTTTTATTATTTTGATTTGAATTATATCTTTGCACTGCATTTTTGTTTTAAGTATAAAAGGTTAAAATCTATGAGTTTGACTATCCCTCTGGTATCTTTCGTCCGTCTTTTCAATTCAACTAACAGCTAGGATCGTGGTTTTTCGAGTGGGACCACTTTTTTTCGAGTGATTACGATAAAAAATGTAAACAAACAGACTTCCTTACAAGACGTGATATTTAACATATAAGTAGCCTTTTCTACTTAACTTTGTATTTGCGACTTTTTGTATTTCTTTTGTTCTTATAACGTGACTCTGTACTTTAAAAGATCCCGTCAGTATGATATTGTTCTATTATATGTCATTATGATATATTTCTATTATGAATTACAATATACGTTGAACCACAAACGTCAAAATCATTCAATCGCGTAGTGGTATTAACTATTTTTGGATTCTTATAAATTCTATATATAACTTTTGGACTAGTTTAAATCTCGGTCTATTTCTTAAATTTATTCTTACATACTTTTGATTTTTTAACCCTATATGCTAACATTCCCATGAAAATTTTAAAATTGTTTGTACGCACATTGAACGACAAATTTATGTGACGTATAAAATTTTCTGACGTCAGACACTCAATAAATGTGTTCGTAGATAGTAGATGTTTTTGTGTTCTGTTAAATTGTTCCTTTTAAAATTGTTAAACGATGATGATTGATGTACCCATATTTTGACTATTATATTTATTGTGTCTGTTTATTTAACGCATCAATGTAAAAATATCGGAAATTGATGAGACTGTCATTAAAGTGAGAGGGTTAGCGCTATAGAACCAGGTTTAATCCACCATTTTCTACATTTGAAAATGCCTGTACCAAGTCAGGAATATGACAGTTTTTGTCCATTCGTTTTTGATGCGTTTTGTTATTTGATTTTGCCATGTGATTATGGACTTTCCCAATTGATCTTCCTCTAAGTTCAGTATTTTTGTGATTTTACTTTTTGTAAATATCAAAATAAACCGATGAAATTTGTTTTTTCAAACAGTCATCTACAATTAGAGCAAACTATAATCAAACGCCTGAGAAAACAGTATTTCATTTTATTTGTTTATAAACAACAAATGAATACAAGGGGAACAACTTCATTTTTTCTTTGACATTTTATTATACTTAGAGGAATAACTCAATGTCCTCATTCACTAATTTTATTAACTATACTCTGTTTCATCAATTATATAGGAAAGCATGAAATCATTTTCTCTTTAATGTTTTTATACGACGCAAAAAGTTCTATCATGTTACATGTTTTCACCAATGAATTCAAAATACCAATATCTATTCAATTTCACACATATGTACTGAATAAGCATCATTTAGATCATTAAATAAAGAAACATTGAAATTTATAGTTTTAAACCAGGGACATAACAATGACATAATAATCCTTTCTGTCACATACATTGCTTTTTTTATTATTTGTTTGTAAATATTTAATGTCTATTATTGTGTAATGCCTGGATTAATTTATTAAATACTTTTTTATCATGAGGCCAGATATTAACATTCTGAAACTGATTATACTAGTAAGGGAGACAACTACATACGCACTTTCATATTTAGTCAACGTGCATCACTATGCATTATATATAAATTATGCGGCGAAGAGGAATGATTGTGTTCGATACAATAACTGTTCCCATTATAAGAAATAGATGCAAACAACAGAATTTAAGAGGAAATAAGCAAGGAATTACAATCCATTCAGGATAATTATCTGTGTCTAGTGAAAATAAGTTGTGATTGCATTGCGCATTTCAACTTCCTGTAAAATATAGAGTTATTGTCCTTTAAAAGACAGAGAGGCTAATAAAAAAAAAGTATATACAAGGTGTGTTAGTATTTACACGGTGGGTATGGTTGTCCTGCGAGAGAATGTTCTGTGCTGGTGATTCGGTCCTGACGGGTGCTGGTGATCAATGAAAAAATGTAAACAAAGACGAAAATGATGATTTTTGACGTTTTCACTCATAAAAAATTGAAAAAAAACAGTTGAGATTTTTCAATTTTGTTTCTTATGGGTTCATATGTAAAGCATTAAAAAGTTGACCCTCTAAACTGTTTCAGTAAGCGTAACACAAAAATGCTCATTTTCAGAAAATCTCGAACTGAAAAAATAAAACAAAAATGCTCATAGAGTCCGCTTTCTATACCGCAATCCACACGACAAAACTATTTTGTGAAAAAACATTGCAATTTATTAAAATTTAGCATTTTTTCAATTTATTCATATCCTGATACTGTGCTGGTGGGTCCTGTCATTGTGCTGGTGGGTCCTGATGCGGTGCTGGTGATTTTGGATAAGAAGTTGCTCATATTTGAAACAAATGTTACAAAATCAATAAAATTGGGCAGATAATTATTGTCAATAGGATCTATGACTCCTATTTTAGCTCTTGTGCATCCATTTGGCTGTTTAATATGTGTTTTCAAATGATCGTTACTTATATTACACAATTACATAACAGGGCAACCTCTTTCGTCCAATATCAGATAACAATATATACTATCTGAAATAAAAATAGTTTTATTAAGATATTAAATGCCCTTACATTGATGCTTCAACAATGATCAAAGCCCATGCTGCATAGACATGTTTGTTAGCGCTCCGCATACCCTCCCCACTTACTCAACCCCCCCCCCCCCCCCATTTCCTCCTTCATTGTTACAGTGGTGTAGCAACACAACAATTTATCACAAAAATAATAACACAAAGACACACATTATTGAACAACAAATGCTCACAGGTACTGAAAGCTAGTTCAAAGCCGCATTTTCAACTAATAGATAAAACATGTTCTCATATGCAAAAATCCCAATCGTGTCGATTAAAAAAGTCTCAAAACTTAAGTTCACATTTTAATGTTTGATTAAGCAGAACTTTAATTAAAAGTGTGCAGTGAATCTTGTGCTCACAAAAGTTATTGTCATAATTATGTTTACATAAGACTTATAAAGGAATTAAGAAGGTACCAAGAAATATTTTACAGTTCAATTTAATGATCATGAATGGAAGGAAATGGTACGGAAGTTTACATAGGACAAAAAGAAATTGATAGTATTTTTTGGCGAAAGACTTAAACGCTTCTTTGCATTATATAGTAAAACTCTTCTTTAAAAGCATGCAAAAAATAACTTTGATTGACTTGCTTGCTATGTTTGCTCCAAGGATATTTTCAAACAATAGGTAGGCGGAGTTTCAATACATACTGGGATTTGATTGGACAAATACAAACTGACAGGAATTGAAGTTAATGTTTATTGTCCAAACAAATTCTAGTATATAGTAAACATACTACTTACCTGTCGTTTACAACCATCCAAACAATCATAGCAAGCAATTTAAACAAGGTTTGCTTTGCATGTATTTAAAGAAGAGATGTAAATTCTAAAAAAAAAATCTAGTTGTCGCAGATGGTTAAATCCTCAACAAAATATCATTAACTTTGTTGGAACGAATAAAGGTTTTAAATCAAATTTTCGTGGACTTTTTAGCTTCCACCCTGACGAGGCATGTTAGCTGTTCGTATGCTGTTGCACCTGACGCACCGAAACTTTCACATTTCCATCTTCTTTTCTGAAATATTTTACCCAGCTCATACTTGACAGGATTGTTATTCTAGTAAAAGGTGTAACCAATGAATTGAACACAAGTTAAAAATTCCACAATACTATATAATTCATTTTATGTGTCAATTTGTTCGAAAAAAATCGAAAAGAAGAGAGTTTTTTAATGTCATGGTTATCTGTCGCTATCTAGATATATGCTTAGCATTTATTTCAGATGACATGGACTCCTCACCCAGGTGACCCTGCTGCCTTTCATATCTTTATCCGTATACAATTATTTTAAAATAGATAACCAAAGGCTGCAACTCGTATTTTTGTATTTAAATGATTCGTTGTAACGAGAATATTTGTGGTGAATGGAAACTGTGAGGGTCAAAATCTTAAATTGCTTATAAATGTTGCTGGACCCAGTTTCGTTATCTGATCTGAATTTTCTAAAATGTGCAAGGTAGATAGACATTTTGATTTTTTTTACTCGGTAAGTTTGCCCCTATCGCTTGAACTTTTGCAATATTACAGCCAATTTCAATGAGTGTGTAGACAAAGGGATTACTTTGGTTATCTTGCTTGCTGAACAGAAAAGTCATTGTAAGTTATGTAAACTACCCTACTTTAAGAGTAGACTAGTCCGACAAATGACACATCTTTCTGTCTGTAGGACCAGGCTACTTCGAAAGGAGGGTACTTTACCTTACCTAAAAATGACCTCACGGTTTAGCTAACAAGCTATTTTGGAATTTTGAAATGAAAAAGCTAAGAAATCTTAGTTTTGTTAGTGTGTACTAGGTTTTCGAAAAAAAAATACCTGATAACCCTTCAGACAAAAAAAAAATGTTGAAAATATCTTACAGATACAGCAAGTGATTCTTAATAGCTATAAGATACATTTTTCTTTTAAAATACAACTTTTAAATCTTACGGGAAACTATTCCAAGCTTAAAACTTTCACTGTAACCTCGCTTTAACTTGTCCCCCATCCCCCCCCCGAAAAAAAACCCCAAAACAAGCAAACCCGCAATACTATTGTCTTTCTTATAGTCAGCACTCAATTGTTCACAAACAAATGTGTTTAAAGCTGCTAAAGACATATGATTCAAACGCTCAGTAAGTCCTTTGTGCTATATTTTTGCTCTCCATTTTTATGCAAAACCTTTTACATTTTTATTTTATCGGTTATTGTTGAAGGTCGTACGATGACGTATGGTTGTTAACACATACTTTCTTTGGTTTCTTACGGAAATTTTTTCATTGACAACAAACATACCACATCATCTGCATTATATAAGTATTGTATAAATTACAACGTATTTTGGTAATCTTGCAAAATGATCGTAATCCCGAAAATCGTTAACATATTTTCTTATCTTAAAAGGGACAAGAAGGGTTCCATCAACAGGCCAATAAATAAAATTACAGTTAATTTAAAAAAAAAAAAAAAAAAAAATAGGTGTATTTTTTCTCTCATAATAACAGTAAACAGATTCACAACAATGTCAATTTCAAGAAAGCAGACAACAGTTAATTAGTCAATAACAATGCAGCATCAATGATCTTGAATATATGCTTCTTTTAACTAAAATATAAAGGCACAGAACCAGGACATTGGAGCACAGTACCAGGACCGTTTTTCTTATCACCAGCACAGCGTCAGGACAATTCCGTTTAACGAACTTGTACGACTTTTGCAATATAATATTGTTGTAATATACTTTGCATAGTACTTATGACGCATCAGAGAAAAATTAAGCAACAAAACAGTCGTTTTATTGCCGTTCTGATACAATGTAAACAAACCCACCAGCACAGAATCAGGACCCACCAGCACCTGACAGGACCAAATCACCAGCACAGTACGTTCTCTCGCAGGACAACCATACCCACCGTGATTTAAGATAAGAATATATTATCAATCCGATATTATTAAAAAAAAAAGAGTTAAATTTAGCCTTACAATGCTTTTATTCCCAAAAAACAGAATGAAGCCAATTGTATACACATGCCAATGCAAATTTCGATGGAAATGCATTAATAGAATCCTTATATCCTTAGATATACAGACACTTTACAAAAATTCTTATTATTGCATTGAGAATGTCATTTTGAGACTAAATTCATTTCTAAGTGTTCGGGTTTTTTCGAGAGCAGTCCGGGCTTTTTCGAGTGCGTCTGTGTTTTATCGAGTGATTATACAAATTTCCTGTAGCTTAAAATGTTAAATGTCAGTGTATTTACGTTTAAGACCAATAAAAAGGGAGTTCAACTAATGTACTTTTTAAGGCACGAAATCAATGCATTCACCAGTTTGATAATGGTGTACTACGATTAAAATTTATAAACAAGTATCGTACATTTATATATATAGTTGTTTTTCACTTCTTACAAAAATACATTTTCATTATATATTCATGATGCCAACAATCTAATGTAAGCATAGACAATTTTGATTGAGACGTACGTACATATATTGTGTTAAGCTGATAAACTATTCATTGCATTGTTTACTGTCTATATAATTATAGAATTTAATTCAAGTTTATTGTAAATGGGACTAAAAACTGGTGTGTATGTTTTTTGTTTTTGTTTTTTATGATTTTATTTTGTGGAGGCAGGGAGCAGACTTCTTTCATTAAAATATTTCTTATAACATAGCATCATCTGATTCTTTTCTACTGTCTAGTAGGTTTCTTACTGCGTTTTTGATAAACACTGCCCCATGAGCGCATGCTACGCCCGTAGAGTTTTAAAAAAAAGTTCATTCTCTTATGGTTGTGGCTTATTATCTATATTTTGCATGAATAGACATTACTCGTATCACAGTGCACAGATTGTGATACGAAAATCTGCGTTAATTTGATTTGCTTATTCAGAATCATAATATGATATTACGGCATCTCATTGGCTATTCGTTAGGTCATTGACGCCGGACTTCAAAGGTAGGTTACGACGATGTATATTATGTGTGAAACATACTGCACCTAGGATTCGCGTAAATAGCCTAAATGCGGTGCTTAAAAGTGGCGTTAAAACACCAAAAATCAAATCAAATCACTTGTTATGAAACCTATAAATATTTTTTCAATGTCATATCAAAACAGAGAAAGTTGTCATGAATTCTATTCTTGTCATCAATGTTGAGGAGCGTCTTTTGTTTAATATGCACTGCTGCACATAGACTAAGATGAGCGACACAGGCTCTTTAGAGCCACTAGTTTAATAAAATTAAATAACTCGCAAACATAAAATCTAAAATTTATAAAATCCAAAAGGAAAGATACTTCAATAGATATAAACAATTCTCCGAAGTTTCATGAAAATCGGTTACAGCGTTTGTTAGTTATTTCCCGACTTATTGACGACGAACGGACAGCGGCATACCATAATACGTCCTGTATAAAAACTCTGGGGTTCAACACCAAACAGATCATTAGCTGTCCAAAACAAAAGAACCATGAAATGAAGTTGCAAAGATCATGAGTTCACTGCACTATGGTCTAATGACCTTTTATAAAGGATCCAATAATTTCTAATTTAGTACTTGAAAGTTGTGGTAGAACGTTTTCCGAACAAAATTAAATCCAAAAGGGTTAATTTTGAACACCGTAGTAATATGGCTTTGTTATTTGTTAGAAATATATGATATTGTCCTTCACTTGAATACAGTTATAACTAAAAAAAAGTATTTTTTTCAAGTCAAGAATACCTTTTTTTATCAAAATTTTCTATAAAAAAAACCCGTACCATTTGGTAAAAAACCCGGACGATTTCACAGTTGCTCTCGAAAAAGCCCGGACAATTATAAAGACTAATCTCATTTGTAAGATACAAGGAAATTGTGATTCTTTGTTGATCAAAACATGTATATTAATCAAAATAAGTTGGATAGTCAAGAAAAAAACTATTTTAATTACGAATTATCAGTTAATTGACCTTATCGGTTGTTTTTTCACTAAAAAAAGCCCGAACTTCACTCGAATAAAACGGACCACATCACTTGAAAAATCACGATCCTAGTCGGACACTATACCTTCCGTGATTTGGGTTGTTGTTTGTTTGTGTTTTGTATGGCATTTCATTGAGTTCTTTTAAGTCTTCTTAAGTCATGTTGTACTATTCTGAACGCATTCTGAATAAAGTCTGGTAATGAGGAAAAAAGTAACAATAAACCAACAAGTAAATACAAGTACACTGTAATAAATACGAAACTACTTTTAAGACTAGTAAATAAAATATGCACTTTCGAAATATCAAAATTTAAAGTTTAACAAGCATTGGACTTCATGTAAATTTAGTTGGAATCGCAACTGTCATAAATGAGAAATTCTAGAAGGAATGCAATGAAGGGGTGTAATAAAGGGTGCGCATCAAAGTTGAGGGAAACGGTAAAATAACAGGCTATTTATCAGATATACAAACCCACTGTAAAAACTTCTCAATATATTACAGTAGTTGACCTCATTTTCTATATTTACGAAACGCCTGATTTATTTTAATTTTCATAGATGATATTAGGGTAAACAAAATTTTAGTTTTAAGTTACAGGATTTTCATAAAAAAAAATTGGTCCGCTTGGTTTTCATATATTTTCCTCTTTCAATTTCTAAAAGTTTATATCTTATATTTTCTTTTTCTTTTGTAGTATTTGTGCAAATACAATAAATAAAATATTTTTATGTACAACAGGACCCAAATTGAAAGGTGAATAAGCAGTTCCTACATCTGAAAAAGCTTTTAAAACATGGCAACAGTTAATCTGAATGTAACCCAGCTGCTTTGACCGACAGGAGAAACGAAGTAATTTTTTAATTTTCTGAAGCATAAATTTAACTTATATATTCTTTCTAATTCAGTGAATTGATAATTTCGAAATTTCATTTTGATAGATTTCCAAAATGACTTTGTAAAAGCTCGTCGACATCAGACCTCTGTCGATTTATTTTATTTTGGAAAGGCTCATGGGTATGAAACAAGGTATACCTAGCCACTCCAATCTGTTAAATTCTCCTTGTTATCTCGACGAAAGGAAAAACTATTGCATCAAAGAAAATCAATATTGAGAAGGTACTTAGTATATCAAATACACATCGAATTCATTGATACGGTACAAATCGCAAAGTCTAGGTAGTAGTTTTATAGACTTACATAAACTCTGTCCTAAGAGTCACACTCAGTTTTATTAAAGACTATATTTTGGGTTGGACAAAAAGAACATCAATTGATAACGATACTCATATAAGCATACAGGCCTTATGCATATACTGATACTACAGATTTAAAAATCAAATTAACTACTTAAGTAACTTTAAAAAATCAAATGCAGGTAAGGAATGCATACATATATTGCATCATTGTAATTTCACATATATGAATTACTGATATTTTGTATAAACAAATGAACATCATTCCGGATTAAAACCTACGATTACAAAATTAAAATAACATCCTACAAATTTTAATTGTCGAATAATATGGAAAACAAACTTCACTACATACAATATAACATAACCACGATTATCTAAATGTCGAATCATATGAAAGGAATTATATGTATACCCGCTTAATAAGGAACAAAAGGGTAAAACATACTACACAGAGGAACAAGTGATCAGTATGCTGGAGTTTCTCATTGACAACATATTTGTTGAATTTGGAGGTAGACTTTTTCAACAAATTGTCGGCATTCCTATGGGAACGAACTGTGCGCCTCTCCTTGCCGACCTCTTCTTATTTTCATATGAATCGGAGTTCCTTCAGACACTTGTCAAAAACAAGAAGATCAAAGAAGCCAGGTTATTTAATTTCACTTTCAGATATATTGATGATGTTCTTTCCATTAACAATCCGAACTTTTCTGATTGGGTTCCATTAATATACCCACCAGAACTAGAAATTAAAGAGATCACAGACACGGCTTCCTCCGCCTCATTTTTAGACTTATACCTTATACCATACACAGTCATCTCAGTACCAGAATCTATGACAAACGAGATGATTTTAATTTTGAAATTATCAATTTCCCCCACCTTAGTAGTAATATACCAACTTCACCTGCATATGGAATATACATTTCCCAACTTATTAGGTATTCAAGAGCTTGCAGCTCCTATTCAGACTTTGTAAAACGTCACCAGTGTCTGGGCAGAAAGTTGATGAACCAGGGATATGTCAAAGAACGTCTCGTCCTTTTTCTAAAAAAGTTCATCGGAAGATACCCAGAACTTGTTGATAAATATTCCGTATCAACTTCACAAATAATACAAGATGGTCTTGAAGTATAGATTTTGCGTACTGACGTTGGATATCATCTTAATAACGTGTAATAGTATTATCTTATTTGTCTTTATTAATATTACTTGTACTGTTAAGTCAGTTTTTTGAGATATTCTTTTGAAGTGACTCTGTGGTTATGTAAAGCATCATACTTTGAACGACAAAATTATTTCATTTATTAATATTACTTTTACTTATGGATCTTGACATACTATGAATGACAAAACTATTTTATTCAATAATACTACTTTTTCTGTTAAGTCTTTTTTTTATGATATGCATTTGACGTGAAACTGTACTTATGTATCCCGTCATACTTTGAACCACACAATTATTTTATTAATTATTATTACTTTTACTGTTAAATCTGTTTTCTGTTATATCTACTTAACGTGACTCTACATTTATGTATGCCGTCATACTTTGAACGACAAAATTATTTTTATGTCTACCTGTGCGAATGTCAAACGCGCAATTTTACACCAGTACTGAAAACCTTCTATCCTTTATGGGTAGACTTTACATAGATAAATTAAGTCGTATAAGAAAAACAAAATGAGTATGTTAAATTTGATGTATGCCTTTTTGTGCTTCTTCGTTACATTTGTTGTTTTTATAGTGATATTAAGATGATAACACAATATTGACTGCTGTACCCCTATTTTTGACATTTTTTACTCTTTGAGTATGTTTGTTTTGTTCATGCATCGTTGACAATGTAATGGAATTTGATACGACTGTCATACAAGTGAGAGGTTTAGCTAGATATAAAACCAGGTTCAATCCACCATTTTCTACATTAGAGAATGTCTGTACCAAGTCAGGAATATGGCAGTTGTTATCCATTCGTTTGACGTGTTTGGACTTTTGATTTTGCCTTTTGATTTTTGATTTTCCTTTTTGAATTTTCCTCGGAGTTCAGTATTTTTGTGTTTTTACTTTTCCCTAATAAATGCAAATAAGTCAATTTGCTGAGTCCTGTGTAATATCATAAAAGTACAGGTAACCTTTTTTTTACAATGTAATGAACGGTTTGCATAAATCTATCATAGTTGATATAATTTATTAACATTTTAGTGAAACAATATCGTAGCTAGAATAAAAAAATATGTTAGCGCCTAAGATGATTCTTAAGGTAATCATAAATACTTTTACACATTTACAAGTAAATTTAATTATTTTAGAAACTTTAAAACATAAAATGTTGATAGGGGATTCATGAATATACATTAAATCATTGCACTTTCATATTGAGGATTTCTTATTGATATGTTCATAAACAAATGAAAATCATCCCGGATTAAGAACTCGATTTACACTTAAAACAACACCTTACAAATTTTAATTGTCAAATGATATGGAAATTATACTTCATCCACTTCATAGCATAGTACTATAGCCACGAGTTGTTAGAAATATAAATATCCGCTTTCCTTAAAGAGTACAAATAAGTCAATTTGCTGGGTCCTGTTTTAAATGATAAAAGTACAGGTGACCGATTTATTTGTTATTGCGAGCGTCACTGATGAGACTTTCGTACATGAAACGTTATTCTGACATCAATGACGATTATATCTTTAACTTGTATTATTTCAATTCAAATTAAGTGTACCGTTAAGTAAAATGAGACACTTTTTCAGAGTTCCTTAAATTTCTACACTATTTGACTTGGCACGACAACCTTTGGCGGGTAAATGATTACTGTTTCACATGTTAGTATATTAATTGAATATTGAATTATTTCTGCCGCCATGGGACGCAAATTATGCAACAATTTTATAGGTTTACATAATCTGTGTCCTAAGGTTCAGAATAAGTTTTGTTTGAAGACAATATTTCGGCTTGTCTATATATTCAGTTTTTCACTAACTTTGGTCGATTCAGAATTTTCTATTGCTGTCAGATATTCGATTGTATCAGTGTGTCTTTCAACACTTCTACGGATTTATAAAATGTTAAGCTAGTCATACAGTATATTTGTGATTTTACATTTTTAAAGAATTAATTTATAATACAGCTTTGTAATAAACGATATGAATAAATTCAAAATAGATTATTTAGGTTATTAACCTATAAGTAGCAAATATTGTAGCTACAGAATGAATTTTCTGCTGGCGCCCAAGATAATCTGAGGCTAATTTTATTTATATTTTATATTTAAAAATTAATTCGATTACTTAATCATGTTTAGCAACTTGGAAATGCAAATAAGGGATGAATCAATATATTATATTATTTCACTTTCATATTAACGATTTTTTACTGGTATGTTAATACACATATGAAAACAATCGCAGTTTAAGAACTACGATTTACATTTGAAACAACACTTTACGAGTTTTAATTGTCAAATGATATGGAAAACAATCTTCACGTCAAAACCTATTTCTAAAAAGTACAAATAAATCACTTCACTGGATCATGTGTCACAGGATTAAAGTAAAGGGAACCTTGTGGTTTTTATTTATTCCAGCGTCAATGATGAGACTGTTCTAGACGAAACGTTAATTTTGGTATCAATGACGATTATATCTTCAACTTTTCATATTTCCAATTTAAATAAAAAATATAAAACAACACGTTTAATAATTTATTGCGTCCGAAGCGCTTTTCTGGATTTACCTTCATCAGGAACGCTCAAAGCCAAACATTTGAAATCCGAAGATGTATAAGTACCGAAAATCGTTGAAGAGCTATATGTTTAAAATACCTAAAATAAATAGCCAAATTCATCTAAAGCCAACTTTGCCTGAGGGAGTTGAAACCTTAGTTTCATAATAATTTCAAAATTTATAAACGGACAATTTTAGTAAAGTTTGTTTAATCATGTCAGTACCGAAGCACTGACTACTGAGCTGATGATACCCTCGGGGACTGATAGTCCACCAGCAGAGGTATCGACCCAGTGATGTAAGAATATAAAACAACACGTTTAATAATTTATTGCGTCCGAAGCGCTTTTCTGGATTTACCTTCATCAGGAACGCTCAAAGCCAAACATTTGAAATCCGAAGATGTATAAGTACCGAAAATCGTTGAAGAGCTATATGTTAAAAATACCTAAAATAAATAGCCAAATTCATCTAAAGCCAACTTTGCCTGAGGGAGTAGTGTACCTTTAAGTAAGACGCACAATAGATTTCCTATCTTCCCCGTTAACAAAAGTATACAGTGATAGATTTATAATTAAGTAAACCAGACGAGACTACATATGACTCATCAGTAGCGAGTTAAAATATTAGGGAGATAATAACGATGTAAATGTCGAATGGCATTTAAAAATAAATCTTCTTCGCAGTATTTAAACAAAACTCATAAAAGGCAGAAGTTAGCGTGACATCAAAACCGTAGTTTTATCAATTCACATACTATACACCTGTATAATTTGTACAGAATAAAATAATTCTACGAGCACCTTAACATTGTATATCAAAATTCGTAGCTTATCTTTTTGACAAAGGACAGTTTGACGACATATTATCCCAATATTTTGTTGTAAATGTTATAAAGTGTAAAATTTTACTCATATTGTTTCCGAAATTTATTAGAATTTGGCGTTGAAGGCAAATGTACCTTAACAGAAAACAGATACTCGTAAAAATATAGGCGTAATCGAAAATTAACACGATGCATGTGAACTTTTATTGACTTATAATGATATTTTAAACACAGTACGAAGAAAACTGTTAAAATCCGTTTCAAATTTGACTTTAATCAATAGTACAAAACTTTGAAGATTCCTTACATTACATAATTTTTCCACGCACTATAGTGTAAAATTAAGGACATAGTAGTTAACCGTGTTTCTGACTATATGTGCATCAATAGTCATACCAATAAAACAGTGTTATGACAAAAATCGTGCCAGTAACCAGGACGTGTGTGCTTGTTTTCCCCCTCTGTATACAAATTAGAATATCAAATCTATGGGTGTATTTTTGAAAATTCAAAATTCAGGATTGTATAAAACGGACAAATGTCACAGTATCCGGCATAGCTACAAGTAATTTGTCACATAGATAGCGCTCGACGAGTTTTTTTTAGGAAAAAAAAATGTCTGACATAAAACGAATCGGTATCATTGGAGCAGGACTCCATGGGATTTCAGCACTCCGACGTCTTTCTCAAAATGAAAACTTCAAATTAACATGCTTTGAGAGAAACTTTGATTTGGGAGGAACATGGCTGTATACAGATCAAATCAAAGAAGACATTTATGGACGACCTATAACCAGTGCCATTTATCATAATCTAAGGTATGTTTTTATTTCCATTCTCAATTTTATTCTATGAGGGCATTCACATTTCAAGCTGTTGTAGTTCGTAGTATAAGTGAGAATATATATGAGTCAGGGACCTGCTGTTCACTAGTTGTCGTTTGATTTTGTGGTTCATAATTAGTTATCATAAGTAATTTTCGTTTGTCGTTTTTTATATAAATGAGACCGTTTGTATGGTTTTACACTTGTCATTTGTTGGGTCCTTTATAGCTTGCAGTTGGGTGTGAGCAAAGGCTCTGTGTTGAAGACCTTTATTTGACCAATAATAGTTTACTTTACAAATTGTTACTTCGATGGAGAGTTGTTTTTTGGCAATGATTCCACATCTTAATATATCTATGTATATAGTTTAACAAAAGTGTGCAGACTTTAAATACACACGACATCGTGTTTTCAAAAAACGTTAATATAAGGAAATAAAGATAGCATCGGTAGTAATTTTGATTATATTGTCATTAGGTACGTACATTACAAAAGATTGACTGCTCTTCCTTAATTTTTTTTACAATTTTACTTATTATATCTGTTTGTTTTGCACATATTTGTTGTCCATATAATGGAGTTGTATGCGACTGTCAAACAAGTTATAGGTTTAGCTACATATAACTCCAGGTTAAATACACCATTTTCAACATTATGGAATGACTTTTTCAGCTCAGGGATATTACCGTTGTTTCCCATTTGTTTTATGTGTCTGAGCTTTTGATTTTACCATTTGAAAAGAAAAGTTCGTTTTGAATTTTTCTTGGAGTTCTGTAATTTTGATATTCTTCTTTTGAAGTACATTCTACTATCGTGGAATCCTGCATATGCTTATATTTTGGAATTTCAGAAAGGTTTGCTTTTCCCTGTTCAGGCCAAACAAAAAAGTAGGTGTGTATATTGTCCATTTGCATTTCCCTTGAAGATCGATATTATTCTTTTTTAAATTTACAACAAATACATGGCTTACATGAATTATAAGAAATCTAATAGGACAAATACGGTAATTGGAAACGAGGGTAGGTATGGCGTGTGCGTGGCTATTCATTTTCACTCCCTGTTAGATAAAGCCAAAACATTTTAATAAATCTGTAACGTGCATGAATTATTTCGTAAATAACTGCTAGAAAAATCTAAAAATCTTCATTTGAAGTTGCTTAAATACGCCAAAGGTATTAGTGGACCTTTGCGGAATTCCTTTATATTTTGATACCTTAGATGTCTCCGATATCTTGTGTTATGATTCTTTAAAACAATCAACAAAGCGTCTACAAATAGGTTTCGATATAAGTGGATTTACGTGGAAGGTTAATTGTAACATTCATTATTATGTTCATCTCTGAAACTGCGATTAGTACAGATATATCGATACTTTTATCACAGTGTTGTTTGCAAAGCGAAAAAAGCACGTGCACTTCATATTAGAATCGAAATTCATTCATATTGGTTTTTTTGTTCTCGCAACGCGCCTTTAGCGTATAAAATAATAAGTCTTGTATATTCAATTAACTTTTATTCCTCTTGTCTGTTGTAGAACAGTAACCCCAGGACCACTGATGGAAATTGACGATTACCCATTAGATAAATATGGTTTACCGTGCTTTATGACTCACCAACAGGTTTTACAGTATCTTAATTGGATTGTTGATGACTGTGACATTAAAAAATTGATCAAGGTAAATTCATAAATAGTTATCGAAGTTACCAGGATTATACTTTAGTACGCCAGTCGCGCGTTTCGTCTACATAGCCCTCATCAGTGACGCTCAGATCAAAATAGTTATAAAGCTAAACAAGTACAAAGTTGAAGAGCACTGATGACCCAAAATTTCAAAAGGTTGTGCCAAATATGGCTAAGGTAATCTATTCCTGGGATGACAAAATCCTTAAGTTTTGCAACAGGAAATTTAAAACAAAATTACCTCATAACTGATATTCATGTCAACACCGAAGTACTGACTATTGGTCTGGTGATACCGTCGGGCAAGAAACGTCCAACAGCAATGGCATCGACCCATTGTTGTAAATAGTTATCAAAGGTACCATGATTATAATTTAATACGCTAGACGCGCGTTTCGTTAACCTAAGACTCATCAGTAACGCTCAGATCAAAATAGTTTAAAAAAGTCTGTGTAAGATATCAAGTATGATAAAGAAAGGCGGGTTATTCGTGCACAGCAGGATACGATTGCACTGTAGACACATCCTGTTCCTTTGTAATCCCTTAATTATTTTATTATGTCCTTAAGTTGCCATTTCGTTCGACTACGAGGTTTGAAAAGGGGTTCCTTTCTATTACTTTATAATTGTATTAAACTTTGAGTTACTTAAAATAACATGGTTCGACTCAAAATTGATAAACTATATAAAAATAAGAAACTCTGGTATGAGTGCCAATATGACAACTCTCCATCCAAGCTAGTCTGATTGAATATTATTGAAGAACTATTTACACTTTCTCTTTTTTACTTGATTCTCTGCACCGTAATCGATTTGATCTTGTTTTCCTAATCCTAAAATCTTTACGTATTAGTCAATTTAATAACAAACAATAAAAAGTCTTCAATGTTTCATCTACCATGAGTGTTTATTACGTCTTGTCTATACTATAAGATAATACTTTACTTGTATTTTTAAGCACGTTTATTTTAAGTTATACTTAAATGATTAGATACTTTTTACAGCCCCAGTATCAAGGGATCGTCTCATCTTTGATCATTATAGAATCAATTGAAAATTCATGATATTTTAATTTGTTATATATAATAATAATATTAACTCCATGTTTACGCATACTAGTTCAATACAGAGGTAAAAGAGGTGAGACCTGTTGATTTGTCAGCCAAAGATACAAAATGGAAAATTACGTATAGTGACATCAGACATAAAAATGATTTGCAAACAGAGGAATTTGATGCAGTTGTGGTGTGCAATGGGTCAGTAAAATATAACAAAACATTCATTTACCAAAAAAGTAAAACACAAAAATACTGAACTCCAAGGAAAATTCAAAACGGAAAGTCCTCAATCAAGTGGCAAAATAAAAAGCTCAAACACATTAAACGAACGAATAACAACTGATATATTTCTGACCTGGTACAGACATTTTCTAACTTAGAAAAAAGCTGGTTTTATAACTTGCAAATTTTCTTAAAAAGCAACACAAAAAACATATATAGACAAAACACATTAGCAAACATGAAAGTCAAGAATACAATTTTTTTTTTTTAAAATAGAACTATTTCAATAACCAAGTAACAATCATGTCATATTGAATACTCACATCTAAAGGGATGGATTTTCTATTGTACTTGTAGCTCTATTGCGTCAGTAATCTATATATTAACTGATTCAAACTTATGCATTCTGGAAAGATGATCAAAACCGTACATCAACACGTTGTGGTTAAATAGAACTTTGCAACGAATACTCTAGCGAAGTCATAAATTTACATTAACATATTCGTATACGGACCGTGAATTGCTGTTTTACCATTTGATGATATTATGTACTATCAGATAATACTATAATGCATTCTAGTACCATCATAAATGTATAAATGATTGTTCAGTGTTAACAATACGAAATGTTTGAATTTGTTTGCAGAAATTGTTCAGTGCCTAAATATCCGGACGTAGAAAACCAGGAGGAATTTGAAGGGCTTTTATTACACAGTATGTGGTACCGTAGACCTGAAAATTTTGTAGATTTGAAGGTTGCCTTACTTGGATGTCGGTATACAGGGATAGATCTTGCCTTTGAACTATCAAAGTTTGCTAAGAAAGTAAGTTATATATTTATTGTGAAACATATGCATTTTTTTTTTTAGAGATTTGTGTATTTATTATTATAATAAAGCGGAAGGCTTGGATAACCATTACAACCATATTCAATCTTTCATTTGTTCTTAAAATGCCCTGTACCAAGTCAGGAATATGCCAGTTGTTATCAAAATGTTTTCTCTCAATCAATTGATACATTTTGAACACTGTTAAACTACTGTTGACTTTATTTGTTTTTTTGTATTAACAAAAAAAGACACCAATGAGATACTCATGCCATAATTCCCTTTTTAAAATGGCAAATCCAATGGCGAAAGAATAACGACGAAGAGACAAACAACATTACATCACATTAAACTGAAAAAGAAAATTTTAGCAACGTGAAACCCTCCAAACTGGGTGGAGGGACACAGAAATAGAGCATATAAAACTCCAATATATTTCAGTAATATACAAAAATGACTGCATCAATTTGAAATAGTTTTTCAAGTATGAGACCTCTAACCATTTCAATCTTTAATTTCTTAACTAAAAGCCTATTAACAAAAACTATTTATTAAACAGAAACAAAATCCTGATGTTTCGATCCCCGATTTATTATGTTACAGTTTTCTTTTAAAAGTCTTTAAGTATTTCAGATACAGTATTTGTTCTTTTCTACCTATTACTGTTAAGTCACTCTTATGCTTTCACCAAAATTTGCATTTGGCACACACATAGGTTCAAAGCCCTTCCAGAGCACATGAGATCATCCCAAGTTTTTGGCGGGATTCGTTGTGCTAAGTTTTAGTTTATTTGTCGTGGTTTGTGCTCTATTGTTTGTCTTTTTCATTTTTAGGCATGGTATTGTCAATTTTATTCCGACTTATGAGTTTGAATGTCCTTATAATATCTTTCGCCTCTCTTTTTTTTTTTTAAACTTTCTAGAAAAATACATTTTTCCCTATTTATAACATGAATATCATGACATGACACAATTGATAAGATACCACAAAAACCCTATTTTTAAACTAAAAGAAAAGATGATGTTTGGACGTCCGATTTATACCTGATTGAAAGTAACAACGGAAATCAATAACATTATTTGATTTTGTTTTTTGTTTTTGAACAGTCCATCATTTATTTAACAGGTTTATCTTTGTCATAATTGGACAAAAGCACCAACAATCCTACCAGATAACATAACAGAGAAACGTTCGTCGTTTAAGCGGTTCACCAAATCATCGGTCATTTTAGACAATGACGACGAACTTGACGTCGATGCTGTTATCTATTGTACTGGATATAAACACGAATTTAAATTCTTACCGGAAGGAATAGTCAAGATCGGGAAAAATTCAGATGTTAGCAACTTCTTTAAATACATATTTCCCGCTGAGTGGCGCACTCTGTTTTTCATGGGTATACCACGGCAGGTGTCGTTTTTCAAGATGAGTGATCACGAAGCACTGTTTATTCGTTCGGTGTTGGAAAACAAAGCAAAATTACCGAATGACGAAGAAATGCAAAAGATAATTGAATACGATGGCGCCAATCGACGAATCACGTGTCACAATCAGTTTGACTGGGATAAAGAACTTGCTCATTATGCTGGAACGTTCCAACCTTATCCACCAGTAATGAAGAAAGTTTGGGATCACTATTTCAACTCGTGGTCAAATGATTTTAGTAATTGCAAGAAAAACACTTACAAAGTACAAGGAAACGAGTCATTCAGTGTAGAGTGACAATGATCCCAAAAAAGGATGAATCTCTGGAATACAAGCAACTTCTATTTTGTCTTTGTAATGTAATTTCTAGTATTCCACCACATGTTATCGTATACACTAAAATAGACATTTATGAAAGAAAATAAATTGTTCGAACTGGTGTTCAATTGTTTATGCTCTTCAACTTTGTGCTTGTTTGTCTATAACTATTTTGATATGAGCGTCACTAATAAGTCTTCTGAAGACGAAACACGAGTCTGGAGTATTGAATTATAAGCTTAGTTAATTTAATAACTATTATAAAGCTTATTGTTTTGTAATGTGTTAATCTGCAACATTATGTATGTGCCTGTCACAGGACACTGGTAAGGTGCCTGTACATTGTAGTTCAGTTTTTGCCCCTGGTTCATGTCTATCATGTTGCTCATAGGTTGTCTTTGGTTAATGTGTGTCATTTTGCTGGGCTGTTGTCTGCTCTTCGGTCAGGATGTTGTCTCTTTGAC
>CM034362.1:18107006-18125096 GCA_019925275.1 Mytilus edulis
TATCACCCAATCGAACTAATACCTGTTTAATCAGCAATTCTACAGTAATGAATTTTACCCTTTGAAAACAATTAAGAGGATATGATTAGAAAAACAAACCCCAAGCTGATACTAGACTTGAGAAATCCACTTTCTCGATGTCCAGCTTGGGTTACAGGCCAAGTTAAACGTCGTAAGGTTAATAGAACACTGCTCATTTTTTCGCTTTATAAAGATGCCGAAACGTATGAAAGGAATGGACAGTGCTAACAGAGACATATAATACATGTCTCGGGTGCTGAAAAGTTCATTTCTAAATTACATAAGGGAAGTTTTACCCCCTTCTCTGACAACGTTGTCTCGACCATTTTTTGAACCATCTACGATTATATCATTACTTTTTGTGCGTTTACAACCGAACTGTCGAACCTGTATTGCTTGAAAGAAGCATCCCTGTTATCAAGGGATTCATTATAAGCCCGTATTTTACGATTACTTGACCATACATGGCTCTTTTTCAAATGGATAAGGGAATAAAACAAAACGAAAATTTTGTGTAAATATATATTAAATATCGATATTTGTCAACCAATCATCAATATATCTTAATTAAATATTGCTTTAAATTTAATGTAAACAGAGGATGGCTTGGATAAGGAATAGTATTTAATGCTAAAAAAAGACACAGGTGTAAACAGGAAGTTATGTCAGCCAGTAAGGGAGATAATTTGGGAGGGAAAGACCTAAAAGAAGTATTGTCAAATCTTGACAAACTTATCTGGTGGCATGTATTCAAATGTTTATAAAATTATCAAACAAAACCTTTAAAGGTGGTAGTTGTTTCAATTGGCATACATAATGTTTTGATTGGTAATTCACCTTTGAAATAAAAAAATCTCTTTAAAATATTTTTAAAGGATTTCTTTCATATTCATAATTGGAATATTTTAGCCTTTTTTTTAAGCAAGTCTTTGATAAGATTTGAATATTATTAAAAGGGCAATTTCATTTCTTCCTTTGAAATACTATACTCATTTTTATTGAAAAGTTGTACTTTGCTAGAAATGTTAATAAAAGTAAATGTAAAAAATACTGATCTTGTCATTGAAAACTTTCTCACAGAAGCTGACAATGACTTTATTGTTGGTCCTACATGTTCTGCAACATCACCTGTTAGTGATAAGAAATCTTCACATCTAGGCAGTCTGGTATAGACCCACCATGGAAAAGACTTCTCCTTGGGTTTTATAGACAGATAATATGAGGATTATATGTATTTACAATGGAGACAAAAAGACTTCTCTTCTATCATGTCTATATCCAGACAATAACATTAGCAAACAAAGGGGTAACTTCCATGAGCATGATGAGGACATCATTACAAGAGAAAACATCAATAGCATTATATAAGAAAAACACATAACAAATCAATTACAAACCAACCGCGCGCCGCGACAAAGTTACTGAGAATTGTCGAAAATCACGCGCTTACCACAGCGCTATCCAAAAATCCTGGGGAGAACACTGATATTTGTTGTCAGCTTGACCTTCATGCACTCATTTACATTGATCACATTCCCCAAAATAGAATTCACCGTTTTCAGAATCTAATGCATCCTGGGTAATATTTTCAAAAGTGTACACTAAAACGTTAACGTCCTGATTGATTAAAAATGTCATAAACAATGGAAATTTAACCAATGATGTGACGTTATTTTCATTTACAGGTACGAACAATGAAATTACCCATGATGCTTTAGATTCTGAAATGGCCTATTCTGGACATTACATTTTTGCAAATAAAAATCAAGTGTGATCGATCCATTTAAAGGAGAATAGAAATTTTGTTGACCATTTTTAATTTCTACTCTGAAAAGCAACACTGTAAACAATCAACTGGCATTTTAACATGAAGCAAAATAATTAAAAATTGACATCTTGCTTTTTATTCTTCTGTACAACAGCTATTTTTTAAACTTAAACACAAGCTGAAATAAAAGTTCATAAGTTTTCAGACTAAGTAGACTACTATCATAGACATACCGGTTCAAATTTGTAATTCTGCAGTATATAACAACAAACTAAACACATTGAATTGTTAGATATAGGCAAACAATATAATTCATGACAATTGGCATTTCAAAAATATGAATAAACCAGGTGCTCCGCAGGGCGCAGCTTTATACGACCGCAGAGGTTGAACCCTGAACAGTTGGGGCAAGTATGGACAAAACATTCAAGCGTGATACAGCTCTGAATTTGGATTGTGATCAAATTTTTGACATTACATGGTTTTTTTTACACAAAACAAATGTCAAGATTTTACAAATCAATTAAAGATTTCTTCTTCAAACTTATTTAAATCTAAAATTTAATAGTTGACACAGCATAGGTTTCTGACACAGAATGAATGTGGTCTAATGAACTTTTTTTGCCTTTGAGCAATTCACTATGCTGTTGAATATTAATCCTCTCATAAAAATGTTTGAAGAAATTTTCTTTTTATTTATGAAATCTGAAATGAGAAAAATTTACCCCCCCCCCCCCCCCCCCCCCCCCTTTTTTTTCACATCCCCGTTTCCCTTTTTCCAAAACTGATATCAATTCAAATTTCTAATGGAATTTGCAACAATAACTACTCTTTTAAATACATCATAAAATATTAAAATGTAAAATAAAGTGCTTGTTATCACTGAATGGTAAAGATTGGTTGGTAGTAAAAGTGAATATACATTGTTTATTGTATAAAACAATAAAAAAAACTTCATCAGCAACATTTTATATTGGCAAATTTCCAATGAAGTTATTTACATAAAGTTATTGGCAAATAAAAATAGAAAATGACATCATAGTCATGTCTGGCAAATGTCCAACATACATTATCTAAAAACATTTTAGATAAGATAAGGAAAAAAAGCTTCATCAGCAACATTTTATATTGAACAGGCTATTATTTAAACTTGGAATTATTTTTAATTATGGAATTTGCTTGATTTCTTCTTATTGAAATTTTTTTATAAATTCCATGTTTATTCTGTACTGAAATGTTCTGTGCTGCGCACAACACTTTCTATTACAAAGAATATATTATATTTTCAATAGAATGTACTGTGCCGCGCACAACACTATTTAACCAAAATACATTGTATGGAAAATGTTATGAACCACTCAAATGATCATGATACCAAAATAAACATGGAATTTATTAAAAATTTTAAACACAAGAAATTATGCAAATTCCATAATTAAAAATAATTCCAAGTTCAAATAAGAGCCTGTTATTGGCAAATTTCCAATGAAGTTATTTACATAAAGTTATTGGCAAATAAAAATAGAAAATGACATCATAGTCATGTCTGGCAAATTTCCAACATATATTATCAACTACTATTCTATACAAAGAAAGATAACTCCAATTGAAAATTAATTGCTATTGCACAATATTGTGCAATTAGATATTTCTTGCTATTGTGCAATACTATGCAATTGAAAAATGCTATTGCCCAATACTTGATATGGAATCCTGATTTGGACCAACTTGAAAACTGGGCCCATTATCAAAAATCAAAGTACATGTTTAGATAAAGCATATCAAATAAGCCCAAGAATTTAATTTTTGTTAAAATCAAACTTAGTTTAATTTTGGACCCTTTGGACCTTAATGTAGACCAATTTGAAAACTGGACCAAAAATTAAGAATCTACATACACAGTTAGATTTGGCATATCAAAGAACCCATTTATTCAATTTTTGATGAAATCAAACAAAGTTTAATTTTGGACCCCCATTTGGACCAACTTGAAAACTAGGCCAATAATTAAAAATCTAAGTACATTTTTAAATTCAGCATATCAAAGAACCCCAAGGATTCAATTTTTGTTAAAATCAAACTAAGTTTAATTTTGGACCCTTTGGACCTTAATGTAGAGCAATTTGAAAACGGGACCAAAAATTAAGAATATACATACATAGTTAGATTCGGCATATCAAAGAACCCCAATTATTCAATTTTTGATGAAATCACACAAAGTTCAATTTTGGACCCTTTGGGCCCCTATTCCTAAACTGTTGGGACCAAAACTCCCAAAATCAAACCCAACCTTCCTTTTATGGTCATAAACCTTGTGTTTAAATTTCATTGATTTCTATTTACTTATACTAAAGTTATTGTGCGAAAACCAAGAATAATGCTTATTTGGGCCCTTTTTTGGCCCTTAATTCCTAAACTGTTGGAACCAAAACTCCCAAAACAAATCCCAACCGTCCTTTTGTGGTCATAAACCTTGTGTCAAAATTTCATAGATTTCTATTCACTTAAACTAAAGTTATAGTGCGAAAACCAAGAAAATGCTTATTTGGGCCCTTTTTGGCCCCTAATTCCTAAAATGTTGGGACCAAAACTCCCAAAATCAATCCCAACCTTCCTTTTGTGGTCATAAACCTTGTGTTAAAATTTCATTGATTTCTATTAACTTTTACTAAAGTTAGAGTGCGAAAACTAAAAGTATTCGGACGACGACGACGACGACGACGCCAACGTGATAGCAATATACGACCAAAAAATTAAAATTTTTGCGGTCGTATAACAATCTGCATTTCAACATGGCAGTGGTTAAATATAGGAGGTGAATAATGTGAGGACAATTAGTAAAAGCAGGAGGTATGATAACAGCCACAAGGGACCCAGGGAAAATAACAAAACACATTTTTGTGTGAGGCACCAAGAATGATGCATATAAAGCAATTCCTGTTCATGGGTGGTCAAATTTAATATTTTTTTACACCAGCAATTATATTGTAAGATCATGACATTCAAAATGTGTTCTTGATTAATATAAGTTTTGTTAAAATCCCAGCATTGTGTATTTTGTGGTCATGGACAACCAAATATGTTTTGGCAGAGAGAATCCTTTTGAAATACCAAGTTATACCTACATTTATTTATTATTGAAAATTTAGCCAAAAAACAGAGACATTTCTCAAAATTCATAATTTTTTACAACAAAATCTAAGGTTGGACTAAGATTTTAATATCAGGTTACAATCGAATGGAAATTATAACAATAATTGTTGAAAAAAGGACATCTTTCTCAAAATTTTTAGATTTTTTTTACAAACTTTTGAAAATTTTTACCATAACTTTTATCCATTTCACACAAAGAGAAAGTGACCTTCCTTTTATATATATCAATGGTGTGCATCCAAATTTTGAAAAATTTTCAAAGTGCTGTTATCATGGTAAGTATGACAGACCCAACCATTACTATAGAGCTTTTGCCAACTAATCAATAGAGTCCTAATTAATGAACTTAAACTTTAATGATGGATGATCAGTGGCGGATCCAGAACTTTTCACAAGGGGGGCCCGTGCCAGTCATGCTTCAGTGATTCCCTATATAATCAACCAAATTTTTCCCATGAAAGGGGGGGCCTAGCCACCGCCCCTCCCCCCCCCCCCCCCCCCTGGATCCGCCTATGATGATTTGCCGGTACGTAAAGGTTTAGCATGAAGACTATTATTTAAACTTCAAATCAACACAATGGTAAAAATAACTATAACTCAAAAAAACAAAAATATAATTAAATAATACAAACTGAAAAATACCGCTTTTTGTTAACCGTGAGAAAAAACCAGCCCCAGATTCCCATAGCTTCTCAAAATTTGAAGGTTCCAATATCTTGTTTATTTTTTCAGCATGCAACCGTTTACGTTCTACAAAATATACAACAAATAAAAATGTTTACATCATAAACAAACAAAAAATAAACAACAGGAATAATTTATAAGAGCACTACATACTGTCTACAATAACTATTACAACTGAAGAGAGCACACACTACTTTTTACATTTCAATAACTGAGTATTCAGAAATTATTGTGAGGTTTTTATTATTGCACAAAAATGCGACAGAGTTGCAAAAATTAAAACTCGCATTTTGAAATATTTTATATGAATTAAACAGGATTTTTCTCAAAATCGTAATAAATAAAATCGCATTTAAGTCTAAAATGACAAAATCGCAATAATAATTAAAGAACCTTAGTGAGCACGCTCACATACCCCACGTCCCCACATTGTCATTGGAGAAATTAAATAAGTATAAGAAAAAATATTGAATAATAATTTCCTGTCAATATACATAGTATGTCCTTATTATCTACAAAATTTCATGAAATTCTGTTGTGTGTTTTCAGAGGAGTTGAGATGACAAACTGTTGCAGAAGTACATTGAAGCAAATAGGTTCAAAGGGGCATAACTCCTAGAAAAAAAATTGAACCGTAATTTCCTGTTGATATGCACATCTACATAGTATGTCCTTATTATCTACAAAGTTTCAGAAATTCTGTTGTGTGGTTTGAGAGGAGTTGCGATGACAAACTGTTGCAGTAGTACATTAAAGTAAATAAGTTCAAAGGGGCGTAACTCTTAGAAAAAAAATTGAATCGCAATTTCCCGTCGATATGCACAACTACATAGTATGTCCTTATTATCTGAAAAGGTTTCGTGAAATTCTGTTGTGTGGTTTGAGAGGAGTTGCGATGACAAACTGTTGCAGTAATACATTAAGGTAAATAAGTTCAAAGGGGCGTAACTCCTAGAAAAAAATTGTATCGCAATTTCCCGTCGATATGCACAACTACATAGTATGTCCTTATTATCTGAAAAGGTTTCGTGAAATTCTGTTGTGTGGTTTGAGAGGAGTTGCGATGACAAACTGTTGCAGTAATACATTAAAGTAAATAAGTTCAAAGGGGCGTAACTCCTAGAAAAAAAATTGAATCGCAATTTCCTGTCGATATGCACATCTACATAGTATGTCCTTATTATCTGAAAAGGTTTCGTGAAATTCTGTTGTGTGGTTTGTGAGGAGTTGCGATGACAAACTGTTGCAGAAGTACATTAAAGTAAATAAGTTCAAAGGGGCGTAACTCCTAGAAAAAAAATTGAATCGCAATTTCCCGTCGATATGCACAACTACATAGTATGTCCTTATTATCTGAAAAGGTTTCGTGAAATTCTGTTGTGTGGTTTGAGAGGAGTTGCGATGACAAGAAACAGGACTGACGGACTGACGGACGGACGGACGGACGGACGGTACGACTGACGGACGGACGGGTCAAAAACATTATATCCTGCGCAACTTCGTTGCGTGGGGTATAATTACACGGAATAATTTCTGAATTTACAGTAACTGTATATTCAGACACATTTGTGTGGATCTATTAAAGGGATTGTTGAACATCAGATCAAAATGTGGTATACATTGTTGCCATATCGGACTACGTTAGTTATAAGTAATACTTTCATGTTTGGCGAAACCTATCCAGTGGCAATTTCCACAATAATAAAAAGATTGCTAAAACTTTAGGAAATATTGCATTCAAATTATGTAAATTGTGAATTTCTAATTTACATGAAACCTTAACTCGATAATAAAAACATCACAAAAATTTCTAACTTTTCAGAAAATTGAAAGCAAGCATGCCATCTTCAGTTTTGTATAACAAAAATATGATGCAAAGAACTACACTACAGTTCATGTTGCTTTTGCTTTTTGCTAGCCTCAGTGGGCAACCCTTCCATGTCCAAACAAATATGATTCTTTATGAATTTAGTCTGCTTATATCTATAGGTTGTAATTGTAAGCATCATGATTACACAAGGGAAAACAGCATTTCCTGGTCATAGGGTAGGCAGGTTGGGCTAGCTACGATTTACGCCCAACTTATGCCCAAACCCATTTAGTATTGTTGAAAAAAGCTGAATTCACCAGTTAAAGTGTAATATGTCATAGCTCTATATAAATGCCATAGTATAGCTCTTCATTAGCTTAATATCTGAGCCCTAGTAGGTCTTCATTGCTATATCCCAAAGTCATAGTGAAGGTCTTTATACTTTGTGCTTAATCCATCTAAGGCATCTTGTAAGTCTCTTTGGAGCTTTATATCTAATCCTTAGTGAAGGTCTTTATAGCTTTATACCTAAGCCACAGACTAGGATTTCATAGCTTCAGGGTTTGAAATTAGCAAAGGACCACTCCCCAATGGTCCCTAAAATTTGGTGTGGGCTCCTTTAAAGTTTCTGCTTTTCTTGTATAGAACTATATATATTGGCTACAAAATTTAAGCTTTTAGCAACCATTGCCAAAACCTTAACTTCAATCCCTGAGCTTTGTATCAAAGACATGTTGTAGTTTTCAATAATATATTTATCATGTTTATAGTTAAGCTTTTGTGTACATGGGTATGTCTTCATAGCTTTATATTTAGGCCATACTGTTGACTTAGTCATTCTAGCCTTATTTTGATATCTAAGCGGTAGTGTAGGTCTTCACAGCTTACTATCTAATTTAAAAGTAGGTTTTTATAGCTTTATATCTAAGCCATAGTGTCTTCATAGCTAAATATCTAGTTTTAAGTGTAGGTCTTCATAGATTTATATCTAAACCAGTGTCTTCATAGCTAAATATCTAGTTTTTAGTGTAGGTCTTCTTAGATTTATATCTAAACCATAGTGTCCGTCTTCGTAGCCTTATATCTCAGTTGTAGCGTAGGTCATAGTGGTTTAATATCTAAGCTGTATTGTAGGTATTCATGGCTTTATATTTATGCCAGTGTGATAAATTGTTGAGAATTTAAAAATACCCACAATTTTTCTATAAAAACGGTAAGATCATTTTATTTCTTTTAATGAATTTAAAAAGGATTTTTTTTTATAAGTATTGGAATAGTGCAGTGTTTATTAAACTAGTATAGCATCTTTTGATTGGCATAATTCTGAAAACATCATGGAAATAATTTATATTTTATTTGACACAATCTTCATGGAAAGTAAAAAGGACTTATTATTTAAAGGATAAGCTAAAGCTACTGTGGATTCATAATTATTAGTGGAATACCAACTTTCGTGGATTTTGTAAGTATAGGTTAACCACAAATTTAAATGTCTAAAGAAATACAAATTTTCCTAAGGCTGGTAAGGAGACTTGAACAAAACCACAAAATCAAATGTGCAATTTGTTTTTTAAATCCACCAAAAATTGGTATCCCCCCCCCCCCCCCCCCCAATTATAATGAATCCACAGTAATTTTAAACATCATGCATGTGACACAACATCAATTATGGAACAATATAACAATAACATGCAGTTTTACATATATAAATAAACATGCACACATACATACCCTGAACAGCTGTTTTTGATAATGAAAGAAGAATATAGTTGAAACCTTAAACTGTTAATCTGTTTTGTTTCAGAATTTGTTCTCATCTTTACAAGACAAAATGCTCTTTGGACTTTTTGTGATTTTTATTCCTATGGATTTCATCAATGACTCATTGCCATTGTTGGACAAGGAATTTCTAATGTTCTTCCTTGTGACACACAAACTACTCACATACAAACAAGAATGTGTCCATAGTACACGGATGCCCCATCCACACTATCATTTTCTATATTCAGTGGACCATGAAAATGGGGTAAAATCTCTAATTTGGCATGAAAATAAGAAAGATCATTTCATAGGGAACATGTGTACTAAGTTTCAAGTTGATTGAACTTCAACTTCATCAAAAACTACCTCAACCAAAAACTTTAACCTGGAGCAGGACAACAAGACAGACGAACGGAGGAAGGGACGAACAGACCAGAAAACATAATGCCCATAAATGGGGCATAAAAATCGGCATCAAAATTTATGAAAATTTGACAGGAAATGAATTTGAATTCCCCTGTTTAAATTCAAATGCAAATTCAAAGCTAGCAAAATATTTACAGTAGCACATAACTTTTTAGCTTGACAATTATATGGCCTAAAATGTAAATTTTAAGTACAAATGTGACTTTCTGAATCGGCAAAGGTGCAAAATCATTCAAACCATTATAATAATGTACTCTAGATTGAACATAATTTCACTCACTAACAAATAACTATTATTACTTAATTTCCACATTATCTGACATTTCGTCAATTGAAAATCTCATTTTACTGGTCCAACAAACAATGCTTTTGCTTGTTTAAACAATAGACCCAATGTTCTATATATGTACACGCAAAATCAGCACAGTGTTCAATTCCGCTTTTCTGAATCTAAAGAACTATGGGTAATCTCATTGTTCAAATCTAAAATTCCAAATAAATGTAACATCATTGGTTGAATTTCGATTGTTTATGATATTTTAAACCAATCACAATGTTTTGGTGTACACTTTTGAATATATTACCCAGAATGCATTTTATCATGAAACAGCAAATTATTAATAAACAAACTTACTGTCTCCCCTTCCTTTGATTCCAAGAACTGTTTCCATGGGAACATCCATACGAGGAATGGTTAAACAATTTGGTGGCAGCATTATCTCCCTTAGACTCCCAAAGTTACATTCTGTCGGCAGAAGTCTATAGCAGCTAGCATGGGCCTGAAACATGAAAATGTTACACATTATCTCCCTTAGACCCCCTTAAACAATTAGGAGGCAGCATTATCTCCCTTAGACTCCCAAAGTTACATTTTGTCGGAAGAAGTCTATAGCAGCTGGCATGGGCCTGAAATATGAAAATGTCACACATTATCTCCCTTAGACCCCCTTAAACAATAAGAAGGCAGCATTATCTCCCTTAGACTCCCAAAGTTACATTATGTCCGCAGAAGTCTATAGCAGCTAGCATGGGCCTGAAATATGAAAATGTCACACATTATCTCCCTTAGACCCCCTTAAACAATTAGGAGGCAGCATTATCTCCCTTAGACTCCCAAAGTTACATTATGTCCGCAGAAGTCTATAGCAGCTAGCATGGGCCTGAAATATGAAAATGTCACACATTATTTCCCTTAGACCCCCTTAAACAATTAGGAGGCAGCATTATCTCCCTTAGACTCCCAAAGTTACATTATGTCCGCAGAAGTCTATAGCAGCTAGCATGGGCCTGAAATATGAAAAAGTCACACATTATCTCCCTTAGACCCCCTTAAACAATTAGGAGGCAGAATTATCTCCCTTAGACTCCCAAGGTTACATTCTGTCTGAAGAAGTCTATAGCAGCTAGCATGGGCCTGAAATATGAAAATGTCACACATTATCTCCCTTAGACCCCCTTAAACAAGTAGGAGGCAGCATTATCTCCCTTAGACTCCCAAAGTTACATTCTGTCTGAAGAAGTCTATTGCAGCTAGCATGGGCCTGAATTATGATAATGTAATTAACTGTAAGAACAGCTGATCTTACTGGTCTGTTTGTCAAATGTGTATTTATTTACATCTAATCCTCCAATAAAGAACAATCATTTACAAATAATCTGTTAATTTGGAACCTTCCTGTACATTAGCTAAGAATTTCTAAGGCCTAAATTAATATATTGTTTGTTTCCCCAATCCGACCCTGCCAAGCCAGGTGTGGGTAGGCAGGTAGGGAAATAATTTTATTTTCCCAAAAAGCTGGAACAATATCATTTGATTCGACAAGCCTTAAAAATTGGAAACGAATAAAATAATATTTGACTTAGTTTTAACAATACAATTTTCTGAGTTGTACCATTTTTGCAGGGTCCGTCAGGATTGGGAAAACAAACAATATTTTATTTTAGGCCTAAACTTTTGCCATAGGTATGTGACTAGAATAACAAACTAAGTACTGAATCTGACTTTTTTTAATTAAAGGCATTGCATGGTACAAACTAGTAAAAGTTGTCTCATTGACTATCATAACACCTTATTTTTAAATTGTAAAGATGATTACACATAACTTAATGCAACCTTGAATCACTGAGTCCAGTGTTTCCCGAATCACTGAGTCCAGTATTTCCCGAATCACTGAGTCCAGTATTTCCCGAAACAATGAGTCAAGTATTTCCCGAATCACTGAGTTGAGTGTTTCACTAGAATTAACATACTTACCGTAACTCCACACCATTCACATCGCATGCCTGACAAACATTCTGATGACCAGCAAGTCTTCTTACAAGCCAGACATTTTGAGTTAGCTGGAAGGTTCCCTTCTCTCCAATGGTGATATTGTACAGCATTTACCTATAGACAGAAATTATTGGTTATGCATGTCTGTATATTACTTATGCCATAAAAAAATTGTGTTTGTTAAGGGTGCCCTTCTAAAAATTGTAAGGTTGAAGGGTCATGATTGTTTTGGTCACATTCCAGACCAGGTGCTCCGCTGGGCGCTGCTTTATACAACCGCAGAGGTTGAACCCTGAACAGTTGGGGCAAGTATGGACACAACATTCAAGCTTGATACAGCTTTGAATTTGAATTGTGATTAAATAGTTGACACAGCATAGGTTTTTGACAAAGAATGAATTTGGTCTAATGGACTTTAAAAATAATTTTGCTTTTGAGAAATACACTATGCTGTTGTCTTGAACATTAATCCCCTAAAAAGAAAATATTTGAATTCTGAAATGAGAAAAAAATGTACCCCCCCCCCCAAACTCTTACCCCCCTCCCAATTTTTTTTTACCTCTCCCTTTCTGTTAATCCAAAAATAATCTCAATTACTTAAATTTCTAATGGTGTTTGCAACAATAACTACTCATTCAAATACATCATCAAATATCAAAATATAAAATGACATGCAGTCATGGTTAAAATTAATATTAATTAATAGTAACTTCTAATAATATATTTACAGCTAATCATCTCAAGACAATCATCATTTCTTAATACATAATTTTCAAGCAGTGTAAGGGAGGTAATCAAACATATATATAACAGTATTCTTTGAATGGAATTGGATTACCTCCCTTACACTGCTTTTAAATTGTCTAAATTGTCCTTTAACCAGAAAAACCCTGGTTTTTCCACCTTTTTTGTCCCTACTTGCTAAATTTGAGTCATAACCCCCATAATCATCCCTTTGTAATATGGAAACTTGTGGTATACTTAAACACAAGTTATTGACTGGAAACTTCAAAAATGCTTATTTGTGCCCCTTTTAGGCCCTTTATTCCTAAACCTTTGGAACCAAAACCCCCTAAAATCAATCCCAACCTTCCTTTTGTAGTTATAAACAATGTGTTAAAATTTCTTGATTTCTATTTACTTATACTAAAGTTATTATCCAGAAACCATCTGTCTTTGGACGATGCTGACACTGACGTAAGTACTTGACCACAAAAATACAGATTCAAAAATATATTACAATAATAACTGTACCTTATGTGGACCATAAGTTGCACATTCTTTACAATCACTGACAGAGAAATCGGAACAGTCTTCATGTGCATAATATTCACAAACTGTGGAGAGAAAAAAATAATACATAATATTAAAAGAGGTACAGTTATATGCATTAATATAGAAATAGAAACAGTCATCTTGTGCTTCTTATTCCAAAACTATCCAGCGAAAATAGTAAAACAGAATATTGAAATGGCAGTCTTTACACTCAACCACAGGCCCACCAGCCCGGGCTTGTAAAAATGCTGTTAGACCTGTAAAAATTATATACACAGGCTAATAGAATCTAACTAAAATTTTCATAATATTCACTTTCAAGCGTCTGTAGATTCAAAAGTTTTGTGTGAAGACTGAACACAGGAGTCATGGATATGGGAACAGGCTTCATGTGCATAATATTCACTTCCCTGTTCTCTCAAACTGGAGTATTCATCATTTCAGGATCCCTTTGTTTTGTGGGTTATTTCATTGTTTGTAATACAACTGGAAACAATCGAAATCTGCCAGTAACAGCATGTCTCATTTGATCTTTTTCAATTTCATCGAGAGAAGACAAAATAAAACTTGTATAAGTATAACCCCTTCTTCTAAATAAATTACTCTTGCTTTCTAAATATAGAACTTAATTTCACATCAAATAGTTTCAGCAATTTCTAAATATAGAACTTACTTTCACATCGGATAGCTTGACTATCCTCCAATCGTCTACGACAAACATTACAAAATTTTCTTTTAAAATGGCCTGCTTCTGACCAACTATGGGCTACTGGATTCTACAAAAAGAACTTTAACTGTAGTTTGACTGGTAATCTGACAGCTTGAACTAGTTGACTTTGAATGTTAATTAAGCAAACATCAATTAAAGTAATCGGACAGAATTTGTTAAATTTTCTGAGGACTAAGAATTCCTGTTTTTAGCATGAATAACTGATTTCATATATTTTCATGGATATCAATTTTTGTTAAATAAGATCTAGAGTATTTGTATTTTTGTAAACATTCGATTTCTTGGTTCCGTCAAAATCTGTGTACAATATACAATCTATTGGACGCCAAGTGATGAGAAAACCTCACTTGGCCCTTTATGCCAGGTGAGCTAAAAATGTCATTAAAGGGCAATTACTTCTATACAAGGTAAATTGACAGTTTTGATCATTGACTTATTTGGACATCTTTATTTCTGATTGTTTTACTCGGTAGAGTTTCTCTCTATTTATCATAGTTTTAACATAATTGCTGAAAATTCATCATTCGAGGGCAATAACTCCTATATGACGATTTTTTTTCAAATTCTCTGCTGATCTTTATTTCGTGTTGGCAGTTATCATCTATCTATTTTATCTTTCATATAAACATGCATAAGCAACTCAAAACTTACCTTAATCAAATTAGTAGCAATACTAGAACAAGCTGAGACAACTGTTTTTAAACATCTTTCATGGACAACAAAATTACAAACTGAAAAAAAATATATACATTTTTAGTTTGTATTTTACTCTTTAAAATGTACATGTACATGTTTTTAAAAATATACTAGAACACACCCGTGATATCGCGGGTCTGTGGCTGAATTAAAGAATATAACTATGCGTAAGCCTTATTTTAGTATTGGTCTTGTCATCTGATAAAGTCATGCCGATTATAAGATGCACAGTTTTCTCTGCTTTCAACATCTTTCTGTTTGAACCCGTCGACCTGGAACTTATCAATTATTGGTATTATTAATTTTATTTGGAAAACAAAAGTCCCTGGAAAGGAGTATTTTTTAATCAACAGCATTGTCCTTAATGAGTTATAATTAAAGTTGAATTCTTTGATTCGCTGTTTTACATCATTCCGGCTTACAAATTGAAAACTGTACATGCTGTACCTATACGCCTTATTTTAAGTCCAGAATTATATTATTCGTATTGTCATCTTAAAAAGTCATACTGATTAAAATACTACAATCGGGAACAATGTGACAATGATGGAATTTAGTAGTGTCAACCCTGTGATTACGACCCGTGTATATAGCAAAATCCTAAATACAGCGTTTGGTGGTGCGCCTGTCAGATGCGGAACGTACAGATAAGGTAATAGGTAACAGGTGAATATACTATTGGTATCGGTATCGGATTCGACCCGGAACTTCTTAATTATTGGCAATATTAATTATGTGGGAAACAAAGGGGTCTGGAGTGGTGTAATTTTTAATCAACAGCATTGTACTATAATAGTTAGATATAAAGTTGAATTCTTTGATTCATCGTTTTTACGTGATGACGGCTGATAAATTGGACCTCGTAATTTTAGTATTATAGATATCTAATCCTTTATATAGATATAGGAAGATGTGGTGTGAGTGCCAATGAGACAACTCTCCATCCAAATAACAATTTATAAAGTAAACCATTATAGGTCAATGTACGGCCTTCAACACGGAGCCTTGGCTCACACCGACCAACAAGCTCTAAAGGGCCCCAAAATTACTAATGTAAAACCATTCAAACGGGAAAACCAACGGTCTAATCTATATAAAAACGAGAAACGAGAAACACGTATAAATTACATAAACAAACGACAACTACTGTACATTTTAATTTTTTTTATTTTATTTTGTACATTCATTTTCAAATCAAAGATTTAAGTTGAGTGCACCTGCCTCATGCTACATATAAACTCACAACCTCAGTGTTGACTGGCTAGTGATACAGTAGTTTTAATTACTTAGACCACTAGGCCACAAAAGCCCCCTGTACTATCTCATCCCTAAATAATGCTAAAGGGCACCGGCTCAGACATTGTCAGATCACCGTTTTTAATAATTAGACGAGCTTTAAGTCAATCACTTAAGATATACTTCTGTTAGAGTGTAAAGCTGGACAGAAGGACATTAGTAAAAGGATAGTATTTATAGATTCTACCTCTGTCAGTCGAATACGATATTTCTCCACTCATAATCATGGTGATAGTTATCATGGATATATTTTAAAATTTCAAAAACAAGACTTGTAATATTTAAAATTAAGAAATAACTGTTGCAAGCTATACTTTATTGTAGTTTTAACATGGGTAGGCATTATATTCGTTATTATTTTTGCCTGAGCGATAGTGAGTAAGCTCTTCCATGAAATGTGATTTTTCAGAGGGAGGAATTTTGAACAGCCAGCATAAGCGGTTGTCGTATCTAGGTCAAATGTGTCAATTTCGAATTGCAACACTTATAGTCCTAATAAATGAATAAGTAACAACATGTGCATCATTTAAGAGGTTGGAAGTTTTTTAAGTTAATCAAATATATTAAATGCATGCGAGTTTAATAAAATTCATTATTCTGCAGTAGTCAATTTACGCATGTGCTTACAAATTTTATTGGATTTAGAGCATGGGTTTATTCACAAAGCGAATGAAGCAAGTCATATTATGATGCTAAGCACTTAGTATAAGGCAGATTTTACAATAAGAAGGAATTATTGTTTTTTTGTATCCATCAAAAAAGCAATTGCTGAAACTGTGAAACAGACTGTGTAATGGAGTAATGCATTATGTTATTGAATAAAATGTGTCTTTCTGAGTAAATAAAAATAAAAATTACTCTGTGCTTGTGTTTTTTGTTAGAATTAGAGGGTTTTCAATTTCAAAATATTGGACATGGAATAGACATCATGACCTACTTTACTGACATCCAGCTTATTTGGAGTGGAATTTTGAAGTATTATTTATAAGTTGAGCCTTATCACATGGACTTATATTTTAATAAAAAGTCTTCTTTTGTGTTTTAATCATAACTTTAAGGCAGATTTTATTGGTAAAGGCTAAAAAAGGTAATTTAATAATATTGTTGCTAACGTCACGTCTTTTCCGTCCATTGTGGTATGTCACGATCGCAATTTTCTTGTTGGTTCTCAGACAGGCAATTGTAGTTATTTTTATCCCGGGTTTTATAAATAATTGAAAATAGCAATCATATTAAATTTGGATGACGTAAGGGGTCAAAGGACTTGAGGAATCAATATCATTGGCTGTTTTATTTTTTGCGAACGTTACTACTTGAGGTTTCCGTCCAAATCAGTGTCACGTGAGCAACATATATTTAGATCTGTAACTCTCCTGTATAGGAGTTACGATATCGCCCTTTGCAGAATTAGATTCGGAGTCAGTTCCTTCACATGATGGGGTAGCAAAGAAGGTTAGTTGTATGTAATATCGTTACAAGAGGACCTTAAATGTATTCCGTCCATCAAAAAGACGTTCGCAACAAAACGTAATGTCATGATAGTAGATGTTGCTAATGTTACTATTACGAATTGGTTTCATGTGTATTCATTTGATATAAAGTACACCTGCAAATGACATTCTGTATATTTAGAAATTCTAAACCAGACTGTACAATTTTATTACTCCAGGCATATATTAAACATCACTGTGTGCATACATTTGAACTTTTAAAGATGTTGTTGCTCATGTTACATGTCCAAATGTCGCTAACGTTACTTATTTTTGTCTCCGTCACGTTAGCAACATGAAAGTAGGAGACAGAACACAATACTGTAAAATCTGCCATAAACAAGGAGTAAGAACAAAGACTGGTGGGCTCAGAGGTAAAATAATGTGTCCAGTAAAGGGGACATGTCTTTAGGCAGACTAGTACCTTGTGGTAATTACGGACTGTTAATCAAGCTCAGTGTGTTAGTCTAGAACAAAGTAGGGTTTATCATGTTCATATTTATATCACAGTAACATGATCTCATTCTGAATCTACATTTAAGTTGCTACTGGAAGTTGAACAGCCATCAATTCATCCACAGTCAGGGGACTTACTTAAACAAGTGATTTTCTAAATCACTGATTCAAGTAACATTATTTCCATAAAGGTTGGAAGTTAGAGTTGTCTTTCTTTAATAATCACCTATTTAAGTAGTACAAATTAATCAC
>CM034362.1:18125196-18434223 GCA_019925275.1 Mytilus edulis
CATTGGTTTCCAATCATTCTATAATTAATTCGTTTCCTTTCAATTGACCCTAATAAACAAAATGTACGACCACTACGCAGTACAACACCCATATCATTATTCAAAATTGTTTGATGTGGCAAACGTTTCATATTTCTGAACAGCATTATGACGTATCACACAAAAAGTGTTGCACTGTGTAGCCTAGAATGTAAGACAACCTCCGTTTACGGTAAGAAATGTCTATTTATTTTTCTGTTCAGGGCTGTATTACAATTGCCTCAGTAATTATTCCATTTGTATGATAAGAAAATAGCAGAGTGAAATAATAAATTTTATCTATGTGATTTTTGAAACTAAATGTGAGGGACCTCTTAGCTTCCCTATTTCTATTTACTAGACTCTATACCAGTGTGTGAGAAAAATGAAGTGTGAATGAATTAGACAGGATATTTATAAGTTGTCTGAATGGCCAATTAACAATAAATGATAAATATAATTCTTATAAATGTATTATATCATTGTATATTTGTTTCAGAAAACCAACTCAATTTTGTCCAAATCAAATATATAAACAAGCCTCCCCCTTTTCATATATGTGAATTATTTATGTAAGGTGCATACCTAGTTGATAATATAAATTAATTCATGTAATTTGTAATGTAAAACAATTTTACATTGTACAAATGTGTAAAATATCTTTAATTTCATTAAGAATACTTATAATCCAATGTTATTGTGATGAAAAAGGCAGAAAATCAACAAACTATCACATTTTTATTAAGCATTCTTTATAAATACATACATATGCAAATGTAAATTGCATTTTAAATGAGGTCAATACAGTATGAAATTGATGATGTTGTTTCAATTGTGGTAAAAACATGCAGGAAATGAATAAGGTCAGGTGACAATGAATGAAATATTTTGACATGAATGAGTGGGTTCAATTGTTTATCAGGAAAGCTTGTTTATTATTGACTTACAAACCAATAAACATAAAGCACATTATAAATTCGCCTCGTCACCTAGTATACAAATCAAATTTATATGTACGATTTTAATTGCAGAAAATTGATTAAACCATTAATGCATCTAAATAGCATTACCTGGTCCAATTAATAAACATGTGTACTTTATTTTTCACCGTATTTTAATGAGGTGGCGTTCAACCGGCTGTTTATACTGACATCTTGGAGGGACCTTACCTTCACAGACGAATCCTTGCCCTATAAGCCCCCATAACATATCGGTACAATGATGACAATAAGTGGGCTTGTGAAAAGTCTTCTTGATGAAAAAATGCCCGTGTCCGGGGTCGTCCGGGGTAATTCCTCCACCCTGTCCGCGGACCATGTTTTCCGAATCATCCATTAGAACGGAGATGATCAACCTTCAGTGACAATACACATCTCCAATTCAGCTTTGTCCGGGCGAAACAATTCGTGAACAGGTGGATTGAAAACATGGAAAATGTACTAAACACGTCATTTTGAGGTTTTATATATTCCAGTGAGTTGAAAAACATGTATTAACTGTCTTAATCGAACCATTTTTACTCTTCCACGGAAATGAGGGATGTGACATGAAAAAGAGGCTACATTCCGCGGAGAGTCGGATTCAAAGCCTGCGCCGGGGGATGCTGAGCAATCGATCGATGCCATTGATCTTACAAATATAATACGAAGAAAATAGAACATTAGCTTCGCATTTTCTTTAAAAACAACCAAATATATGCCGAATTTATAAGCTACTTAGAATGTGATTGATTGATTTGTGAAATTTAAATAAAGATTTTCTAATTATATACACACACATAGTATACTATTTTGCAATTTATAGACAAACAGTGTTGCAATCATTATCAATCAATATATTTATGTATAAATATATGTCCAATCAATTTATTTGATATAATTTATTTTGTTCAAATCAAGAATATTTTATACCTATTACAAATCCTTGTTTAAAATGCAATTCCTAAATTCAATTTCTGTTTAATTTTATCATGTTTATATCATATATATTTTATCATGATGATTTGGTTTTGGTTTTTTGTGTTATTAATCCATTTAAGAACAGTTAAACTGTGATATAATATTTAAATATTTTTAAATAGTTATCTGAAAACAAGCGCGGACGTCAACGAAAACGTTTCATAATATTTCAACATTAACGCGGACGTCATCGAAAACATGTACCATATGAATTCATAAATTTGATATGAAACAGACGTTACGGTAATCGGTGATAGGTTTTCGTTGTCCTGTATATTTTATTTCCCAAATTACATAAACTAAGAAAATGTGTAACTACAAGAAATAGACAATTTAATAATTGATCTGGATTGGGTTTACCAAATAGAGAATGATTTGGAAAAAACATGAATAGAGAAAAATGGGGGGAGGGATAGAGAAATAATAGGAGAAAAAGTATGAAAATTAATTGCAGAGAATGAAGAATTTAGTTGATAGAAAATAGAAAATCGAATTAAGCATAAAATTATTTTTATGCGATTAACAGAATAACCTTTATTCTGAATATAATGAAAATGTACTAGAAATTATCGGGGGGGGGGGGGGGGGTTGAAAACTATTGGCAAAAAATAAAGAATAGAGTGAAATGGGTGTTTAAATATAAAGAATAGAGAAAAATGCATAACAAGTTAAAATGAAGCAAAGTCACCCTTTAAGATCCTTTAAGGCCAATCACTGATTATCAACCCTTTATTTACATCATTCATATGTAATCTAAAGCCAATTTCCGCCGTATACCACAAACTACTTAAAACCTTTACTATAAATTCTTCCTTACATACATTTATCAGGTAACGAACATTGGTTTTGAAATTTTTGAATGTTCTTATTATAAACAGAGACATGTCTCTGTTATAAACGAGATTTATATTTTAATTTTTACAGAGCCCGTGAATTTAGAAACGGTCATTGGAAACTTATCGATCTTTTAAACAGATTTTTTTTCTGAAAGGTTGTCATTTCAATACCGCATATCTTTGAATATTGTCTTTGTTTTTGTATCAACATTGAAATATAACTAAATAAGTATTCCTAGTGCAGTTATGAATACTTGATCACGGTCCTATTGGTATTTACATTTTATTGCACACGACCGGCTATTACGAGCATCGGAGTAAAACTAGCTAAAGACTTATTTCATTCTGATCTAAAACAAACTAATTAAAAAATCAGAATTCATGCAACTCGCGTGCTCGTCAAATAAGGATAACAAAATCAGAGATCCATCTTTTACTTAGATTGGACTGACTTGACGAAACTGCTGGCCATCACGGTAGGCCATATCAACCACACTGGCCTGTGAACATTTCCAATTTACGGGACAATCCCCTTGGAGAGATGTTGACACAAAATTTAAAAGCATCAATTTCATCGACTGAATTCCCCAAAACAGTTTTCATATTCATTTAAATCAACGAATATATGGAATTAATTGAAAGGTTATTTTGTACTCCACACCTCACCACCGCCTGGGAATTTTTGAGAAGATGGTAGACATATGCATGACTTTCTGGACAACAAATAAATCTAAAGACAAAAAAAAGCCTGACCATTTAACGGAGCTTAAAATTGCCTTTTTAGGGGAAAACTATTTAAGGTTAGGAAATGGCTAACTAAAGCATAAAATGAAATCTCCTGCATGAGACCGTACAAAAAAGTAAAAACTTGAAGGTTCAGTAGTTCTGTGGGTTTTACAAGACAAGAAAATAATGATAAGAGAAAAATGCCCCAAAAATATGAAATAAAGAGAATACGAGTGTGTAAAAGAGATGATGATTATTGTAGTAAATAAAAAGAATACTGTCTACAAATCGAATGTATACAGAATAAATTTAAGAAATCTGATTACAGAAGGATTCAATAGTGAAATCAATTCATGAGATTTACAGAACAAGCGCTATTTTAAAAGAGAAAAATCTAATCTTCCTGTATTTTTGAAAATACATTGTGGGCCTAAACGTTAATTATACTACTTTTATGGGCCAATTTAATGCTTCCGAAATTTTAGCCTCAACTGGGTTGCGTTCAATATCGTAGCCGCTACGTAGTGCTACGTAGATTTTGACTATTGAACGTGTAGCTATAGACTAGTTGCTACGTAGCTGCTACGATATTGAACTCAACCCTGGTGTTCTTAAAGGTGGTTCTTCTCAATTATACAGTACTTAAATACTCACTTATATATCTTGGGTGTAAACACATACATCCTATAACATCTCACCATACACATGTGTTTAAAGGTTCTAACACAACAATGCATGTGTGCATTATTATCATAGCAAACCAATTTCGTGTATTTCGAGGGTGAGGTGAATGTGACCACGAATTTTGATTTCAACGAAGTAAGATTTTTCTATATGCTTGTATTCAGACTTTGGAAAAACCACGAAAGAGGCCCCTCATGGGGGGTCCTAGTAATCACATAATCACCATTTTTTTGCCAATATAATCACATAATCATTAAATATTTGCTTATCTTTAGTAATCAAATAATCATAAACTAAAAATACAGTCCTAGGTAATCAAATAATCATGAAATATTTGGCTTAATAATCAAATAATCATTAAAAAAAACGGCCAAGTAATCACATAATCAAAAACCCCATGAGGGCCCTCACGAAAATACAATTTTCCATTAATCCATTCAGACTATTTGAATTTTAATTTACTCAAATCCTAAGGGTGACTGGGATCAAAAAAAATGGTAGCTTTGATCTTCCTACGATCAGCATAAGAACTCTTGTAAAAGTGGGTGTCCGTTTGTATGTTCGGGATGTTTAACGCAGCCATGTCCGGTCAGAATTAGAACGTTAACTAGGATTCCTCGTGCAAAACTCTATGAGAGGTCCCTCGGTTACCTGTTGCCGATGGCTAAATTTCTGTTACAATTTAAAATGAATTTTTTTTTCAGAAGCATTACAAATTTATAACTATAACTCTTTCAGATAAAACACAGACAAACAAACACACAAAGACGAAAAAACATGCATGGACATACAACCTGATTTCGCACAGTACAATGATTTAGTCTGATCAATCGAATTTTAATATAAACCTAAAATCTAGCCCATCAGAGAACGTTTAAACAATATCACAACATTGTTGGGTGCAATGTCAGCTGAAGCGAGAACAAATACCGTTTTCTTAGTTAATTCATATTGTTTATAGTTTTAAATTTTCCTTGTGGAACCATTTTTACAAAAAAAAAATTATTTTTAGATTCCGGTCAAGTTCTTCTAGTACTCGTAAAACGGTATGTAGTGTATGTTGTCTGTATGTTAGTTGTGCTTCTTGTCAATCTTATGAGTCGAAGAAATTTACAGCTGACAGTTTGTTATTTGTGCTGTGTTAAGGGTTACGCCGCTGGCCAGGTTAAGAGAGTTTGTGCGTTACGGTTGCTATATAAACAAATAACATTTAAAAAAAAGCTACTGGCGTAAATGGCATTCTAACCTCAGATTACAGCAACAGGAGTGAAATATTGTCAGTTGCGGATCCAGAACTTTTCCTAAGGGTGGGGGGGGGGGGGGGGGGGGCGCTGAATTACCTAAGGGGGGCCGCTCCAGTCATGCTACAATGATTCCTTATGATTCCTTATAAAATCAATCAAATTTTTCCAACAAAAGGGGGGCCGGCCCCCCCCCCCCCCCTTTGATCCGCCTATGATTGTAAAGCTTTATTTGTGCCACAGTTTAATAACACTTTTCCTTTTTTCCTTTTATCTACAAAAACTGGTGTGTTTCCCGAAACACTTACGCATGTCTACGTTACACAACTGCATACAAAATAAACCAACCATGTAGCCGTTTGCTAAGCTAACTATTTGTCTGTCAGTGTATGTTCTGCCTACCTTTTTTTTCTAAATCTGAGGAAAATATGTTTGAAATACAACTTGGTGATTTGGGGGGGGGGGGGGGGGGGTATGTCATCCTTAACTATATCCTTTTGGATTCAGTCTTGGATACCAGACCTTACGGTTAAGCTTTCTAGAAGATTGACGAGCAGCATTAGATATAATAACCATTATGTTGCAACAGTTCTATTGGAGCTTTCGAATGAATTTATTGCCTATCACATGAAATTCTGTTTGATTGGTTTATCTTCTCATTCAATTTCACTTCTTCAGTCCTACTAGTTGTTAAACAGGAAACAGTAAATTAAAATGAATATTATTCTTAGTCGTTGTGCTAACATTCAAAAGGTAGAGTTCCCTTGGGTTCTATCATGCATGGTCTCAGTACTGCTCAATTCTTTTTTATCAATGATATATATTTTTATTTATTAAGAACGGAACTCTGTAACATTATGCAGATGACAATACTTAATAACTGTTATCCAGATTATGACTCTATTCTACTGTCTACCCTTACAATCTTTAATAATAACTTAAACTTATTTAATGTTTCAAACTTGATAAAATATAGACAAACACTCATAAACAGGTTTAAGCAATTGGGTAAAGGACACTTTAAAAGAAAAAAATATATGTATACGTATTCAAAGCGTTGCTCGGTTCTTTCGTGTACAGGGGCGGATCGATCCAGCTATTCAAAAAAAGAGGGTTCAACTATATGCTCCCAATCAAATGCATTGATCTTTAACAAAAAAAAGGGGGTCGCACCCCCCCCCCCCACCCCTTGGATCCTCTACTGCGTGTGAGTATACTTTCAAACTTCTTGGCATGGACATTGACTACCAGTTACATGCATGTCATTAACATATGCAGGAGGTTTCTCAGCAACTAAATATTATGAAACGGTTTGGAATCTATTTGAACAAGACAAGTAATTACGCTTATTGTATTTTATAAATTTATTTGAAGCAATGCTTTCTTCTTCTTCTTCAAAATACTGCCCACATTCAACAAGATAATACTTGTATTCTGGCATGCAACTGAGTTGTGCATGATTTAAAACAGGTTAAAAAATTGTTCTGTTGATTTAGTTGGTCAGTTGAGACTTGAATATCTCAAGAGACTTTGCTGTGGCGATACCCGGTGTCACTGTGTGTTCCACTCCAAGACGGTCGTGTTTATGAAGAATCATCATTCCTACATTCGTTGGTTGCTTGTTGTAATAGGTAAGAATGGTGTCTTGTCTATTGTTACAGGCGTTTGTTATCTTATAACACATGTTGAGTCGAGCTTCTTTCCGTTTTGTTTGTTAGCTTTTTCATCCTAATTCAGTTATCATGTTGCTGAAACTTGATCTATTCAATGCAGATCGTCTTGTACTTTTCACCTTTATTTAATAGTAATGTGGTTTTGCTGGTACGGGTATCATACTGTCGTGTCGTACTCCATTTTTTGTCTTACTAACATTTTAAAGGTTTGCTCTTTGGTAGGTTCTGAGCTAATGCGGAGCCGGTTTCGATGTAAGAAACCAAGTCTTCGGCTGGCTTTTCTTGTGATGTTGTTAATCTCCGCAGTTGCTGTCCTTTGGCACGGCATTTATAATGTACTGCTAAAATAGAAAAAGGACAAGGAAGAGTACTAAGAGTTTGTGTATGAAAACTATACAAGCTCTTATCAACAGTTAGAAGTCGTTGTTTTTTTTTATGTAGATCATCGATAAACTGTTCGGGTTAATCAAATATTATTTTTTCGTTATTGTGCTTTTCCGAATTGAACCCGGCATTACTGGACCATTTTATTTTTGTTTTTAATTTAAACCATAACTTAATTTACTTTTAAAAGCCAATAAATCTACGATTTACTTTTTTATGAAAATATTCCCTATTACCCATGAAGGGGTGTTCATAAGATAGGAAGCTTATACATATGAAAAGAATGAAAGATTGATTTGCTTTAAAATTGCAGTATGCCTTTACATGTTCTTTTAAATTACATCTACAATCTACATCTAATCGAGGTGTTCATGTTGTTGTTTTCGCTGTCTACTATTGGTACTGAAAGTGTATCTGCTTGGTTTATTCAAGGATTTGTATAGTTAGTCTAACTAACAAATCCTTGGTTTGTTGTACCTCTTAATCGTAGCGGATCCAGGGGGGGGGGGGGGGGGCTGGGAAAAATTTGGTTGATATATAGGGAATCATTGAAGCATGACTGGAGCGGCCCCCATCCCCCCCCCCTTAGGTCAGTCAGCGGCCCCCCCCCCCCCCCCCCCCCCTTAGGAAAAGTTCTGGATCCGCCACTGTTAATTATAATTAATATACAGTTTGGACATGACCATTTTATGTTCTCCCATTTACTCATTTTGTTATAATCTTCTGGACTAATGTGAACCCATAATTGACAATTGTCACATGACACAGCTGTAAGATTTTTTTCAACAGGTTTAATTTTAAGTTGTACCAAGGACGTATAACTAACATCTAATATACGTCCTTGGTTGTACCATAAAGTTTTGCTTAATTTTTACAATTATCAAATTTTTCTAAGTTGTTTACTGATTTTCGTGTAAAAAATCTCTCATGTTTGTATCGTGATATGTGATCCAATGAAAACAAAACGTTCGTATTCTTATTCGTATGTTCGTAAATTAGTTTATTCGAATTTCGTATAATCGTATATCCGTATTCGTATAGGTGTAACATTGTTATTTGGAGTGATACGGTAATTATTCTCGGACTTTTTCATCTTGCTCGATTCGATGTTCCGAATGTATTGACATCCAAGATGGCGAATGTTGACTGACAGCTGATAAAGAATTGACAAATAGAGATTACACGTTGAACTTTCACTTTGACATAATCTAGTGTGATACTAACGTTTGCAAATGGAAAGAATATATTTTTTTAATTTTGCTGTAACCGTATAGCAAAGGTTTGTATACTCCAAAATTCAATATAGTTGCCTTGGGAGAATGAATCACACCTCGAGCCCTTGTCATAATTTTTGTAATTTTGATTGATGTATTACATTTGTTGGATGGAAGTGAGAAAATATGGACACTTTCAACAAAAATTTATTTTTTAAAAACTTAACTGCAGTGTATATCTGTGCATGTTAATTCTTACCGCAAATTCACTTTCAGATCCAGAAATTTTCATATAAAGGGGGGGGGGGGGGGGGGGGGGGCACTTACTGCCTATAAGTCTAAGTTAGCGATTGTGGTATCGGGTCTGTTCGCTCCCAATACACATTTGCACCTTACACTAGTCTTAATTGTGACGTTTTGAAAGGCTATTTTTTTTTTTTTGTGACACCTTTGCTTGTACTGTAGGAAGGCATCACAGAAGAAAAAAAATATGTGTGGACGATGTGATCACCTGAAATCATGTGCTTTGTGTCCTGGTTATTCCTTGTTGTTGTGCTGTTACAAATAAAGTTTTAATATAAGTATTAATCAACAGAAATTAGGTTTAAAAATGACAACACATACATGACCTACATTGTAAAAGAGAGGCGGTCACTTTAATTTATTGTTTAAAAGAAACTGGAAAAAAAACATAGTCAGAATCAGGGATCTCCATGGATGAAAATTGAACGATGGAGGAACTTTCACCATTACAAACCGTGTCTACGCTGTACAGTGTAGCGCGATCAGAAGTATTTTATCCCTCCATACAAGGAATGGTGAACTTGCTAATTCATTGCTTATTTAAATGATATTTATTTGAATTTTCATTATAGAATTAGAAGTATCAATATTTTCATTTATTGCCGTTTTAAACCATTCAAATGCCAAGTCTTCATGGTCCCCCCTTAGTCGAGAATGACCAAAAGCTGTCATGAAGGTCCCCATGTAGATTTCTTGTATTTTTGGTAATTGTTATGGGGTTTAAAAATCATACGATGTGGAGCTTATTTTTCATGGACACTGTCAAAATCAGAACCCATTACCGGTATGGCTGATTTGCAGCAACAACAAAACAATTCGTACGGGTTATGTAAAAGGTTAAAGAGATTTGTAAAGCAAACGTTGACAAATGAAAAGGTTTTTAATGACTTTATCTGGCAAATTGATGCTGTGCAACATGCATCTTTCGAGTCTGAATAGAAACCGTAAACGCGGATGTATCAATTTGATTGTAATATACGAAATGAATTCGGAATTACGATACGATATTTCTTTACAGGAAATATTTAAGTTTTTACTTTTAAACTTTTAAAGTAATTCTAAATTATCGTTACAGCAGTACTCGAGTTATTTGTGATGACATATATATATATATATATATATATACTGTTTAGCGTCTTATTTTGTACTTCTTAAAAAAGGGGGATGCTGATTGCGTAAGTCAAATAAAGCACGTGTTCCACTTGTTAAACTGTTTTCTTTGTAACTGGATTATTAATTAATTTATTTAATCTAAATTATCATAATCATTTGCTGAAACTTAGTTGATTAATTCGACAAATGGATCGTCTATCCTCAAATAGTATTCTCCTGTCTGGTTTGTTGATCTACCTGTACAAGCTCAGGTACAAGTGATTAGCGATCTTAATCCGGATATCCCTCAGGCGTTAAACTTAGAACTGTATTGGATTATAACATAAAAAGCCTAAGGGTTATGCAATTACATGCATTTGATTATAATTGGGAAAAAAATGGCGTCGGGCTACAAAAAACGATGATGTTTTGAACGATGGCGGAAGACAATTTAACGATGGCGCAAGACATTTAACGATGGGGCGAGTCATTTGACGATGGCGCCAGACATTTGAACGATGGCGGGGCGCCATCGTTAAACAGGCCATGGAGATCCCTGCAGAATCATGAGCGGTGTTCTCCCAAGGGCCCTTTAGCATCATGGCAATGTGATGCTATAATCTTAAATGTGATGCTATCTGAAATGGTTTTCTTTCAGATTGTTTTATGGACAATGATGGATGTGACTTGATTACTAGACTATGTGGTACATGTATGATATTTTTTTCTTTCTTCTTTCAGATTATTTCTTCACTACACATTTGTGTATCAAAATACAAGCATTTATAATGAGCACTAAACAGAATCATTAGAATAAGGCTAGATGATGTAAAATGGCTGAACCTAAGAATGGGACAGTAGACCCAGTAAATAGGAGTTTGTTTTCTGTTTCTGGGCAGACAGACCACATACAAGTACACAAAGTTGTCAAAGGGGATCATCATGTACAACATAATGACAAAGAACAGCATATTCTAAATGGAATACTTGATATTGAAGCATGTCGAAACAAAAATAAGGTGCCACCATGTGCCATGGAGAGAAGCATATCAACATCTGCCATAGAGCATTCAAACAGCAAAGATTTGTACAAAGATGATGATAAAAATGAAACGAAGGCATTAAATACCAATGGAGTTCACACAATTAGTTGTCAACCTAAATCTCCGTTTTATGTCGGGGAACCAAGTACTCCTGATTCGAATTGTGTCTGCGAAAAAGATAGGTCACATGATAAAACAAAATCGAACAACAAATCTGATATGGAACTTAAAATTGAATCGTTATCCGTAGTAGGCAATACTGACCAAAATGATAACGTAAAAACTAATCTACCTCTATATGATATGTCTACTAAACCCCCACCTGGAAAACGTAATCGATCATCTATACAAGGGAAACAATCCTGGTTACTGAGATTATTTGAATCTAAATTGTTTGATATGTCAATAGCAATTTCTTATTTATTCAATTCTAAGGAGCCTGGTGTTCAGAGTTATCTTGGTGAGTATGATATAAATGTATATTTATATATATGCACGTAAATAGACATGTAATACACAAAAAAGAAACCCTTTCAAGGCATACTGAATTGATATTTAGTTGTTGGCTTTCAATGGCACCAATTTTACACGCTGTTTGTAAAAAAGGGTGTTTTTTTTATAAGAAAATAAATTTTCAGCAGTCAGAGCTCGGACACAAATAAGTCTAAATCTGCTTTTGACTCATAGAGGTCTGAATTTGTAAGTTTTAGGATTTGCTCCCTTTAATGCAAGACAAAATATGACTTTAATAAGTCAAATATTGTTAAGCAAGAAATAATTGACCAGAATAAAAAAGTTGCAAATATCAACTCCTACAAGTTGATAAGTTATCAAAATTGGTTAACTTCAAGACCCACACATATTTATAAAAAGGTCATGCATCTTAATCAAATAATGACAACATTGAAAAACAATGCTAATGTCTTCTAAAGAAAAATATGAATGAGAAATAAAAAATCGTAGATAATGTTAATGAACCTTACAATGCAACCACCTGGAACCACACTTAATGAGGTAAAACATCTGTGTTTAGTAAGGATGTTCAATAAGATAATTAAATATAGATAGGTCAAGACCTTGTGAACTCTCAGACAGGTTTTTGTTGTCATAGGTGGTGTACTTTGGCCACCAAGTAAAATTAAGTTTTTTCATCAACGTAAATAGACCTAAACAAGTCTGTCATTTTCTGACTTAGATAAGTCTAAAATTGAAAGTCCATTTTTATAAGAAATACATGTTTTGACTTCTTTGAGTCAAAAACAAAAATCGACTTGTGTATGTCTGAGCTCTGACTGTTCAGTAACTTACTGCAAACAAAGTTTTGCTTTATCAACATTTTTAAACAAATGTTAGTAAATTGAGACTCAATTCTACATATAAACATGATACACATGCACATTTACTACAGCTGCATTTTGTCATTTCTACCTGCCTTCAATGGAGATCTCACTCATGTAATTGTATTCTCAAATCAAATCTAAGACAGATAAGAATTGAAAATAAAGATAGGGAATGTGTCAAATAGACAACGACCTGACCAAACAGAATAAGGCCACAAATGGGCCAGTCCAGTTTATGGGGTATGTTAAAGAAAAGACCAATTTTGCTAAGGTATCATTTTGTTCAATTCCTATGACACACAAAATCTCATTTCTTTTGGTGTGTTTAAACTTTATGTTTCTTATATTTCATTTACAGGTAACAGAATGTTCAGTTTCAAAGATGAAGATGTAGATTTTTACCTGCCACAGTTGTTAAATATGTATATAAACATGCATGATGTAGCTGAAGCTGTTCATCCTTATATTATAAACAGGTACATTTAAGATTTAAAAGTGTTCTAATACTAGAACGAACAATGCCACTAGCTGCTATCAGCCTATCATTGAATTTATATAGTGATGACATTATAAATGCATATCTTTTCACGGCGTATTCAAGACTAGTGAAAGCTACATTTTCTTGGCTTACATGTCTTAATTGTATCATACAAAGTTTTAAAAAAAATGAAGAAAACATACCAGTTCCGAATATAATATATGTATTGAACATTCTGTATACATTTCTGAAATTTGACGGATACTTCACTTCTCTTTTAGCTTTTTGTCGAGCCTTTCGACTTTAGTCGAAAAAGCGAGACTAAGCGATCCTACATTCCGTCGTTGGCGGCGTCCACAAATATTCACTCTGTGGTTAGTTTTTGAAATTTTAATAACTTTCTTAAACCGATTTCTACCAAACTTGGACAGAAGCTTGTTTATGATCATAAGATAGTATCCAGAAGTAAATTTTGTGAAAATAAAATTCCATTTTTTCCGTATTTTACTTATAAATGGACTTAGTTTTTCTGCGGGAAAACATTACATACACTCTGTGGATAAAGTTTTTAAAATTTAAATAACTTTCTTAAACTATCCTGGATTTCTACCAAACTTGTACAGAAGCTTATTTATGATCATAAAATAGTATCCAGAAGTTAATTTTGTGAAAATAAAATTCCATTTTTTCTGTATTTTACTTATAAATGCACTTAGTTTTTCTGCGGGAAAACATTACATCACTCTGTGGTTGTAGTTTTTAAAATGTTAATAACTTTCTTAAACTATCCTTGGTTTGTACCAAACTTGGACAGAAGCTTGTTTATTATCATAAGATAGTATCCAGATGTAAATTTTGTAAAATGACAAATCCATTTTTTCCATATTTTACTTTAAATGGACTTTTTTTCTGCCAGGAAACAACAACACATTCACTCTGTGGTTAAATTTTAAAAAATTTTGATAACTTTCTTATACTATTTTTTATTTGTACCAAACTAAGACAGAAGCTTGTTTATGATCAAAAGCTAGTATCTAGAAGGAAATTTTGTTAATATTTTGTACCTGTGTATCTGTGTTTTACTTATAAATGGACTTGGTTTTTCTTCCAGTTAACATTACATCCAGTCTGCAGTTAAAGTTTTTAAAACATATATTAGATTCATAAACTATCCAGGATTTTTTACCAAACTTGGACAGAAGCTTCCTACAATCCAAACATGGTATCAAGCGGAATATTTTTTTTATTTTTTCCCTCATTTTTGTTGATCCTGCAATTTACAGCAAAAGTAGGCGAGACACTGGGTTCCGCGGAACCCTTACAAATTTTTCTAGTCTTGTCACAGCAATATTTTTCTCTAATTTTCTAATTTTCTTGATATATTTATTTAAGAGAAGATTCAAGTTTTAAATATTCACAACATTTACATGATTTATATTCATGTAAATATTTTACCCTTGAAAAATGAATTGTTCCAAAATTAGTTTGTTCACTGTATATAATATATATGCTGCAGTAGTATCATTTGTTACCATCACAACAGCATCAAATTCCTTGAAATAACAAAATTGTTAAGATATAACAAATGGCAAACACTGTTTCTATTGTAGATGTCGACAAAGTATAGAGTGCTCTATTCGATCAGCTTGGTTACTTGGTGCATATTCTCTGGATGTTGTAAAACCATCGTGGAAAAACTCACAAGGAATTAAATTAAAAAATATGATCATGAGAGAGGAACTAAGGTAAGAATAAAACATCTCTTTATTTTTATTTACCATGTTTACCGGTAAGTTGATTTGAGTGGTTCAAATGCTGCACTCGAGAATACAATCTAAGACTTTTTGCCTTTATGATTCTATGGACATCTCAATCTGAAATGTAAAAAGAATGAAATGAACTTGAACATTACACCTAAGATCAAAATAGATTTCACGAGTTTGTTACCTGTACCATATTCAACTGGAAAAATTACCGTAAACTTGGATTTTTTAGCTGAGTTGTTATTTTCACAATAAAAATACCTAGACTTTTGGTTTGGTATTGCAATCATGCATCAATAGTAAGTTTGCACTTCATGATAATATTACTGCTTTCTCATAATATGCCTCACCCTGTGATATTTTTTGACAGTTTACCACAGGAATATTCAGTGTTCTCCCCAGGATTTTGGGATAGCACCAGGGTAACGCGTGTCGAAATGATTTGTACAATATGTCGTGTCGCGTTGCATCGCTTATTTTTTCTTCTTGTTAGTTTTTGTGCCATTACCTTTTTGTCTTTTGTTTTGTTTACTGTATGACTTTGGGTAAAAAAAAATACTGGTAACAAAAAGTAAATCAAACAGTTTGTATACTTTAATATCTTTTAAGAATAAATAACAGAAAGCACTTTTAGTCTCTAACTAGTCACTTTTTATACTTTGATCAAGTCAATTTGTCCTTATACTTGTATAGTTACACTACACATTCCCCATTTTTGTTAGATTACACCATAACAATTAACGTTAAACAAGATTAAATTTTAATGTAGAACCGTTAGTAAATTAAATACTATTTTCCATAGCTTTAGACATGATTCTTTTAGACATCAATAAAATTATTATTAAAATCATTATTGTGTTATTTCATGATGGACATGAAAAGTATACTTATATTATCTATGTGGACACTTGTGACAGGTTGTCATGTCTAGCTGAGTTCCAATCATTGTAAATTTATTTTGTAAAAGTTAATCATTAAACTTCTTTAATACTCTTCAGCTATATATATGAAATGGATGTTTTCAACAACATACAGCCCTAGCTCAGTCAGTAGATGTATAAACGGATATATACTATATTTAATATAATATGTTTGTGCTTTAATAAAAGTATGATTGTCAAAAATAATTTGCAATATATTTTTGTTGGTATATTCAAAGAAAGTTTTTATCCTTGAGGTAACATCCTTATATAATTTTGCATTCAATTTGTACTTTATTTCTATTTCAAATGATGGATAATATTTTAGGAGCACATGGTTGTAATAAGCTAAATCAGGGGAAGTAACTCAAATTTTAAAAATATGCAAATCATTTATGACCAAAGGCTGGAGTAATAGAGTTTATTAACAAATGTCTGCTTGTCCCTCAAAAGTCTCATAAGTCTGTGATCATTAAGTTATGATCTCTTAATTAATTAAAACACAAGAATCATGTACATCGATTAAATCCAATCATCAAGGTTAACCTCAAAAGGTAAATCGATCAGGTGGTGTAAACAAACTGGATTGAACTGGTTTGAACTGGTCACTTTTCATCTGAAATGTTATACCCCACAGAAAAATTTACCGTTATATGATTTTTTTTACCGATAATTTTAGCACCACGGTGAAAAAATATACATCGCGGCAAGACCGATACCACCACGGTAGAAAATTATACATCGCGGGCCCGTGGTCCTTTAAGGGCCTGGGGAGAACACTGAATATTTCCACAGTATTTGGTAATACATGTAATAACGCTTTGAAAATTCATTTAAAAGATTTGAAAAGTTTTTGTTTGTTATTGATTACCTTTACTATAATTGGTTTATTTCAGGCCTCCAAAGCAATTTGGGAAATGTTCATCAAATATTCCTAGTCCTGTTATCAACCCAATGATGGCTATGTCACCTCCTAAAACAAAAACTCATCATAGGTCAAGGTCAGATGCTACAGGTAAATATTATATATATATATGCAAAATTCCAGATTAAGAATAACATGAAAGGCCACGTTTTTTTTAATTTGTTGGTTTACGGATCCGCCCACCCGATTTTGTCGATTTTCAGAATAAAAACAAAATTGACTTTTCATGCTTTTTTATTCTCGTCGTCCCTAACAAATGCATTATTCCTGAAAAACAATTAAATTTTCTATTTTAATGAAATGAAATGTATTAATCACTAACAAAATTGATAACACTTTCTGTTGTGAAAAAATAAAACTTCCAGTTTACGTTTCTAAAAATAGACAAATCAATTATAACTGACCTTGAAATGTCGTTTGCGCTAATAATTTTGCGGAACGAAACCAGTGTGTAAACCAATTACACAATTACACCAGTCTGTAAGATGCATCATCTCATAGAAATAGACTTGTCCAAATGTGGACAGGTGGAATATACATCAAGTTAAAGTACTGAATATTAACAAATCGTTTGGAACTTTCTTGTTTCAAAGATAATTTTTTTAAAAATCGGCCATTAGGATAAAAAACGAGATTGCATGACAACAGATTAACCATATATTATCGTTTTTTAAAACCAACAAATTAAAAAAACGTGGCCTAACAGAGTTAAAGGTCATTTGCTTAAAGTAAAATGTTTTTCAAATTTAATACTGCTGTCGATATAAAAAACAAGATGTGGTATTATTGCTCATAGACTACAATTAACAAGAGACCAAATGAAATAGAAATTAATAGCTATATGTCACTGTACGGTTTTCAACAATGACCAAAGCCCATACTGTATAGTCAGCTATAAAAGTTGTTGATATTGTACAGGGAAGCAAATCTATTGTAAACCACCTGCAACAGTTTAAAAACATGCATATCCATTAGGATTTCGATAGGGTTTACAGAATAGAGAATGATAGGCACAACATACAGAATTAAGAACAAAAAATATAAATAATAGAGAAAAATATGTCCCTGATTGTTTGAAGAACCATCGTAATCTATATATATAGATATCCACTAATAAAGCTTTTAACTTACAGGTTCAAATTAAATTTTCTCATATTTATGTTTTGTGAATGTATTTTTATTAGGAATATACATCAAGACATCCCAGAGTACCTCTAACATTGGTGATATAGCTATGGATTTGTCCGGCGACTTGACGTCAGGCAGGGCCTTCGACAATGGATGTACCTGTCATCAAAGTTCTGTAGCTATCGTAAATGACCTGACAGGGAAAGAAACATTCTGTAATTGTGGTGTAAGTATATTGAGATATAATAGAAAAATCGGTCATATATTCCTGAATTTTTTTTAAATGTCCAGACATTGTCCATCTGGGAATTGCATTAAATGGTCATCTACTTTTAGTTTTCAAGTTCTTTAAGAGAGAAGTTCATTTTAACATAATTCATAAAAAAAAAATTGGAAGTTTATGCAATATTTTTGAACCATTCTTTTTCTAAAGCCAGACATTTCGATCAGTTGACAGGTAAACTATTTTGTACTGAACAATGATTGGTCTATTTTCTTATATTTCAGCGGGTTACACCTATTTACTTTATTCAAAAAGTTTTAAATTATCAGAAATACCTTTATAAATATAATTTGATTAAAAATTTAAAAAGGTTGTCAGAACCATGTTGTTTGAACTAGTGCGCATGTACACAGGTGGGAAAATTAATTATGCATCCTGATTCTTCAAAATTTCAAAAACTATCATTGATACCTATATCTAATGTTCTTTTCAAGTATTTTCTTGAAGAAATTATGTGGAGATAGCTACTTAATATCATTGGTGCTTTGTAAACACACACGGATTTTACTTATCCGTCTTTGGTCCATGTTTTATCATTGTCAAGTCAACATCCGGTATAAGAAAAGGTGCTTTTCAAAAACGAAAGTAAAGTTTTTGACAACGTTATTTTGCACATATAAAGAGTCTTAAAGCAGATATTAGTACACCAATGTAAATTTCCGGCTTGCTCGAAGACTTATGAGGTGTCACTGTCCATCCATGAAACAATATCAGTACATGCATATATAACAAAAAAAAACTTAAAAGCAAAAGGGACAGGACTTTTGTTGCTGTTCTTCACCTTCAAGTTATTGTTTACAAATGTAAGCTAATATAGACTCAGAATGATTATTGTATAGACACCTTATTTTTCACTCAAAAAATTTATGAAAAGGTTAGAATGAAAGAAAAAGAGTGTGATGAAATCTAGATAATACTTGTATTCAATTTGATAGCATATGTTTCCATTAATTTTTGTATTGCAGTAATTTACTATTTTTGCGATTTTCAGATAAGTATACTGTAAAACATAGTACCTGTAAAAATTAGTGAATGCATATATATTATTATTATGAATAAAAGAAAAATTAAAAAAACAGGCTTCAGTAGTAATACGATAGAAGAATTTCTGCGAAAGTTTATATGTTTATAGTATAACTTTTTTTTAAATTTCAGGCTCCAAGACTTAAACCAGAGTTTGAATTTGTTAATGCATTGATGGCAATTGGTAATAAATTACAAATACTTCCAACCAAGGAACTGAGAAGTAAGTTTAATTTATGCCAACAGGCAAAATGAATTCACATGTTATGCTTTAAAGTATTGAATATGCCTCTTTTGCTGACTCACATAATTAATATAGTTTCCAATAACAAATACCATTTAAAGTTGCAGTGTTTCATTTGTATTTCCATACAGTGGCAGATCCAGGGGGGGTTGGAACCCCCTTTTTTTTGGACGATCAATGCATTTGAATGGGGACATGTGGTTGAAACCCCCCTCTTTTTAAAATAGCTGGATCTGCCTCTGTCCATATATCATTTTTACATTACTAATCTGAATTCACATGTTGTGTCTGTTTATTGAAAGAATTTAGAAGGTTAACATTGAAGAACTTGAGAATTAATTACATTACAAACAACTGATATAAGTTGCAAATACAATAATTCTGTAACTGAAACCAAATTTGTATTTTTTCAGTTATGTATGAAAGAATCTAAAAATAAACTCACAGAAAACCCTATTTTATTTTTAGCCTCCAGATTAATAGCAGAATTAGCCATGTTAAATTTAAACCTTCCAGCAAGAGTGTGGCTGCCTACTGCAGAGAATATGAACCATCATATAGTCAGAATACCTCATACACAGGCTATTGTCCTCAACTCTAAGGAAAAGGTAAACAAATAAGTCACATTGGATAAAAAAATAATTGTGTCTAGACCTAGTGATTCAATAAACACCTTGGCACGTTTTTGTTACAGAACATTTGGATCAAAGGTTGTGTCCAAGGTTATTTTAAAGATTTAGATCAAAAGAGGCCCAAAACCATCATGTTGCAACAACATTTACAAAAAGTGCTGACTTTGGAGCCCATAATAAACTATGATTATGAAGATATATATTTTACTTATATTTAGCATTAAAATGCTTTTGAAACAGATTCATTTTAAAAGGAATTTGTGGACTTTTTGATTTCTATTGTTAAATTGAATTAAAAGGCCATATTGAATCTTTCATAAATAATGGCAAATTTTAAAAATAAATTTCAAGACATCTTTTTTTCACACCATGAACCATATTGTAAAAATAACTGAGATAATCCACAGCTAAAATAAAATCCCACGAAACACAGTTCTAAAGGTTATAATGTTTTTGGGATACGATTGCTTTCAAGCAATCTGTAGACTTATACCGGTGGCTCAGAGCATTTCCCTCACGTCAATCGTTTTATTCTAAACATTAAGGAACATCTCAGATTCTTATGATTGTCTTGCTTTAAAAGGTAAAAACAAACAAAGGGATTGAACTTAAACAACTTTCCTATAATGTTCTTTTCATAATCTTCATGTTTAATAATTCCCTTGACTTATATGCGTGTTTTTAACAACACGGAAAATCAGAATTAAGCAGTATTTATATTTAGTGTATTTATAAATTTAGAAACACGTCAGAGGGAATTCCCAGTTTTGGTAAAATGCGAGAGTTCTCGGAATTCCGATCAATCTATTTCTGTCATATAAGAACTGAACTGGAGTTTTACTTATATGTTACCGTGATGAAACTGATATTTGAGATGTAATAGAGAACCATCTAGGTCGTTTAATAAACATTTAATATACGTTCTTGCTTCAGGGTTTGTTTTGGAAATTATGCGCATGCGTATAGTTTTCTTGAATTCAAGGGGTTTTAGATTGAATGGTTGCTCTAGATTCCCCACTCAATTAATTAATTTATAACTCATGTGATCTTTTCTATATATGTCCGCTATTGAGGGTTATTGTTGTTGCATAATTTTAAATCATATGCATCATTTAAATTAAAATAAATATCGTCCACATCGTAGAACACCCCTTTTGGCGAAATGGAGTCTTCCATATTATCGTATCGAGTTGTCTCCCTTCCGAAAGTAACTTCCGTGAATTCTGAAATCGAGTATTAGCTCGTTCTGTCAATAAACGTTGTATTATATTAAAAACGAATGAAGTTTAAACCGATAAATGTGTACGGAAAGGAGTCATGATCACTGACCCAAAAGAAATTAAATATTTAAAGAGTTAGGAATGGGGTGCCTCCTAGAAATAACGTAGGAAAATAGGTGATAAGATAATAAGATAATGTACGAGGTGAAATACCTTCTCTCACTCTGAGTCTCGGTGACTGCTGTGGAAAGTAAATTTGGAATTGATAGTACAAAAATAAAACACAATAGGTCTAATTACATTGTTTATACACTTTTATCCGGGATTGGCTATTTTGTAACTATTTTACATGTGCAGTTGAATTAGTTTTAAAAAAAATATTATCCAGCTACATGTATACATCGGTGTCAATGAAACAACGGCAATCGTATCCCTCAGAGCAATCTGCTCTTTGATTGATCCATCTGACAGTCTGTCCATCCCTTCTTCATTAATGTTCTTATCATCACAAATCCTCTGAAACTACATAGAATTTCATAAAACTTACAAAAAATTAAGGACATAATATGTAGATGTACATATCCACAGTAATTTTAATCATTTGACTTTTTGTAGGAATTATAAGTCTTTGAACTGAGGAATCTTTTGAAATGTTGTTTGCCCAGTGACAGTTGTGGTGTGTGGGCTATTTGAGTGTGCTCTCAAAGGTTCTTAATCACAATAATCTTTACATTGACAGGCACCATACCTTCTGTATGTTGAAGTCTTAGAAGTAGAACATCTCCACACGAGTCATGTTCCGGGAAAGATACTTGAAAATACCATACGATTTACACGATCAGAGGAAGATCTGCCATCCCTGGTTACCAGGACGACAGGCTCACCCCATCCTGAGTTCAGCGTGTTTGGTAACTTTGTGCACTGTGACCTTGATGATGCTGAGTGTTGGTCACAGGAAGACGATGAAATCATTCAGGTAAAGTTAGGAAAAAACGCCGATATTAAAAAAAAATGAATTGTATGTAACTTGCAGATTTTTATGCCCTCGCCGTAGTGGAGGGGCATTAAGTTTTACCCTTGTCAGTCTGTACGTATGTAAGTCTAGATGTCCAAAAGTTAGTTTATTTTCTCTAACTTTAGTATGCCTCTAACAAATGTTCTGAAAATTATACACAATGTTTATTACCACAAAACACAGATCAAGTTGGAATTTTGGTGGAGTCACTTCAACTGTTCTACAGTTATGCCCCTTTACAAATTACAAATGGAAAAATAGCTGAATATTTTAAAACTCTATTAAGGAGGCTCAAGGGTATAAAAATTTCAGAAAAAAATAAACATTTATTTTTCACTACAAATTTTATTAATTACCTTTATTAGTTGTTACTTTATCATATAGTACAAAAATCATTTTAAAAAATAAATTCGTGTTGGCCCCAGATGACTTTTAAAATGTATATATCATTGAAAAAGCTCCAAATTATCTCCCTTTGGTGCAAAAATGCCATTTTTTGGCACTAAAATTGAAATATCTTTATTAACTGATCGGTGACCTATATTTTTTATTATAATTTACAAATAAGATGTACTTAAACTAAACTATTGTAAAATTTGAGCGATTTCTGTAATTTAGTTCTTTTTTTATTTCGATATTACCTCTATTTCTCCTATTAGTTCAACAGAAAAAAAGTACCTTTACACAAATGTATGCTTCTTTCGAAGGCAGATTGTGAGCATAAATGAACGGTGACCCCATTTTTTTATTTCATTTTTCTATTAATTATAAGATAAAATTCGTTTATAGAAAAATATAGCAAATTCCTATATTAAAAAAAAAAAATTATTTAGACCCGCGAGCCCCCTTAAAGGGGCACTAGCTGTCAAATTCATTGTAACCGATTTGACTCAAATTCTCATATTTGGTTTATAACAATGTAAAACATTTATCCAAACTATCAAAAGTCTAAAATAAACAGTTTACAGAGCATGGGGTAGATCCATCTAATTAACTATCGATTTGACCTCAGATGACCATATAAGCGATGTAAACAAAAATAAAGATACGAATAGATTAAACCAACACGTGCAATTGCATTTTTATAGGTCTGTTTGATTTGATTTTATAGATTAAAAATAGATGTTTCTCATTATTTTTAACCATATAAGAATGATTTTATGTGCATCGAATTAGTAATCAAATGATTTACCGTAGTTTTACTTTCATTGTTGACATTCTTTTTCTTTAAATAACCAGTACACGTACAATGCATGCGTTGTCAATCTCTAGCTAGGGGTTAACTTGAAGTTCACATGAATACCGGTTAGAATGATGATGACGTTTTCACTTGCAAGTGAATCAGTCAAAAATTATGTTTAATCGCTTATTTCAACAAAATTAAAGGTAATTGATTGCTAAAAGCAAATTATTATTTCATTATTCCAATTTGATTAATGATTGATCTAAAAAAAATCATACTTTATTTTTATATATATATCGTAGCTAGTGCCCGTTTAATAGGAAGGTGTCTGGATTTTTATTTTTTTTCAAATTTGACTTTAAATTCAATCATCATCAATAAGATAGGCAAGACATTCTAAAGCAGGCATTCATGTATAATTTATCAGAATGTGCAAAGCAAGGATCCGAAATTTTTTCACCTAATTTCGGTCATTTTGGGATAACTTAAAAGTTGGTGCCCTTTTTCAAACAAAGATTGTGTGTATGCTCATACAGTCATACTCATAGCATTAGGCCAAAAATAAAATATTGTTTGTTTCCCCTCACACGACCGACCCGGTAAAATCACCGCTACCCGAAAAATTTTATTGGCCATTCTTGTCCACTATTTTGTTTTTTGCTATGTTGGTTATTGGTGATATCTTTCCGATGCTGAAGTCAACGATCGTTCTAGCCTGGGGTCCTGGCTAATCTTGTCACGACGCGCAGCTAGATTGGGCCGGATCCCAGGCTACGATCGTTCGGTTTTGGGGATACCTTTCAGATGCTGTAGTCAACGAGCGTTTTAAATCAAGGTATTTTTGCATTGAAGCGTCTACATGATTCGAAATCAAGGAAAACAAGCAAAATGCTTTCCGACACGATTTGTTTGTTTGCAAGGGTGATCTTTTTTTGAAAAAAAAAATGAAGCATCTTTCAATCCGCTGAGTGCATCTTGATTTGCTTTGTGTCTAACCTCTGTTCCTGTTTAAAGGATAAAATCTTCAGGACTTTGAGTAAAAATGGTCTGACTCGTGCTTTAAAATCTAGCTATTTTGTCTTTGAACAGGTTGGGCACAAGTCAGGAAATGTGGGATACATGTATTCCCTGCTTTCAGGGAACGTCCCTGTTTTCTGGTGTAAAAAAAAAACCAATTTAAATGGGATTTCCTTTTTCAATTTATGGCATGAAAATTACAAAAGGACACGTTTTAACGTTATACCTGCATCAGTAGAATTCGTAAATACTTATTACATTTATTTTAGGAAATACAAAACATGAATATAAAGGGAAGCCTTGTTTCTTCTAGAACTCGAAAAAAAACATACAAATCTTTGTTTGGGAATCAATTGACCAAGCTGCATGATCCAGGTGTAACTGAACATAACTGAATTATGTTCACTTCTATTGAAAATTTTTATTCATTGAATTTTAATTCCCAAGTGATTAACATATATGTATCTTTTTGTCATCTCATAATTGATGATCAAGGCATGAATTGGTGAACAAAGGAATTGTTTTGTTGTGAGTTATGCATCAAATTAGACTTGAAATAAGCTTGATTTTTTAACTAAAAAAACACTTGCTATCAATAGGCATTAGTATCACAAGTCGAATGTGCGCTTTTGTAGATTTCATTAAATTAAATGAAGGAAAAAAAAGAAGGTCCCTGTATACTGTTTTTTTTAACACCAGAAAACTGTGGTGTACACACAGGCACTTGTCTCAGAAAAAATTCATATATTAAGGTATATAGGAATTTTTTTCTGAGACAAGTGCCTGTGGGTGTACACTGAATTAGAATACAGGGAATACCCCACTTTTCTTGACTTCAGCCTTACCTGTTGAATTTTGTACAAATTCAATATAGAAACCCATATCAAGGAATAAAATAAAATAATTTGCCTACCTACCTACCCATACCCTAACAACCTCAGTCGGGAGAGGGGAAACAAAGATATTTTTAATGTTGGCCTTAACGAACTTGTTTTTAACTGTTGCATCGCATTTACTTCAGAAATTTCCCTACCATTTCCCTTAAAATCGATCTTGAGCAATAAAAGGAAGGCAACAGTTTAAAAATAAAATGATTTTAATGACTCAAAACGATAAATTTCTCAAACTTCGCTTACGTTTCTTTCGATTTTGAAGCCAAAATTATAACCGGATGTTTTACGACAATAGTAAAACGACCAATTCCGGACTCATTTCCGGGATTAGTTTTGTTTATCAAATTCACAGGAAATCGTCGGCTTTTAAACTGTTTTACCTTTAATAGTGTTTGAATATTAATTATAATAGTTGGACTTGTTTAATTTAGCATGAAATCATTTTTAATTTACGATTTAGTGTCTAATTTGCGGAATAGAATTTCAAGCATGCGTATTAGTAAACAAAGCACATGTGTTTGTAGTGAAACAATATTTTGTTCTACGTAAATTAATTTAATTTTAATTTAATTTTAAATCAGAATTGACAATTGTCTAAGCTGAGAAAAGTAATAAAATAATGCAGACAGTTGTTATGAACTTTTAATTTCTTTAAAATATTAGTTCTGAGCTCGTGATCAATAAAAAAATTAATTAAAAACACAGGTAAAGAGATTAGCGATCATTAGCCAATATTTCCCAGAGGCATTACTATAGTTATTAGGAGGGCCCTCAGGATTATAACACTTTACTTGAGTGGCAGTTTTATTACAGGAAAAGGATAACAAACAAAAAATAAGTTCAAAATGGCGATTTAGACCATGTTAGAAACTCGATCTCAACGAAATGACATTGAATGACCGAAATTATTTCTGTAAAAAAATAAAATTTGTCCTAAATCCCAATTACTCATTTAGGACAAAATACTTTCAGTTTAGGTCAAGACTGGCATATATGACCGTTCCCGGACCCTTGGTGCAAAGCCTTGGTAAATATTTGTACAGAATTGTTCAAAATCACCAAAATTTTTCACACTCTAACATTACTCCATATTAATAAGCTGGGGCATCTGAGCCCACAAATTCTTTTATTTACGATAAAAAGAACTATGACCTGTTTTCAGATGCATTTGCCAGTGAACCATTCCAGATCCAGTGACACCATATCTCAGTTCTCTGTAGATAGTACCACCAGTGGAGACAGTAAAGATCCTGTTTATATAGGGGCGGGAGATATCAGACGGAGGCTGTCAGAAAATATCTCAGCTCCTAAGGGAAAATTTGAGGTAGGTTGTGGAAACATTTACAGTCCTTTGAATTTTAATTGCCACAATTTTTGTTTTTGCACAAACTGCAAAAATGGTGAACGCCAGCAGAAACTCTGAATATATGCAGGTGTAATACCACTAAATCAAAGTACGTCACATCTGGTTGAATACGAGAAAGGGTAAAAAAAAATGTATAATAATAGGGGATAATCAATGGTGGTAATACACCTATAGACTATTAGAGGTCTCTATTGGGCCTTCAACAATGTGAAAAATTATATTTGTGTTGTTTGATTGCTGCCTCAATGATGTTTATGCCACATCTCCTTTAATTCATGTCATGTGTTCCCAAATTCAACATGAACTTTCTTTTAAAGAGAGATCCGGAGGATCCTTCAGCAGCGGCATTAAAAGAACCATATGAAGACAAGGAACAAAGAATAAAGGACAATTCACCGTATGGTCACTACCCTAACTGGAAATTGTTCTCTGTCATCATAAAATGTGGAGATGATTTAAGACAAGAACTTCTAGTCTATCAAGTACTGTCTCAGCTAAAGGTAAACATAGCATTCATTAGTAAAAAAGGGGGGGGGGAGTTAGGAGGGGTTTCATAAAATGTGGAGATGATTTAAGACAAGAACTTCTAGTCTATCAAGTACTGTCTCAGCTAAAGGTAAACATAGCATTCATTAGTAAAAAAGGGGGGGGGGGGGGGGGGGGTAGTTAGGAGGGGTTTCATAAAATGTGGAGATGATTTAAGACAAGAACTTCTAGTCTATCAAGTACTGTCTCAGCTAAAGGTAAACATAGCAATTATTGGTAAAGGGGGGGGAGGGGTTTCATAAAATGTGGAGATGATTTAAGACAAGCAAGTACTGTCTCAGCTAAGGGGGGGGGGGGGGGGGGGGGGGGGGGGGGGTCCTGGGAAAATAAAAAAAAACTGAATTTCTGATTAAATAAACAACCTATAGATTTTTATGCCCCACCTACAATAGTAGAGGGGCATTATGTTTTCTGGTCTGTGCGTCTGTTCGTCCGTCCGTTCGTCTGTCCGTCTGTCCGTCCGTTCGTCCGTCTGTCCTGCTCCAGGTTAAAGTTTTTGGTCAAGGTAGTTTTTGATGAAGTTGAAGTCCAATCGACTTCAAACTTAGTACACATGTTCCCTATGATATGATCTTTCTAATTTTAATGCCAAATTAGAGTTTTTACCCCAATTTCACGGTCCACTGAACATGGAAAATGATGGTCGGAGTGGGGCATTCGTGTACTGAGGACACATTCTTGTTTTTTTATTAATTCCTGAGTCCTGCTATTTAGTGTAAATCCTGAATTACCAAAGAATTGATAACCCAATTCCAATGCCTATTTACACTGTATATACATGTACACATTATGTCCAATGCCCTATTTACACTGTATATACATGTACACATTATGTCCAATGCCCTATTTACACTGTATATACATGTACACATTATGTCCAATGCCCTATTTACACTGTATATACATGTACACATTATGTCCAATGCCCTATTTACACTGTACATGTATATACATGTACACATTATGTCCAATGCCCTATTTACACTGTATACACATACACATTATGGTTTTCTGTAATTCAGTTCATTTTTCTTTAACAAAATTTATTGTTTATTTTTCACCCCACCTTTTGGTAACATGAACTTTATGATTCAATAGTAGGGGAATATGAGACAAAAGCCACACAACTTGTATTTGATAGATACAATATTTTGGGGGGAATATGTTTGTTTTTTTAAAAAGCTAAAAATACATTACTGTGGATTCATCTATTGTCATGGATACCATTTTTCTCAGATTTAGGAAATAGTGTTTTAGTTTGGTATATATTTGATTTAATGGTCCTGGCAAATTCTGCATTCAGGTTCAAATTTTAAGAGAATATGGTAAAACTAAACCCATTAAATCCATGGAAATAGGTATGCAAAAAATAATAATGAATCAAATTATAAGTCTAAAATAAGTTTTCGGAACTTAATGCTCAGAAAAACATGATTTTAACAAATATTTTATTTCTTTACATGACATATGGGTTTAAAAGCAAACGACTTAAGACTCAGAAAAACTTGATTAAAACAAATATTTTATATCTTTTCAGCACATATGGGGCAAAGAGCAAACTTTAGTCTAAAAAAACGTGATTTAAACAAATATTTTATATCTTTTCAGCACATATGGGGCAAAGAGCAAACTTTAGTCTAAAAAAACTTGATTTAAACAAATATTTTATATCTTTTCAGCACATGTGGGCTTAAGAACAAACTTTAGGCTAAAAAACTTAATTTAAACAAATATTTATATATTTTCAGCACATATGGGGCAAAGAGCAAACTTTAGTCTAAAAAAACTTGATTTAAACAAATATTTTATATCTTTTCAGCACATATGGGGCAAAGAGCAAACTTTAGGCTAAAAACTTAATTAAATAATATTTTATATCTTTTCAGCACATATAGGGCAAAGAGCAAACTTTAGTCTAAAAAAAACTTGATTTAAACAAATATTTTATATCTTTTCAGCACATATGGGGCAAAGAGCAAACATTAGTCTAAAAAAACTTGATTTAAACAAATATTTTATATCTTTTCAGCACATATGGGGCAAAGAACAAACTTTAGACTAAAAAACTTGATTAAAACAAATATTTTATATCTTTTCAGCACATATGGGGCAAAGAGCAAACTTTAGTCTAAAAAAACTTGATTTAAACAAACATTTTATATCTTTTCAGCACATATGGGGCAAAGAGCAAACTTTAGACTAAAAAAACCTTAATTTAAACAAATATTTAATATCTTTTCAGCACATATGGGCTGAAGAACATTGCCCATTGTGGATAAGACCTTACCAAATAGTGGTGACAGCTAAAGACAGCGGCATGATTGAACCCGTTCTAAATGCAGTGTCTCTTCACCAGATAAAGAAACATAGCTCCAAAACAAATAAAAATACAGGACAGTTATTAGAATATTTTATAAATGAATTTGGACCACAAAATAGTGAAGAGTTTCTCACTGCCCAGAAAAATTTTGTACAAAGTTGTGCTGGATATTGTTTGGTTTGTTACTTACTTCAAATCAAAGACAGGTAAGAATACTGTAAAAATGCAGACAATCAAAGACAGGTAAGAATACTGTAAAAATGCAGACAATCAAAGACAGGTAAGAATACTGTAAAAATGCAGACAATCAAAGACAGGTAAGAATACTGTAAAAATGCAGACAATCAAAGACAGGTAAGAATACTGTAAAAATGCAGACAATCAAAGACAGGTAAGAATACTGTAAAAATGCAGACAATCAAAGACAGGTAAGAATACTGTAAAAATGCAGACAATCAAAGACAGGTAAGAATACTGTAAAAATGCAGACAATCAAAGACAGGTAAGAATACTGTAAAAATGCAGACAATCAAAGACAGGTAAGAATACTGTAAAAATGCAGACATTTTTCAGTGTATTTATTAATGTGATTACAGAATCTAAATGACTATGGATAATCTCAGTGTTCGTACACCAAAATGAAAAATTATGTTACATCATTGATTGAACTTCCATTGTTTTAATATTTTAAAGCAAGCACAACATTTTGGTGTACGTTTTTGAAAATATTAGCGAGAACGCATTAGATTCTAAAATGGTGAATTGTTGAACAACAGATTTTTTTTTTTTTTATTGCAACAACAGCAAATTGGAATCCAAATAATGCTTACAAATTTAGATTGAGAATATTTATTTTAGTGAAACTAATACTGTGACAATTTTAAGTTTGCCTCAACCAAATGTTATGAAACTTACATGCAATGCTTATTAACACAAAACACAGATAAATTATGAATTTTTGTGGCATCACTATTACCATTCTAGAGTTATGCCCCTTTACAAATAGAAAAATTCTGAAATTTGTTTTTTTCTCTCACTTTAGTTCGCTCCAACCAAATGTTATGAAACTTGTACATAAAGTATATTACAAAAAATCAAAGATTAAATTTAAAGTTACATGTGAGTGGTGTCATTCTAGAGTTATCTTTTAGGGGCTCTTGTGAAGCAGTGGTGTCACTTTTACCATTCTAGAGTTATCTTTTAGGGGCTCTTGTGAAGCAGTGGTGTCACTTTTACCATTCTAGAGTTATTTTTAGGGGCTCTTGTGAAGCTTTTGCAATCATATCACATTTTCTGTAAAACGAAAACATTCAATTAAAAAACGAACATCTTTTTTTCAGACACAATGGTAACATATTGCTGGATTCTGAAGGACACATCATACATATAGACTTTGGGTTTATTTTGTCTACGTCTCCTGGCAAAAACCTTGGATTTGAAAACTCACCATTCAAATTAACACATGAATTTGTAGAGGTAAGACAAATAGACAACGGTCTCAACCTATAAATTTTGCTACAAAAAACACCCCCATTCATATTTTATTTTATACGAGATAAACCTAGAATTTAAAAGTTCCAAGATGTTTGAATTTTCTTTTAATAGGCTTATAATATATGTAGACTTTTGCAAAAACACAAAATCAAATACGGTACCCTAAAAAATGCAATTTTCATCAACCTTCGAAAATTGGTATCCAATAAAAATAAATTCACCAATCAAATTAACACATGAATTTGTAGAGATAAGAGTAATGCACAGTGGTCTCAACCTTCAAATTTGGATACAGATGTTCGATAGGGGTTGGTAAAAACATCCCATTCATATATTGATATCCCTACTCATTTATATATCTGGTTGATACTAGATTAAGCAGTGTTTAAGACTCCTGCAAATAATATAAAAATAAGAAGATGTGGTAGGATTGTCAATGAGACAACTCTCCACAAGAGACCAAATGACACAGAAGTTAACATCAACAGATCGCCTTACGGCCTACAGCAATGAGCAAAGCCCATACCACACAGCTATAACGGGCCCCCAAAAACGTCAAATATTAAACAATTAAAACGACAAAACTGACAGCCAAAATTATGTACAAAATAATGAATGAAAAACAAATAAGATACAAGTCTATTGGTATTTTTGGCACATTTTTGGGGGGCATTTTCGTGTTTGAAAGGGGCAATAAAAATTTGCACTGGTCACCTTCATTGTCAGTGTTTTACATCTTAGTATCACACATATAAATGAACTGTGAAATTTTTGTGTAGAACTAATTTTGTGGTAAATAAAGACAGCTTACATTGCAATAACCAGACATGAGAAAAACTTATTTACTTTTACAAATTGTGTCTTGGATTGAGAGTTGCCTCATTGGCACTCAAATCACATCTTTTTATATCTATTTATAAAACTTATATCTATTTATGAAACTTAAATCTAATTATAGGTAATGGGAGGACAAGGAAGTGATATGTTTGAATATTTCAAAATCTTGATCCTTCAAGGTCTGGTCACGTCAAGGAAACATATGGATAAACTAATCTCAATTGTAGAGATTATGCAATCAGGTTAGTGGAATTTTTTCCAATGAAATGGTTAGAAAATATGAGAGTTTCCAATTTTCTTTTTATGAACACCTGAAGTAAATCTGGGAGTACTTGATGGCAATGCGTCATAGGACATTGTGGCATGAGGATATTTCAAAGAAATGTGCATGGTTTTTTCAAGAAAATATATTAGTTTGAAGATAGTGTACATCTTTACATGTGTACATTTTAGTTTTTTTTCCTGAATGTGAAATTTACGTATTAAAGTTTGATTTTGAAAAGAATGAAAAAAGAATGGGGGAAATGCTTTATGAGTTTGTTTCTTTTTTTCTGCCAAACACTTAAACAGTTAGAACTATTCTTTTAACAGTCATATCAGTTTTCAGTATACATGTATAACCAATTGTTGTCTTTGATTATGTAGGGGGGAGGGGGATAATGTTATTTAAAAGGAAGTACATTTTAAAATTAATATGAGTGTCAAATTTGAATAGAATGAAAAGAGAACAAAAGCTTTATGAATTATTTTGAAGAAGTATTAAGTCTATTTATTTCTGCATTATACTAATATAAGAACTATTCTTTTAACAGGTTCAGAACTGCCATGTTTCAGTAAAGGTGTCAGCACGGTACAAGCTCTGAAGTTACGATTCCACATGAACATGACAGAAGAACAGCTCCAGTTATTGGTGGAGAATTTGGTCGAGCAGAGTCTCAATTCCTTAACCACAAAAATATATGACAGTTTTCAATATATAACCAATGGCATTCTGTGATTTTTTTTCTGCGGAAAAATGTCAACATTTATTGGAAATTACATGACAATTGTTTACGTTGACTTTGAGCGTAAAGGAGAGGTGTATTTCAAAAATCATATGATGTCTGCATAAAAGAATTGATAGATATGTGGAAAGGTTTTAACTCTTATGTCTTTCAAATTTTATGAATATTCATGAGGATTGTATGGTCATTAAATGGCATTAGTTTAATTTATCTTCAAAACTACACACTGTCCTATGATAGGGGAATTATGGGCTAACAAACAGCTCTGCTATATTTTAATATGATTATCCCAGAGGGAGCCAGTATTCCAGTTGTAGTCATTAGTTGCTGACTTGCTGTTTCAGAATCTAATACATTCTGGGTAATATTTTCAAAAGAGTGCACCGAAACGTTTTGATTGGTTAAAATGTCATAAACCAATAAACCAAATGACGTTATTTTCATTTTGGGGTACAAACAATGAAATTACCCATGATTCTTTAGATTCTGAAACGGCCAATTGGTTTTCCTATCTTGTTTTAGTTTAAATGACCGTTTGTTTTCAGTTTAAAATTTTTGCACATTTTTTCATTTGGGATTTATAACTTTGCAGCACAGGTTTTATTAATTGTTGAAGGCCATACTGTGAACTGTAGTTTTTAGTTGTCTCATTTGCAATCATTAACATCTCTGTATTTGTCATATAAATTTGAAATGATTTGGAAGGAGTCTGTGTATGCAAGAACCAAGTAAATATTTGTTGATCTAAAAACCATTTGACTCATCAATGACATCATAATTATATTTAGCCTGAATTTTTGGATCCTAAAACTATTATTTCAGTTTTGTATTATTTCATCTTCATTATAGACAGAAATGAATTTTTTGTTAAAGAATACAGGCACGGATCCAGCCATTTTAAAAAGGGGGGGTTCCCAACCCAGAGTAAAGGGGGGGTTCCAACTATATGCTCCCATTCAAATGCATTGATCGGCCAAAAAAAGGGGGGGTTCCAACCCCCGGAACCCCCCCCCTGGATCCGCCACTGGAATAAAAAATTTCATTTATTATTCAGTTAAAAATATGGTCCAACTAAGGCCTAATTGCACCCTGTCCTTTTTTATAGTGCATATGCATTTTGATGTCTTTCATAACTTAATGAATGTATTTTGTAAATATATTCTCACCCTTTTATTTGTATTAAATTTTATTGTGTATTGTATGTCATCTATTATTCATTGAACATTTGGACTGTAATTTACAACTATTGCAGCTCCATATTTTTTTCTTAAATATTATTCTTAATTTTCTTTGATTTAAATGCAGCTCTAGTCAATGATTAGATATAGAAATATTTTATTTTGACAAATGAAGTGTACATGTATTTAATTTTTACACAAAAATTAGTCAATATAATAGCAGAAAAAAGTTATGATCTTTATTATATGGGACCCTGTACTGTTTTGCTGTTTTGTTCTGAGGGAGGGTTAATTTTAAGTGTTAGGTTTAAGGATGCTCGCTTGTCAAGTTTTTGAATTTTTGACAGATTTTCGGAATCCTCTGGTTTTATCCATTTAAATGCCTTAAAAATTTTGACCATTGAAACCCTTTTTTTCTATTTATAAATCTTTTACATGTATAGTCATGATAGTGATAAGCCATCTGTAAAAGTCTTATAAAATTTTAATTATTTAAAAAAAATTATTTACGAAAGAACAATTAAAAAAGGAGTTAAAGAGAATAATAGTATTGCTAAGTCTGGTATGGGTTCTTTGAAAGTGGAGGATGAAAGGGGCCTTTGGCTAAGTCTGGTATGGGTTCTTTGAAAGTGGAGGATGAAAGGGGCCTTTGGCTAAGTCTGGTATGGGTTCTTTGAAAGTGGGGGAGGATGAAGTGGGCCTTTGGCTAAGTCTGGTAGGGGTTCTTTGAAAGTGGAGGATGAAGGGGGCCTTTGGCTAAGTCTGGTATGGGTTCTTTGAACGTGGAGGATGAAGGGGGCCTTTAGCTAAGTCTGGTATGGGTTCTTTGAAAGTGGGGGAGGATGAAGTGGGCCTTTGGCTAAGTCTGGTATGGGTTCTTTGAAAGTGGTGGAGGATGAAGGGGGCCTTTGGCTAACACACTTGGCTTTCTATATTGTTATATAGCTGGATGTCTTGCTTTTGGATGTACACTATATAAGAAAATTTAAAAGTCATCTGACAACAAGCTTCTAGTAGAAGTCGAAATTTCTTTATTTTTTTTGTCTTTGCCTGTAAATTGATGATAATATTTGTATTTTGAATATTCTTGTATGTTTTGTAATAATTAAAATTTGTAAAATTGTTCACTTTATAAAAGTTATAAACTTTCTATTAATACTGTATGTTTATTTCCCCAAACTTGTACCCATAATTTGACTATAAAATTATCATTTAAGAACTGATTTTCTTTTTTGAGCACTGGAGTACACATCTAGGGTTCTTAGCTAAGTGTTTTGTGGTCTGTATTTTCAGCTTTTTAATTTTGGTCATGGTGTTTTCTGTCTTTTTTTTAACTTACTAATTTTGTTTGCCCCCTTGCTTTATCCTTACATGTTCTTTTTCATATTGCTAATTACTATTTCCTGAATTTACCTGTTCAGATAATTCATTGAGGGAACAGTCCATATTGTTTAAATTTAGTTGTCGTAGTAGATATTCACCATACTGTAAATTTTTAAAGAAAACCTACAGTGAAAAACATCCAATCTTCATATGGCAACATGTTCAAGATTTATAGTTTGTGTTGGAGATATATTTCTTTACTATGAAAGATTTAAATAAAAATTTACAACAAAACCTATGTGAAATTATCAGATCTCAGAGCTTAGATAATTCAAATGATTCAAAATTTTAATTCAAAAACTAACTTGCTTTACAAAATATAATTAATTCACTTGTAACTGAAAGATGTCATATTAATCAGGGGCGGATCCAGCCATTTTAAAAAGGGGATTCCCAACCCAGGACAAAGGGGCGTTACAAAAACATGTCCCATTTAAATGCATTGATCGTCCAAAAAAAAGTGGGGTTTCAACCCCCAGAACACCCCCCCCCCCCCCCTGGATCTGCCACTGTTAATTTTCATAATCCTTGTAAAACTTTCTTATAGGATTTAATTGTAGTGCCATGTAGCGGTTGTATTAGGCATGTTTTCAAGGTGTATTGACAAAAAGATATATTTTTAAAGAGAAACAATTATTTTTTAATTTCATTTTGTCTGCATGTTAGTGAATATGTTTACGATTTTATGTGTATTAATATGTTATTTGAGTTTAAATCAATGCAATTTATTATATTATCAATGCAACAGTAGGGTATTTTATCATTATCATCACAACAGTGGTTTAGTTCAATATTCAAGCAATCTGTAGTATTGTTTTGTCTTATAATTTAGGTCTTGATGGGGTTTTTAAAATAGAGAATAATGGGCTGAAAATATATAGATTATTGAAAATTGGGTATAAAATATAAAAAACAAAGAAGAAATCGAAAAGGGGAAAAAAAACCCATGAAAAATTAAAGAATAGAGAAAATTGACATAACAAAATGTCAAATTGGAGAATACAGCCCCTCATATTTAGACTTTGACATCATGAGTATTAAACAAGGTCTCTGTTGTAATGAATCAGTGTATATCGATGCAATGGATTTCAGCTACCATTATTATAACTGATTTGTTTGAGTGTGTTTTACAATAATAAAACATAAGCTGTGTATAGAATTCTACAATAATAAAACATAAGCTTTGTATAGAATGTAATTATTTATCACCTTTTGTTTTAAAAGTAGGTAACAAACTAGTATGGTGACCTATAGTTGTTAATGTCTGTGTCATTTTGGTCTTTGTGGATAGTTGTCTCATTGGCAATCATACCATGTCTTCTTTTTTATAGTCAACTGGTATCAACCACCCTGTGTGTTACCTGTCCTTCAATTTGATTGGCTAATGAAATAAAATCATCATAGATACTAGGATTGAAATTTTATATTATCATAACTCTTTCAACAAAGGGGAAAAAAGATTTCACGGTCTTCTGAGCAAACTTAACTTTATTGTTCTATGTACACACTCAAATATATCGGCTATAAATTTGTGTTGTATATAAATATTTTATCATGTTTTTTTGTCATTTCAGAAATCAGCATTGTACTAATTTTTATCGAAACAAATTATTTAACAAATTTAAGTTACTGTTGTAAAGATGTGTAAATTAATTACATAAAATTGTTCATATGATTATTATGAAAACTCTACATAGAAAAGTTAAATCATAAGATTTTTGTTTTAAATATTTTTTCTAAATGATAAAAAAATATCCATTAAGTATCAGTATTTTCAATTAATGTCACAAATAAAGAAGAAGGGATGGCCAGTCTTTCCAAAAAAATCAAAGTTCAAAAGTACACACATGTAGATTAAGTCAAAATTATCATTTGTGTTTGTGTTAAGTCAATCACTTTGGTAATTGCTTTTGATTTGTATTGATAACACTCCTATTTACAACCACATATAGAAATTATTAGAGAGATATTAAGTATGAATTACCAATGCACTCTTGAATTCACTGTGTCAGTGTGAAAAATCACATGTCATGTGTAAATGGAAGGTTTGAAAAGATTTCTTTCATTCACACAGAGTAATGCAAGTCTTTACAAGGGGGTCAATCATCTTAATTATTTGTCACTTGCCATTAAGCAACCAACAATAAATTAATAACCAATTATTCCAGATTATCTCCCTTTCCAACCGTTTCCTCCCCTGCTTTCCATTAACCTTTATGCACTCTCACCAAACTGTCTTCATATTTTTGAGTCCTTCTACTGTTTCTTACTATTAACTTTCTATACCAGAATACTGACAATACTTAAATTGGTATACCCGTTTAATTTTAATCAAATTCACCAAATGTTTTGCAGAGATACCAAAATATTCCAAAATACAACTTTTTAAGGGAGAACACAACAAAGCTTGGATTTTTTTTTGAAAGACTGGTACCCCATTGTAAAATAAACCAGGTCACAAGGTCAGTAGTGTGTAGAGGTCACACGGTCAGTAGTTTGTAGAGGTCACATGGTCCATAATCATTCCATGTCACATGTATATGTCATTTTATTGAATGCTCAAAAAAGAACAAATTAAATCATATGAAAATAGTATGTCTTTGTGTTTTTGTTCACTGATGACTAAAGAAGATTTGATTAAAAATGCAATTTAAAACCGGGATTGTCCTAGATAGTTTTGTATTTGAATATTCGGTTAGTGTATAGATATAAGAAGATGTGGTATGAGTGCCAATGAGACAACTCTCCATCCAAGTCACAATTTGTAAACTAAACTAGTATAGGTCAAAGTACAGCCTTCAGCATGGAGATTTGGCTCAAACAGAAAAGCAACCTATAAAGGGCCCCAAAAATGACTAGTGTAAAACCATTCAAACAGGAAAACCAACCAATAAAATTAAAAATGGAAATGGGGAATATGTCAAGGGACAGCAACTCCACCAAAGAGCACACAACAGCCGAATGGGTCTTCAACGCAGCGAGAAAATCCCACTGACCCCTAAATAAAATTGTGTACTGGTTCAGTGAAAATGGACGTCCCACTAAACTCCAAAGTTTGCTTATTAGTATTTGTGGCATTGAAGAGAATGGTAAAGACTGGCTTAGCTAGCTCATAGCTTAAATAAAAGTTTTCTGATTGAACTGCCATCAGCGGTGCTTTGGTAATGTGCAGGCTTTGAATGCACACAGTCATGGGTAAAACTGACTTGTATAGGATTTTTCTCCTCTTTCCACAATCACTCAGCATCTTGAAGTAATTACAAAGACTGGTCTGTTCCACAATCACTCAGAAGACTAGTCTCCTTCATTTGGACTTATGTAGAAAGAAATGGGCAAATAGTATAAAGAATAGAAAAAAATGGGCAAAAAGTATAAAGAATTAAAATAGAGAAAATTGGTCTGAAAATAAAATTAAAAAACAAAAACAAAAGGACCCATTTTATACCCTCTTGCATGAAAGACATGGTAATTTTCTTTTTTATGCAACAAGTATTTGAATGAAGACAACATTTTTATAAATCCTGTAGAAAATGGCATTTAAAATAAAATTCTGCAAAATCTAATTTTCATATTTTGCGTTATAATTCATTGGAGGAAACACGGTACTGTAAAGAGTTATTTCCCTTATAAAATGTCAGCGCCCATGAATCAAGGTGACATTTGTAAATATCAAGCAAAAACTTTAAGAAATCGTTTGTAATTCATTTGTAATTAGTAAATTACACATAAGAGACAGTTACTAAACGTCTTCCTGGTCAATGCCGACGACAAAAAACTCTGTAATTCTACATAGGATTCCAATTTTGATAGTCTATTTATATTTTTACCGGTCTACCTTCGTATCACAGGCACTTATCTCAGAATTTTTTCCATATATACCTTTATATAACACAAGGTACTTCACTTGCATTTTAGAAAAATGTCAGGCGGTGATAAAATTCCGTTTAATGCAGCTTTATAGCCTGTCAACCCCACTAAAACTCATTATATCGTAAATCTATATTGATTTATCTTTACAATGGTGTATAACAAGCCTTCATTTGTTGTCCTAATCATCCGTAGCAATCCTACCCAAGTATGTCAATTGTAATAAGTTGGCAACCGCTCTAAAAAATGTAATTTCCCGTGTCTCGTTACATGTAGACTTCATTTCCCTTTTTCACAGCACAATAATTTGACTTTCACATGTCACACTTAGGGAGCTATCATTCATTTGATTTTTATGGGGGGGGGGGGGCTAGGATGAAATTTGAAAAAAATAGGCAGGACAGGAGTTTTGAGTAAAAAAAAAAGGCAGGATGAGACACTTGCAAAAAAAAAAGTCAGGACGACAACTTAGGTAAAAAAAAGTCAGGATAAACTATAAAAAAAAAAGGCAGGACCGAACAGAGTGAAAAATAAAAAGGCAGGACAGAGATTACAGCTAAAAAAAATACAGGACAAAATTTTTCATCCTAGCCCCCCCCCCCCCCCCCCCCCCCCACCCCCCATAAAAATCAAATGGTAGCTCCCTTACTAAAAATCAGCAATCCCATGTCACGCTTAGACCCCAATGAGACCCACTTAATGTAGCTCATCCAGTTACAGAAAGTGCTGACAGACATCCTGGTTGGTAGTCTTTGATTACTTGCATGTCCAATGGCTGTTTTGCCAGACATACAAGTGCCAGCTTGTCGGGCAAAACAACCATTCACAGCCTGTGCAGAGTAATCTCTAAGACATCTCATTTTCTAATATGAATGATGCTGTGCCTGACAAACTTTGTTACAAAGCTGTTGGACGTCAGAGTAATCTCGGACTGATGATCCATTTGAAACAAATAAAAATAAAAATATTTGATTTGATTGTCGAAATACGTAGCTAATGCTCTTTTAATCAAAATTCTGTTAAGATATTTTCCAGGAAAAAAGAATGCGTTTTAAGGTAAATCAATGGTTATTTTTTGCTGCTCTCCACATACATTTTGTACATTCTAGACATTTCTAGACATTTTTTACAGAGATTTAAATGATTGTAAACTTGTATGTATTACATTTTCTCATTTTTAATACTTTGCCTTAACCATGATAACCAAATAGTTCTGTGTATTTTAGGCCAAAAGTAGATACAATGGTGTTCCAAATGGTTTTTGCAGAGAATGAAACAGAATCAAAGAAAGTAAAAGTTTCAAAGGTATGAACAAATATACAATGACCAACTGTGCAAGGGCTGTATAGCTAGTCAAGGTTGTTAAAAACTTCCAGTTGTGAAATATACAAAAACTAAACATGCTAAACAAAGAGTGCAATACTTCAAAAGGAAAAGGAAAAGTTCAGACTCGCTGTGAGTCAAATGGAGAAGTTATCAACACAGTTAATAACTGGGTTTTCCAGTCAGGCACCAGAGAAGTTAAGATTTTGTAAACTTTAAAAAAAGAAGATGTGGTATTATTGCCAATGAGACTATTCTCCACAAGAGAGACTATAAAATTTTGCAAGGTTTTTGTTTATGCTAAAACATGACTTCCTGATAATGGCAATAATTAGAACTCATTCTTATATCTGATACATGAACATTTATCTATATGCAGATTTTATTGAAATTGCTGTAATTGCCCTAACATTTTTGTCAATTCTTAAAAAAACACTGTAATAAATGCACGCAATAATTTCTGATTATGAAATATTCAATAAGACTTATGAACTTTTTATACTGTTGTTTCGCTATAATGATTATTGATGGATACCAATTTTTGGTGTATTACCTGAGTATAAGTGAACCACGATTTTCAATGTTTGACTTAGTACAAATTTTCTGGAGGCTTATAAATTACATGCAGACTTTGCCAAGCCTATGAAAACAAATATCCTAGGAGCCTCTGGCCTTTGTTAGTCTTGTATTATTTTAAGTTTTAGTTTCTTGTGTACAATTTGGAGTTTAGTATGGTGTTCATTATCACTGAACTGGTATATATTTGTTTAGGGGCCAGCTGAAGGACGCCTCCTGGTGCAAGATTTCTCGTTGCATTGAAGACCTGTTGGCATGGTTGGTGACCTTCTGCTGTTGTCTGCTCTATGGTCGGGTTGTTGTCTCTTTGACACATTCCCCATTTCCATTCTCAATTTTATCCACAAATATTTAATTTAATTTTTCATCAATCCATGTAATTTGGTACACATGAAAATAATTGAATCCACATTAAACAATGAAAATATTTCTATTACAGTTACCAATCTATGATAACCCTGAAGATAGATACGAAGTTCAAGTTTTCCCAGAAGAAAAGACACCATTCAAAAATGGAGTAACAGAATTCAGAAAATCTCTGTTTACAGTGCTAGACACATTTAAAGTAAGAAGATGGAATAATGTCTTTACCTCATCCTTTCAAAAGTCCAACTAATTAAGGATGTACACTTTATTATGAAAAAAATCTCAGTTCCACAATTAAACTTTTCATACTTTCAATAAAGATGAAATGGACCAATTTGAATAAATTTAACTAAAAAAAAACTATAAGTAGGTGTTAGTATAAGAAAGTTTTGTCTTATTTTGATGCTTTTTCATGGCAAATTTCCCATGCTGTCAATTTTGTAAATTTGTGATTTTTCTCAGTTTTAGGAACAAAATGCATATGATCTCAAGTTTTTTTTTATAAGTGATTGAAACAGTACATAACTAAGAAATTTGAAAGACAAAAGTGATACGGGATGTACACGTGTCTTGTAAAATCATTTTTTTGTGCCCCTCACCTATTTTATCAAATTTTTGGCTAAAAAGACTGCCTTGATTGGTAATAAAATTTGAAAATTTAATCACTCAAAAGCTACAGATTGTAAATACCTATTTTTTTCACAAAGCTTAGTTTTATGTTCGATTATGATATTTATTAAATTCATTGCTATTTTCCACTTTTATCACATGTTTTGGAAATAATTCCAGAACGAGATTTCAACGAAACTGATACGTCAGAAGGATACATCCTTAAGTTTTTTCTAGCAAAAGATAGATTTTAGTTTACCAAATAATCAGTAAATAGCAGTCTTCTTTGATCATTTTGTTGTTGGGTTGCTGACCTTTTTTGTACATGTAGATATTGAAAAGTATCAACTACTAGTAACAATTTGAAGCCTTTTAAGAGGACTTGGGAAGTTAAAAATCTAAAAAGGTTGAACACTCATCTTTTAAAGGATTTCAGTTTTTACATATAAAAAAGAAGATGTGGTATATTGCCAATGAGACAACTATCCACAAGAGACCAAAATGACACAGACATTAACAACTATAGGTCACCGTACAACCTTCATCAATGAGCAAAGCCCATACCGCATAGTCAGCAATAAAAGGCCCCAATGGCAATGTAAAACAATTCAAACGAGAAAACTAAAGGCCTTATTTGTTTAATTTTCGCTTTTACGTTTGTTTAATTTTCGCTTTTTTAAGCAACTAAGAAATTCAAAAATATGACCCTGTGCAAATTTCCCTGCATGCTCCAAGATTTATCTATGGTTTGAAAGTTTCATACCTTATACTATACTATTAATTATTGAGTCTTTTGGGTTATTCGACTGGATAACCATACATATCACATTTTTAGGAAACGACAGACACAATTAAAGACAAATATGAAATTGGAAAAGCACATACACAACGTGAGTACTTATTTTGTTTATCTGATTTTTTCTCAATATTAAAATGTCTGTTACTTAGGTATATGATATACAAAAATTGCATGTTGATATCTTGATACATGTACTGCATTTTACACTATAGTAAGATGTCCAAATAAAAAAAACGGCGGTGGTGGTCACAAAAATTCACTCTGTGATTAAATGTTTTTGAACTTTTCATAACTTTCTTAAAGTCATAAGAAATGAGTGAGTGGTGAAAAATAATGTTTATCCAATTCTTGAACCAATGCATGTATATATCATAAACTTAGTCCTCTATGTACCATTTTCTCATTTTTTATGCAAGTATATCGTATAATCGTCATTTTTTTTCTCTTTTTCTGTTATGATTTAACAAATATGGCTGATCATTAAATGCCATGTTTTGAAGCCGAAGTTTACCGATTGTCACCTTATAGTAAACAAATAACAAAAAGCATGGGTATTGAGCACGTGTTTAACATGTACAATCATATAATTGTTTATTTTAATGACAGATCCATGCGTATTGCGATCACCGGATTTTTACGAGGAGGGTTACACTCAGGTCACTATGAATACGGAAAATATGTCGGCGAATAGCTTCCTGGAAGGAAGCAATGAAAAATAAGTAAACTTCTTCTAAATGTGGACAAATTAAAGAATTTTCCTCAGAAAAAGTATATGTACATAAGTTGTATAATGAAAACTATCCATTTAGTTATTAAAAAACATATGCATATTTTTTTTTTAATTTGAGGTTTCTTATGACTAACCTGGTTTTCTACCAAACTAAACAGAAGCTTGTTTATGATCATAAGATAGTATCCAGAAGTAATTTTGTAAAAAAGAAATTCTGTTTTTATACGACCGCAAAAATTTTAACTTTTTGGTCGTATATTGCTATCACGTTGGCGTCCTCGTCGTCGTCGTCGTCCTGCGTCCTCGTCGTCTTCGTCGTCCGAATACTTTTAGTTTTCGCACTCTAACTTTAGTAAAAGTGAAAAGAAATCAATGAAATTTTAACACAAGGTTTATGACCACAAAAGGAAGGTTAGGATTGATTTTGGGAGTTTTGGTCCCAACATTTTAGGAATTAGGGGTCAAAAAGGGCCCAAATAAGCATTTTCTTGGTTTTTGCACTATAACTTTAGTTTAAGTGAATAGAAATCTATGAAATTTGGACACAAGGTTTATGACCACAAAAGGACAGTTGGGATTGATTTTGGGAGTTTTGGTTCCAACAGTTAAGGAATTAAGGGCCAAAAAAGGGCCCAAATAAGCATTATTCTTGGTTTTCGCACAATAACTTTAGTATAAGTAAATAGAAATCAATGAAATTTAAACACAAGGTTTATGACCACAAAAGGAAGGTTGGGATTGATTTTTGGAGTTTTGGTCCCAACAGTTTAGGAATTAGGGGCCAAAAAGGCGCCCAAATAAGCATTATTTTTGGTTTTTGCACCATAACTTTAGTATAAGTAAATAGAAATCTATGAAATTTAAACACAAGGTTTATGACCATAAAAGGAAGGTTGGGTTTGATTTTGGGAGTTTTGGTCCTAACAGTTTAGGAATAAGGGGCCCAAAGGGTCCAAAATTGAACTTTGTGTGATTTCATCAAAAATTGAATAATTGGGGTTCTTTGATATGCCGAATCTAACTATGTATGTAGATTCTTAATTTTTGGTCCAGTTTTCAAATTGGTCTACATTAAGGTCCAAAGGGTCCAAAATTAAACTTAGTTTGATTTTAACAAAAATTGAATCCTTGGGGTTCTTTGATATGCTGAATTTAAAAATGTACTTAAGATTTTTAATTATTGGCCTAGTTTTCAAGTTGGTTCAAATGGGGGTCCAAAATTAAACTTGGTTTGATTTCATCAAAAATTGAATAAATGGGTTCTTTGATATGCCAAATCTAACTGTGTATGTAGATTCTTAATTTTTGGTCCAGTTTTCAAATTGGTCTACATTAAGGTCTAAAGGGTCCAAAATTAAACTAAGTTTGATTTTAACAAAAATTAAATTCTTGGGCTTATTTGATATGCTTTATCTAAACATGTACTTTGATTTTTGATTATGGGCCCAGTTTTCAAGTTGGTCCAAATCAGAATTCCATATCAAGTATTGTGCAATAGCAAGAAATTTTCAATTGCACAGTATTGCACAATAGCAAGAAATATCTAATTGCACAATATTGTGCAATAGCAATTAATTTTCAATTGGAGTTATCTTTCTTTGTATAGAATAGTAGTTGATAATATATGTTGGAAATTTGCCAGACATGACTATGATGTCATTTTCTATTTTTATTTGCCAATAACTTTATGTAAATAACTTCATTGGAAATTTGCCAATATAAAATGTTGCTGATGAAGTTTTTTTTTATTGTTTTATACAATAAACAATGTATATTCACTTTTACTACCAACCAATCTTTACCATTCAGTGATAACAAGCACTTTATTTTACATTTTAATATTTTATGATGTATTTAAAAGAGTAGTTATTGTTGCAAACTCCATTAGAAATTTGAATTGATATCAGTTTTGGAAAAAGGGAAACGGGGATGTGAAAAAAAAAATGGGGGGGGGGGTTAAATTTTTCTCATTTCAGATTTCATAAATAAAAAGAAAATTTCTTCAAACATTTTTTTGAGAGGATTAATATTCAACAGCATAGTGAATTGCTCAAAGGCAAAAAAAAAATTTTAAGTTCATTAGACCACATTCATTCTGTGTCAGAAACCTATGCTGTGTCAACTATTTAATTTTAGATTTAAATAAGTTTGAAGAAGAAATCTTTAATTGATTTGTAAAATCTTGACATTTGTTTTGTGTAAAAAAAACCATGTAATGTCAAAAATTTGATCACAATCCAAATTCAGAGCTGTATCACGCTTGAAAGTTTTGTCCATACTTGCCCCAACTGTTCAGGGTTCGACCTCTGCGGTCGTATAAAGCTGCGCCCTGCGGAGCACCTGGTTTACTTATAAATGGACTTAGTTTTTCTGCCAGGAAACATAACATTCACTCTGTGGTTAAAGTTTTTAAAATTTTAATAACTTTCTTAAACTATCCTGGATTTGTACCAAACATGGACAAAAGCTTGCTTATGATCCAAATCTAGTATCTACAGGAAATTTTGTTAAAATTTCATACCTGTTTTTTTGTATTTTACTTATAAATGGACTTAGTTTTTATTTTCAGTTAACATTACATACAGTCTGCAGTTAAAGGTTTAAAAACATTTATTAGATTCATAAACTATCCTAGATTTTTACCCAACTTGGACAGAAGCTTCTTACAATCAAAAGATAGTAATGAGAGGAATATTTTTATTAATTTTTTACCTCTTTTTTGTTGAGCCTGCGATTAACAGCAAAAGAAGGCGAGTAATATGGTTCCCCAAAACCCTGACAAGTTTTATTGTATGCTATAAAAGTATTTGTTGTATTTTGTTTTGTTTTTAGAAACTATCGAATATATACAGAATGATCCAGGAATTCTGCCAAGAGCAGGAGTTATAACTGTTGCTGGATTGGGTGGAATTGTTCTTGGTCATAGAGGTAAGAATTAATTAAGTGAACATGTTGTTATTTGAGTTCACATGGATAGAATTTTCAATAAATTTTGTAAAGAACATTTACCAAAAGCTTATGTATATAAAACTAAAAAATGATTGGTGATACATGTATACTTTTTTTTTTACCAGGCCTAAATTAATATTTTGTTTGTTTCCCCAATCCTGACCCTGCCAAGCCAGGTGTGGGTCAGAAGGTAGGGAAATACTTTTATTTTTTCCAAAAAGCTTGAACAACATTGGACGATCCTGCAAGCCTGAAAATCGGAAATGAATAAAATAATATTTAACTTAAATTTGACAATAAAATTTTATGAGTAGCACTGTTTTTGCAGGGTCGGTCGGGATTGGGGAAACAAACAATATTTTATTTTAGGCCCCATAGATGGTATTTTTTCCTGAAAGAGGGGATACAAACTATGTCTAGACTAGTAAACACAACATAACAGAAATCTAAAGATGTTGACAATATTATGTATCTGATGTTTTCTTAGGCAAAGCATTCACATTATTTGCTCAATGAAACTTTAAAAAGAATTCTGCTCCAACTTGTGTTATTGACTGTCATGGAACATGGGATTCCAATGATCATGATGATATGTAAGATTTTGTTAAGTGTTGCATGGTACTGTTGTGACCTTTAAATCATAAAGAATATCATTTAGGGAGGGTTTGTAAATTTGAAGAAAAAAATTTGACAAGAGGTACATAGAAATCACCTTGTTTGTTCATTTGTAAACCAACTTCTCGCAAACAGCTTGATGGGTATTGATGGAAATTTACACAGCAGTACAACACTTCCTAAGGAAGTCCTTTTAGGAATATTATTTTGGTTCAATATATTTAAGGGGAGATAAACAAACTTACTTCAATATACAGATAGTATTACTGGGAGGGAGATATCCTTATTGTGAGTTCCCTCACAGCTCTTGTTTTGTATTGCAGGTGGAATTTTACGGAAACTGTTTTACTCCTCCTTTGCTGTTGTTGGTGCTACATCCCTTTGTTACCCAAACCAAGCAGTTGAAATATCACAGAATGGCTATAACAAAGCTAAAGACCATGCCATGTCATTATGGAACGGTCCAGGTAAGATTTTATAAGATATCACAGAATGGCTACAATAAAGCTAAAGATCATGTCATATCATTGTGGAACGGTCCAGGTAAGATTTTAAAAGATATTACAGAATGGCTATAATAAAGCTATAGATCATGTCATATCATTATGGAACGGTTACAATAAAGCTAAAGACCATGCCATGTCATTATGGAACGGTCCAGGTAAGATTTTATAAGATATTACAGAATGGCTACAATAAAGCTAAAGACCATGCCATGTCATTATGGAATGGTCCAGGTAAGATTTTATAAGATATCACACTGAATGGCTATAATAAAGCTAAAGACCATGCCATGTCATTATGGAACTGTCCAGGTAAGATTTTATAAGATATTACAGAATGGCTACAATAAAGCTAAAGACCATGCCATGTCATTATGGAATGGTCCTGGTAAGATTTTATAAGATATCACACTGAATGGCTATAATAAAGCTGAAGACCATGCCATGTCATTATGGAATGGTCCAGGTAAGATTTTATAAGATATCACAGAATGGCTATAATAAAGCTAAAGACCATGCCATGTCATTATGGAACGGTCCAGGTAAGATTTTATAAGATATTACAGAATGGCTACAATAAAGCTAAAGACCATCCCATGTCATTATGGAATGGTCCAGGTAAGATTTTATAAGATATCACACTGAATGGCTATAATAAAGCTAAAGACCATGTCATATCATTATGGAATGGTCCAGGTAAGATTTTATAAGATATAACACTGAATGGCTATAATAAAGCTAAAGACCATGCCATGTCATTATGGAACGGTCCAGGTAAGATTTTATAAGATATTACAGAATGGCTACAATAAAGCTAAAGACCATGCCATGTCATTGTGGAATGGTCCAGGTAAGATTTTATAAGATATTACAGAATGGCTACAATAAAGCTAAAGACCATGCAATGTCATTATGGAACGGTCCAGGTAAGATTTTATAAGATATCACTGAATGGCTACAATAAAGCGAAAGACCATGCCATGTCATTATGGAACGGTCCAGGTAAGATTTTATAAGATATTACAGAATGGCTATAATAAAGCTAAAGACCATGCCATGTCATTGTGGAATGGTCCTGGTAAGATTATATAACATCATCCATGCCTAAATTTTGTAGATGACATATACTTTGAAAATGATCTGTGTAAAACTATTTCATAAAAGAAAATTACCAAAGAGGGCAAATTTTGCTGTAAAGAGGAAGGAAACTAGGATCAAAATCTAAACAGAAATTTACAAAAATTTACTAACTCTGTCACTGTTTAATGGTTTTCTATGCATAGACATTCCTGGTAAATTAGAGGACATTTCAATTTCTGAAGGTCATGGAATCCATTTTAGAGGTTTTTAAATTTGTGTGTTCCAGTTATGATTCAAGAATTTATCATTAGTTAATGTTTTCTAAGATTAAAATTTGTTACCAACATCTATCTATATGTACAGTAATTTATTGTGGCCAGTTATATATTAAAGTAAAATAAGATGTATTTTAATTCAATCATATGTCATTTTCAGATAAAGATAAAAAAGAATAAAGAGGAGAGGTAATAATTTTATTCATAATATTTACAAATTGATAAAGTTTATACCATTATAGTTATGATATGCTCGAGCTTACCATTATATTTATACACATACAAGCTTTACTTTTTGTATAAACTAAAAAAAAAGAAAAACCATTTATATCAGATATTCAGTTTACAAATTGATGTATATATGTGATTTCAATCCTTATCCAAAAAAATTAAATATTTTGATAAGAATTACAGTTGCAAAAACTAGTTATAATACATAAATATACAACAGAAATTACCGAAAAATATAGTGCGGAACAACTGGCAATAATGAACACCAGCATCTAACATCTAAAAAATATCAAGCATAAAATTGAGAATGGAAATGGGGAATGTGCCAAAGAGACAACAACCCGATCATAGAAAAAAACAACAGCAGGAGGTCACCAACAAGTCTTCAATGTAGCGAGAAATTCCCGCACCCGGAGGCGTCCTTCAGCTGGCCCCTAAACAAATATATACTAGTTCAGTGATAATGAACGCCATACTAATTTCCAAATTGTACACAAGAAACTAAAATTAAAATAATACAAGACTAACAAAGGCCAGAGGCTCCTGACTTGGGACAGGCGCAAAAATGCGGCGGGGTTAAACATGTTTGTGAGATCTCAACCCTCCCCCTATACCTCTAGCCAATGTGAGATCTCAACCCTCCCCCTATACCTCTAAACCAATGTAGAAAAGTAAATGTAAATGTATACAAACAAAGACAGACTAAACTAACAAAGCTTGGCCTAGAAATCCTGGGCCCTTGTTCATAAAACTACATATTAATCAGAGTGCAAAATATGCATGAAAAGGCCAAATTCTGCCTTCTTGCTTGGTTGTTTTCTGAGTTTTTTAAAATTATGATGACATCGAGGCCGAATAGTTTTCAATATTTATGGACAAAGGGAGATAACTCAATTCAAATTCTAAATGGTTTTTTTTTTTGGATATATGTCAAGAAGTCGAACAAACAAAAAAAGACTTTTGGCATGATTTCCTATAATCCTCAAGATAGGTGAATGTAATTTAATCATAACAAAATATAACTTTATTATTATTTATTATTAATTTCAGATTCCTGAGTGAATTAAAAGAGGTGGAAAATAGACATGTGTATTTGTGATATGTACATTTAAAAAAGATTGTTGATGCTTTTAATAAAAAGCATGAAAAAACAGAATATGAATTATTGTGGTTGATATCTATTAAAAAGATAAAAAAGTTTTACGTTGTTCACATATCAAAAAGATTATTGTGTTTTTGTATTGAGTGAATATGTTCATGTTGGCCAGAGACACATAATCTTATAAAATCTTACCAGGACCATTCCACAATGATATGACGTGACGTGGTCCCAAACTTTATTCCATACAAAAGTATGTAATTCAACTCCTGATGAGTCAAAATTGGATGAGTCGAAATTTCGGTTGAGTCGAACTATGTTTACGGTCCCAAGGTTAACAAAAGCATTCAAAATTCATTTTTAGCTCACCTGGCCCAAAGGGCCAAGTGAGCTTTTCCCATCACTTTGCGTCCGTCGTCCGTCGTCGTCGTTAACTTTTACAAAAATCTTCTCATCTGAAACTACTGGGCCAAATAAAACCAAACTTGGCCACAATCATCATTGGGGTATCTAGTTTTAAAAATGTGTCCGGTGACCCGGCCAACCAACCAAGATGGCCGCCATGTCTAAAAATAGAACATAGGGGTAAAATGCAGTTTTTGGCTTATAACTGAAAAACCAAAGCATTTAGAGCAAATCTGACGAGGTAAAATTGTTTATAAGGTCAAGATCTATCTGCCCTGAAATTTTCAGATGAATCGGACAACCCGTTGTTGGGTTGCTGCCCCTGAATTGGTAATTTTAAGGAAGTTTTGCTGTTTTTGGTTATTATCTTAAATATTATTATAGATAGGGATAAACTGTAAACAGCAATAATGTTCAGCAAAGTAAGATCTACAAATTAGTCAACGTGACTGAAATGGTCTGTTGACCCCTTTAGGAGTTATTGCCCTTTATAGTCAATTTTTAACCATTTTTCAGAGGCCAGAGGGTGATCTAACACTGACACACCAAGTCCAAATTGGACAACTATTTTACATCCCAGCTGTTTTAGATTAGACGGAAAACCATTTACAGTTCATAAAATCTACTTTAGAATGCCATACAACCATTATAATATACTTTATATATTACTATATAATGTATACCCTTAATGACCCTCCAACACGATGAGTAGATATCAAATAATGTCAACTCGCCCCACTTGCCAATCCTCCCACACTATATCGCCACTTTATAAAAAAAAATCGCCCCTCTCTTGTTTACCTACTCGCCCCATTTTTGAAAAAGTGTAAAATCAAATTGAACAATCAGTCTGAAAACTCACTTATTCATGTTATTAACGAAAAAGGTTTAAACCCCACTGAATAAAGTTTGACAACTCGCCCCACTTATAAAAAGATCTTGCTTCCTTTAAGTATGTCAAATTACTATTCATTCGTATCCACTCGTCCTGGTGTAGTGGTATGTGTGAAGGCTTGATATGCTAAAGGTCTTGAGTTCGAATCCCAGCATATACACTGGATTTTTTCTACGTGGATTTTGATAGATAGTCTTTTCCGTATAATTAATTATAAGTTTTATAGTGGATTTGACATTACATCCCAGCTCCTTTGTTCTGACTCAGATCACCCCAGTTTAAGTTTCTTTGTTATGCATAATTTCCTTTGTTCTGTAACATTTTGGCGGGAATGTCAAATCCAGTATAAAACTTATAATTAATTATATGGAGAAGACTATCTATCAAAATTCACGTAGAAAAAATCCAGTGTATATGCTGGGATTCGAACTCAAGACCTTTAGCATATCAAGCCACGACACATACCACTTCACCAGGACGACTGGATACGAATTATCAGAAATTTAACATACTTAAAGGAGGCAAGATATTTTTATAACTGGGGCGAGTTGGCAGACCTGTACTCAGTGGGGTTTTAAACCCTTTTCGTTAAATAAATGAGTTGTCAGACTGATTGATCAGTTTGATTTTACACTTTTTTAAAGTTGGGCGAGTCGGTTACAAGAGTGGGGCGATGTTTTCATAAAGTGGCGATATAGTGTGGGCCGATTTGCCAGTGGGGCGAGTTGACATTGTTTGATATCTACTCATCGTGTTAGGGGGTCATAAAGGGTATACATCATATAGTAATATATAAAGTATATTATAAAGGTTGTGTGGCGTTCTAAACTAGATTTTATGAATTGTAAATGGTTTTTCGTCTAATCTAAAACAGCTGAGATGTAAAATACTTATCCCATTCGGCCATCGGGATGATCTTACACTGACACACCGCGTCCTTATGGGATAACTATTACTTCCCGCCAAAATGTTACAGAACAAAGGAAAGCATGCATAACAAAGAAACTCAAACTAGAGTGATCTGGTAGGGGTGATCCGGTTCAGATCACCCCTGTTAGAACAAAGGAGCTGGGGTGTAATTAAATTTCCGGTCACTGACCACTGTATTTGATTTATGACATGCTATTTTCATGAGTGTTTACCTAGATTATATTTTATAGAATTTTGATAAATAATTAGTGATACATTGTTTATGTTTATGAAAAAGTATTTAAAATGTTCACAAAACAATAGAAAACTTTCGAGTTTGATGTATTTCCGTCAAAAACTCTGGTTTTAGTGAACGTCATGTGTGCGTTTAGGGGCGCCATCACTTCCTTTCCAATGTTGAGCGAGTGGTTGGAAAACTATAATTCTATATTGTATGAATTATTCGGCAAATTGAATTCTCAAAATTGACAATCAGCATTGCTGTCATTAGGGAATTGTCATTAAGTACCTACAGAACAACTATTATTTCTAGTTTATCCTGCACAATGACGATCACTAAGACGCTTGATGAACGTAAATAGTGCAGGGATACAGGCGACCCCCTCTACCTGGTAAATGACGTCATAAAGGCGTGTATAATTGACGATTTTTTTCCAGTGACGGATGAACTCGAAAGTGGTCTATTAATTTGTGATTTACACTAATTAGCTTGGGTGTGTATAAAGTGAGGATTATGGCTTCCGTTGATGATCACCTAAAAACTACTCAAACGGCGTCTTTGATCTTGTTATATTTTCTTTTGAAAAGAAAGAGTGAGCTAAAACAAAATGAATAGAAATCTAAATTTTCTTAAATCTCTTGTATCCGAGAATAAACAATTTTGTCAGCTAAGGGAGCTACCATTTGATTTTTATGGGGGGGGCTAGGATGAAATTTGAAAAAAATAGGCAGGACAGGAGTTTCGAGTATAAAAAGAAAAAGGCAGGATGAGACAATTGCCAAAAAAAGGTCAGGACGACAATTATGGTAAAAAAAAATCAGGATAAACTAAAAAAAAAAAACAGGACCAAACAGAGTGAAAAATAAAAAGACGAGACATAGATTATAGCTAAAAAAAAATTCATCCTAGCCCCCACCCCATAAAAATCAAATGGTAGCTCCCTAAAACCGACCTGAATAACGAAACTTTCTATTGGAAATTACTCTTGGAAAAGTCAAGGTTTTTTTTTAATTGAAACAATTGAATAAGTAAAAATAATGTCATTATAATAATAAAAGACTGTGACATACAAATACATCGATCTGATACTAGAATATCGATCCCCTTGCCATATTCACCACATGTGAACCAAGCTAAGCAAGAGTTGTGTCCCTTAGATTGTCTAACTTCCTGTGTTCGTTTGAGTCGAACTACGTGTATCTCGAAATATTTCTGTGGTCCAGCTGACTTCGACATAACGAGAGTTGACTGTATGTATGTAGTAGTTGAAATTTATTGAATAGAGAAACAAAGTTGTTATATTTCACATAATAAGGTGTTGGTGAAATTCAAAACTCATATTGTGAAGAAATACTGACAAGGCCATGACAAAAAGAAAAAAAGAAAAAAAGTCCATGTTATATGAGTTGATTTGATATGTTTAAACAAGTTGCTTTCTTTAAAACAAGAAATGCAATCGTAAACCGAAATGCTTGTTTGGCATTAAATATAAGATAATTGTTTAATAAATATGTATTGTTTCAGTTATTATTTTTGTGGTATAAGAATTAGAAACTGACATCGATAATCATTGTTCAATACGGATGATATATTCTTGTTAAAGGAATCATTGACCGCATCCAAGCAATTTTTTTCTCCTCTCTCCCGAAAGACAACATGCTAAGTCACCCACTGGATGTTCCATTCTAAGGTGCTAGATTTTTTTTAGATAAGAGTTAGTTTTAAGGCTAAAATTCAAATGAAAATGTGAAGAAATTTAATCAATTAATGATTATTTGTGTTTAAGAAATGCAATACATGAACCTGTGAAATAGCTGTTTTATTGAAATTTGATTATGTTCATGGTTATTTGAATAATGGCTTGATATTGATCATTATCAAGATCCTTACACCTGTGTCATCAGTACATGTGCCAGTTGTTTGTTTAACTTATGGTGATTAAGAAGGTGTCAACGATACATGTGACATAATGTCATAATCAATTAAGATATGCATATAATAAAAAATTATTTTCAGAGAGGGACATTATTACAAATAATTATACTGAAAAGACAAATCAGTGGTGAATTTTCATATTAAAAAGAAGTTTTTTGTACTTTTTTTTTGTATATAGATATCTATCATGTTAACGTATTTTTTTAATCCCCTTCAAAAATGTTTAAAATAAATTATTTAATTAATTGTAGATAAAAATTAATTTCAAATTAATTAAAATTTATTCCCAATAGCAACAACAACCAACATTATACTTATATATGTCTTATATTCTTCTACTAGTCCGAGTTTTGTATAGTCCGAGTTTGTTATAGTCCGATTTTCACAACTATTTACACATGTACAAGTTAATTGTTCTTATTAAAAAATCAAAGTTGTTTAATAAATAGGAAAAAAAATCGATGCAAAATTATTTGGGAGCAGGAATTTCAAATGTTGAGAAATGTACATTGAATATTGATAAAGCAAAACAAAGATTTTCGTTACCGTGTAAGGTCAAAAGCGACCATGCCCGCTTGGTTAGTACCTATATCCCGTGTACTGATGATACACGGTGATTGCAACAGAGATTATTTGGCCCTGTCCCCTCATGGTCTATTGACTTTGAAACTTTTTCTTATTTTACATGTATTAGTTTGTGATTAGGTGATTTTATGGAGAACAACTAGTGGTAGATCAATGATATTTGGTTTATATATTTTGCAGTTGTATAAGCTTTTGCATATCTCGTTTCCATGGAGATTATTTGTCTTCACCCCCTTAGTCATGATCTATTGGCTTAGAACATTTTCCTTAGTTAACATGTATTAGTTTGTGATTAGGTCAGTTCAGGGGGAACCATTAGTGGTAGGCCAATGCTAATTGGTATTCAGTTGTGTCAGCATCAGGCCATTAGCTAATATCATTTCCATGGAGATTATCTGGATCAGTCCCTTCAGTCATGGTCTACTAACTTTGAAACTTTTGCTTAGTTTATATGTATTAGTTTGTGATGAGTTCAGTCAAGGATTTGTATAGTCTTACTATACAAATCCTTGGTTCAGTTTAAGATGAAATGCTAATGTTTAGTCAATGGTATTTGATTTGCAAATTTATTGGCATTTGTAAGGGTTGTTTCCATGGAGATTATATAGCTCCGCCCCTCTTCATGGTTCATTGACTGTCACTTTTACATAGTTTACAAGTTAATGTTTGTGATTAGGTTCGTTTAAAGGGAAAGACTTATTAAAAGTCGATGATATTTGGTATGCATTTGTATTAGCAATGACACATCTCATTTACATGGAGGGATTGCTTAGGAAGTACCTCAGTCATACATGTAGTTAATTGACTTTGATATTTTCCTAACTTATATCACATGTTAAGTATATCTATTTTAATGTCAACATTTGCATAATCAAAATTACAAAAAAGCGAGACCTATCTCTGTTTATTGTTATCAGCTGTTGCTAGAGTCATTTTAAAAGATTCAGTGGCAGATCCAGAAATTTTCATAAGTGTGTGTGTGGGAAAAGGGGGGGGGGGGGGGGGCTGACTATCTAAGAGGGGGCCTGCTCCAGTCATTCTTCAGTAATTCCCTATATAATCAACCAAATTTTTCGAACTCTTTAAATCCACCTCTAAGATTACTTCTGTCATTGAATTAAGCACCATCACCAGCGTCAAAATGTGTATAAATCCACAATTTCTTCAGTAAGGCTTGAAAGAATTCTACCAGACTTGCACAGATTTTGTTCACTATTTATTCATGTTGGTTAACTTTGGCTATGTATTAACTCCAAGCCTGGCCGTAACTTCCTTACAACCTTAGGTTTATGTAATTATATTATTTTATAAACTAGAAATTCACAGACCAAATACATTACTTAAATCAAACTTATCCTCGATCCTTGTTTACTCACTGGATAGTATAATTATCGTGGCACCAGCAGTATCATCAATGATCAATCATGAAGGATATTTTTTTTCACCATACCATGTCTTATTCTATATAGCAAAAACCTAATTGTATGCATACAACATTTTTGACAACTTGTCAATTGACCTGAATAAATCTTAAAAGACTGAACAATGTCAACAATGAAAAAGTAAATTTTCGGGTTTATCTACTGTTGTAAAGTCAGTACTGTTTTGCTCACATTAAATTAAGAAGTGTTCAAACTCTTCAGTGGTTGTCATTTACCTATACACAGCAATAAGCAGAAATTTCCATATGAGGGGAGGGGTGCAACTGACTTCCTAAGAGGAGGCCTGCTCCACTCATGCTTCAGTGATTCCCTATATAATCAACCAAATTTTTCCCACAAAAGGGGGGCCCAGGCTCCCTGAAGGAAAACCTAAATCCGCCTCTGGAATATACCACTGTAGGTGTATAAGAAGGAAAATGTGTCTCAAAGACTGAACATGACTTGATAATTTATTATTCAGACTTTTTAGAGAATGTTAAGTTTTAAGATTAAAGTTAATGTTAAGTTTTAGTATTTTAGTGTATGATAACAATAGTTGTTAGCTGTTGATAGTGGCTCATTTAGGGCTACTTTTGCCATCCTTGCGGTGGCTGTTGATAGTGGCTCATTAAAGGGCCCTTCTCTCACCATCATTGTGGCTGTTGTTAGCTGTTGATAGTGGTTCATTGAAAAATTCGTAACACACATGGCTACAGAAGGGGTCATAAACCTTAAAAGTAATTCTATAAAGTTGGTCTGGTTTAGTATTCTCAATAATTTGACAGAGGATGATAATTTGACATTTTTAATATTTTTTAGAGGGTTGGGTAACAGGATTTTGAAAATAAATATTCTGGCCTTATAAGGAATTATAGATACAAATAACTTGGCCCAAAATAGAATGAAAATAAAAAAAAATACCTAACACAATTCAGGATAATATAATTGTGTACTTAAGTGAATGAATATAAGCTTGCATCTATCAAAAGTTAAGGAAAAATGGCATGGCTTTTTAGATGCACTAGAACATACCCGCGAAATCGCGGGCATATACAGCTTGTGAACTGTTGTAGGATGATTTTTTGTAAAAGATATTATGTATGGAGAATTTCATAAAAGGTACCAAAAGCCCTCTCCCTTTTTCCAAAGTCCGATATTTGTTTCCTTTCTGTTAAATTCAATTATTTTCGTGTTTCTAGCCTCAGACCACAATTATTCTTCTCCTTTGCTACAATGCTCCTTTTGGTAAAAGTCAAATCACCAAATCATTCCTTGTCAAATTTGCACCGTTTCAAACATGAAATAAATGTAACTGCTTTAATATATATAGACCATTATTAGTCTAATAAAATATGCTTCTAGGAGAATCCATCGGTGCCATTTTCTTTTGAGAGCCTTATTAACATGCCAATGGTAGGATATGAATCATGTATAAATGAATAAGACCGACTTAGGCTAATTTGAAGGGTGGTCGGAGGGGTCCTGATCCCGAAATCCTGGGCTTAAAATAATGAAATCCCGAGATGCAGAATTTAAAGAAATTCATATCACGAAATCCCGAAATCGAAAAATATATTCCCGGATTCCGTAAGGATCAATCCCCAAATCCCGAGTTTAAAAACACCCGATCCCGACGCCCGAAAAAGGTCCTGCCTCCCACTAATCTCTACCTTACTTTCATTTTTGCCAAATCACCATTTTCCCTTTCAACCATAAATTTTTATGCCTCATTTATGGGCAGTATGTTTTCTAGTCTGTGCATCCGTGCGTTCTTTCGGTCGTCCGTCCGTCCGTCCGTCCGTCCGTCTGTCCCGCTTCAGGTTAAAGTTTTTGGTCGAGGTAGTTTTAGATGAAGTTGAGCATGTTTTACTTATTAATATATATGCAAGTGACATGACCCCTTAAATAGTAATCATTTCAAAGAAAACAGTAGACAGAAGCAGGGACTTTCTATACTAACATAGAAAGTCCCTGACAGAATACAGAGAGTCGGCTCTATATATTAAAGTAGTATAATCAGATAATCGCCGAAAATAATTCTCCTCTCTAAGGAGGTATAATAATTGTGGTTCTTGCGATCTAAACACCATGATATGAAACGCGAAAAATAATTGTCCTCTATATAAGGAGGTATAAGGTGTAACACCACTAATTCAGGCCCGACCAGAAAGCACATACCAGAAAGTAGTACATGTACATATTTAACACAAAATAGTTCCTACGCATGTACAGAACTTTCAAAATATTTAGAATATTTTATTAATTTTGGTATCAAATTAAAGCTGCATGACTGGTGATCATTGCAGAACAATTTTTGACTGATAAATTTGAATAATAAAAAAATGGCATGAAATTTAAAAAGGAGGGTACATTTTGCCTTTTTGTCAGATCGGAAGTACCTGTTTTGGTACATCCGAAGTTCCGGGAACCAGTTCTTTCTTATATGCAATGTAAGGTATGTTGATTTTTTCAGTACAGGACACCAGAAGGTGTTGCTTTGACATGCAATGATTTTCACTTTATTTGAACTTAAGATAAAAGAGCTGTGACCACTCGAAATTGAGGAATTTAACATAGAAGGCAATGGGGCCATTAATTAGTGGTGTACTTCCATAATAGTTGTGGTTCTTGTGTTCTAAACACCATGATATTGAGAACGCTCTGATTGGCTTATTTATTTTTCATTTTTGTTATCTATCATACAATTGGTTGTTTTTGTGCATGTTTCAAACCGGAAGTCTATGACTAAAATTCAGTCTGATGACGGAATCATATCCGGAATCTTTTTTTGTCGTTTTTCTCCCAAAATAACTCAATCCGAATAATCAGAATGGATGACAAATGCGACTATGCATGTTACCTATAGGACACAGAGGCATGATAATTGATTTATTGTGGAAGGAAGAGAAGCGACACACAAAATGAGGTCTTCTCGTTTAATAGTATAGATTCTTATTGTTTTTTTTTGTATGTATCAAAACTGGCTTTTTGGCCTTTGTAATTATAACGTGAACCCAGGTGTAGAAAAAAAAAGCATTTGTAAGAAGGGATGATACATTTTGTATATTGTTCTTCTAAATACGTAGTAATTTAATTTTCTGGTGGTTGTTAAATTCGTTCATAGTTGCATATACTTCAGTCAAAGTCAGGATAAAAACGTAGAAAACTAATTTGAAATGGATGATCTGCAAAGTTCGGATTTAAGAGGGGAGCGTGGGTTGGCCCGGCTGAAAAAAGAGAGAGACAAGTTGGATCAGAGGACACTTTTCACTAGCATCAGGCCTGCTGGAAATAAGTTTTGGAATTTCCTTCAAGTGCAAAGTGTGTGACACTCACTGACCGTACAAAACCATAGAATGTAACACTCTTTTTTGAAGAAAAGTGAAGCAGAAACATTACAAAAAATTCAGAAAAGAAATAGTTCATTTAAAGATATTTTACAATTTAAATGCCTTATTTTGCTTATTTTGGAATGCCGACCGAAACGCCTGTCGTGTAGATATTGTTATCTGTAAAATTCTAATAAAAGGTTAAATTTGTATTCAATGCTGGGACTATTATGCCAACTATAAGTAAAATCGTGACCGTCCCATTTCAATGTTTGTTTTTTATTGTAACCAAATGTGAAAACAAATCTATGATTCTTTTACCTTATTTGAATATGAATTCAGAACAAGAAACCCAATTTAAACTTTAAATAGAATAAACTTTACCTTAAACGAAAAGTTCATAATCTGAAATCAAAATATTTTGTCTATACAATTTAAATACGAATACAAAAACTCAGAGGCAGATTTAGGGGGGGGGGGGGGAAATTGCTTGCTTATATAGGGAATCATTGAACCGTGACTGGAGCGGGCCCCCTCCTAGGTCAGTCAGTGGGCCCCCACTTATGAAAATTTCTGAATCCGCCACTGAAACTGTCATCACAACATTTTCTCTTTACAATAACTTAAAGAACACCAAAGGCAGTATATTTTTTTATTGCTATAAAATTTAAATAAAACTGTGTGAGAATACTTACGTTTGGACATAATTCATCAAATCGTAAGTTCAATTTTAGTCTCTTTTATTTAAAATTAGAGTTAAATATCATATATATATGAAGAAAAAAATGTGGTCTGATTGCCATTGCGACACCTCTTCACAAAAGACCAAATCATGTAGCATTTGGCACTCATACTTGAATATCAAAGAGTCTTTATCCTATTTACAAAATATTTTCGTATAAAACAAGTGTGGACGCAGATCAGTGTGGATAGTATGTTTGGATGTTTGACAGTGTTTTCTGACAAAAGGACTTCTCTGTTTTTCCCCCATAGGATTCTATATTAAACTGTGTTGCACAATGACAGCCAACCTGAGCAAAACAGTAAACATAAGCAGTTTTGTTTATCTAATATTTAGTTTTAATGTTCAAGACTGTCATGGAGGAGACACCAATTACAATGATTACCAAATGATTATGATAAAATATGTTCCACATCTTTGATTTTTTGATACATTTGTAGCTAGGAGAGGAACACATAAGGTTCATTTCAGCTTAATGATGTGATTTTTTTATATGGTAGATTATATCTGACAACCTGCATGCATGTACTATTTGTACTGACGTCAAATTATGTACTATAGAAGAAGAAACAACTAATATAAAAAAGAAGATGTGGTATGATTGCCAATGAGACAACTGTCCACAAGAGACCAAAATGACACAGACATTAACAACTATAGGTCACCGTACGGCCTTCAATAATGAGCAAAGCCCATACAGCATAGTCAGTTATAAAAGGCCCCGATAAGACCATGTAAAAGAATTCAAACGAGAAAACTAACGGCCTTATTTATATAAAAAAAAATGAACACATTATATCCGAAAAAACAAATTACACAGTTAAATAAAACGTATAAGTAAGTAAGTAAATAAATTGTTTATTATAGTGACGTGTGTAAATCAGCATAAATTTATATTTGTACAAAATATAATTACATATATAACACCCGCGGCCCAATGGACCAATAAGTCACCTTTGTGTTAACTATATATATATTAGTTTTGAATTTTAAAAGTACTTTATCAGAAAAGTGATGTATTTATCGCAGACGATTCCAAGTAGTATACTTTAACTCGACACTGAACCCATGAAAAAGAATATTATTTGAGATCTCTAACAAATCATGTTAAAATTTTAACCAATTTGACGCGAACGGTAACCGAAAATGACCGTTTGACGCCTGACGGTAAATGGCATTCCTGCCCTTATATATGAAATAAGGAGATTTGGTATGATTGCCAAGAAACAACTACTCAACAGAGTCCCATTGAAACAAATGTAATCAATAATTAGACACTGTAGGGCCTTCAACAATGAGCTAAAACAATACCGTATAGTCGGTTATAAAAGTTTCCCGAAATGATAAATTGTTAAACAATTCAAACCACACAACGGAGAAAATTGAGAAAATCAAGTTGTACCTCGCCACACAACTGACAATAATAAGGTAGTTTAAGGGAGTAGACCTTGGTTCTGGGAGATAACTCTTTAAATCATTTAAGCGTTTGTAAAAGTCAAGATCATCAATGTATTTTAAGCATTTACCTGAAACAGATTGAAAATAATCTATGTAACCTAGAAGCTTAGAATATGTTTTTGGAAATGGTTGACACAAACGTACTGATGATTTTAAGAGTTATTTCCCTTAACCTAGGTCTACCTCCTTAATAGAAAAGGAAAGATACCAACGGGATATTCAAATTCATAAGTTGAAAACAAAGAATTCAGTTGTTGCTACATATTAAATTTGGATTTGTTCATTTTTTTTTTTTTTACATATATCTCGTTTGAATTGTTTTACAGTTGTCATTTCGAGGTGTTGTATAGCTGACTATGCGGTATGGGTTTTGTTCAGTGTTGAATGAGGTAATGGTTTTGTTCATTATTGAAGGCTGTACGGGACTAAATTTGTTAACTTCTATGTCATTTGGTCTCTTTTGGAGATTTGTCTCACTCATGCAGGCAATTATACCACATCTTCTCATTTTCATATTGACAATGTCATGTAACAAAAACCAAAAAACTTGTCGATATATTCCTCGTTCTAGCCATTACTACTTATAAAAAAAAATTGTAACAGTTACTATTTTTCAGAATAAAGACTGGTAGTAATGGTGCAAAAGTATGTCATTTTAAAAACAGGATGTTTAGTGGTTTTCATGTTTCATGTGATATTTATATATCATGTATATGTAAAATTGACACCTGATGTCCAAATGAAATTCAAATCAAACTATTATTACAATTCAAGAAATATTACCAAGAAATCATTGCTGACTCTTTTTACTTCCTGGTCTGAAGACAAGGGGAAATATATTTGTCGAAATAATACAATCAACAACTGGAATCTTTTACACGAAAATGTCGTAAGAATTTTATTCACAAATGATGCTGCATTGTCTTATCGAGTTATGTCCATGGGTTGGAAAGTGCTTCCAATTACAAAGGTAGGAACAACAGGAGTGCCTATTTTAAAATATATGTTTTATGCAACAATGGCTGCCGAAGATTCCTTATTTTACGCTTACGCGAATGGTGACATTCTTTTCACTGATGGTTTGATCAAAAGTATAAAAGCTGTGAAGAAATCAAAACTCGGAGGTGCGCGAGACTTGCTTATGATTGGTCGACGCTATGATGTACGTAATGTCAGTAAAAATGAAGCAACAAATTATTACAAACTTATAACTGCAGTAAAATCAAGAGGAGATCTTCATCGTCCCGAAGGAATCGATTACTTCATCTTAAAAAAAACTTATCCACTTCAAGATTTTCCTGATCTTGTGATTGGACGAATACGAATTGACACCTACCTCGTTTCGGTAGCTGTTAGCTCCTCCCACAGTCACGTGGTCGACATCAGCAAGACATCAATTGCCGTTCACCAGGTAACACTACCTGGAAAGACAGGCGTTGATGAAGGACGTTCTAAGCATGACGCATCATATAATGTCAAATTGCTTGAATCAAAGAATTTTATTAAATTTTATTTAAGACGTGGTTCAACAATGTGTGCTCCATTTTACACAAAGAGGAGTAAAAATATGACGATTAGTATAAAAGACAGAAAGACAGACATGCACATAAGATGCACAGAAACGGTAAAAATAAAAACAAAGCAAACGATTGATAACAACAACAAAAAAAATGAAAAAGGTAATTCATGATCAATATGCATTTCTCTTTTGCCTTTTTGTGCTTCTCTTGTTTCATATTTGTTTGTGTTTATAGTGATTAAGATTAAAACACTGTGCACGTACTGATCTAACATTTAAGTAAAAGTAACGTTTTCCAGATACCTTTTTACTTAATGCTAGCGCAGCCACGAACTAACCAAATTAACCCAGGTTTTTTTACATAAACTAAGACCAGCTCTGCCCTGGACACCTTGTCACACTAGGGAACAAGTGTCTACAACAGCCGACATAACGGACAATTCTCTGGGAGGACAAAGCTAATACTTGACCAGATAATGATTTGGACAAGTATAAGCCAGCATTCTAGGAAGGGAAGTCTTAAAGAAATAATACCTAAATTATCATATTTATTTCATTCCAAAATACACAATAAATATTCTAAGATTATGAAAGTTAGTTGTACAACAATACAGAAGTAAAATAAAGTGGGGAAATGTCTTACTTAAAGTAGAGCTTTTAAACTGTATCATCTAAACCATTTTAAACCCAAGTCCTAGCGTTTTAACCCTATATAATGCCAAAACATTTACAGGGACGTAGCTGCCGTTAGGCACTTTAGACACATAATTTTTTTCATAAATATTTTTTTTTTCATCAAAAAAAAAAAAAAATAAACAATGTTATCTGTAGCGGTGCTTTGCTTTTGCGCCAATTGGCATTTCATTTGCGCCACAAACAATATTTCATTTGCGCCAAATATAAAACCTTTCATTTGCGCCAATTTGCAGGTAAATACAAGTAAAAGGTATAAGACTTTTGATAATTATACAGTTTTTGCAAATGCATTATGAAACATCTTCCTCAGAAACCAGTCAGCATTAAAAAAAAAACAAGTAATGTAAAATCTTGACAATTCTGTTATAATTTTAAATCAACGTTTCAATCTGGTTGATATCTTATTTCAGGGGTTATATGTTTCCAAAACATAGTCAGCATACTTTATGCATCTGCCAATTTTGTCCCAAGACGAAGTCTACAAAAATCGATCGTCGATCCCGGCATCATTCGCAAAATCACAATATGCATAGCTTATTCACAGTATATATATGAATAGATTGTGACGCTCTCTAGTCATAAAGCTTTAAAATAAAGTTTCACCTGTTTGTGTAGCAAATTTTCCTTTTTCCTTGAAGCAGTTCGTATAATATTGGCGCATAGTTTCCATTTTATCCACACATACATCTTGCGTATTATAAGAAAGATATTCAAGATTAGGCCAATTAAAATTAATTGATAGATTTTCATCCCCGCCCGCCCCTCTGAAATCGTCCCGCCCCGATTTTTTTTATTTTGGAAAAATTAATGTTCATGTCTGTTACCGGTAAACATCGATATGTTCGTTTCATTCAAAACTTCCTGTTTCATATTTCGGTTTTGTATTTCTTCGAGTTATCTAACATGTCTAACGAAAATGATTAAGTCGACATATTCTGCAGCTCTATGATGTCAACATCATGTACCGAGAATAGATAGAGTTTACGAGAAGGGCATGAAATATTCAGGTTTATACGAGTTGAACGCTGTGTCCAAGAACGCAAATCGCGATATGTCACATTAGAAAACCGTTTTTTTTTTAATTTATGATCATTTATACAATGACTTTGTGTCAGGAAATTTGGACTATGAATTCAACGATATCGAAAGCGCAAGAATCGTTGAACACATTGGTACAAATCAAAGCGCGAAAGCGCTGTAAAGGCAGTTAATTACAGGTTGTGTGTATTTCTAGTCCAGTTATATCATTATCTTCCATAGAACAGAGGTGGTTTGTAGTATTTAAGATTAAGAGTTCTCTTGTACCTAGTTCACCTATATCTATAGTCTACTGTTTACAGTATATTTTCTGTACCTCGCCATGAAATGCATTTTTAAGACATAAGAACTTTTCCTTTTTAATGTAAATAAAACTATTTTTAATTATTGATTATATACACATATTCAATTACTCCTATCCTATGAAAAATAATTCACAAAGATTGACTAGTCTCCGTTCTGTGTGTATTGCTAGAACATCAAGTAACATAATGGTTAATGTACATAGTAACATGTCAACTCTTTTGAAGACAGAACTTTTTTAAAATTCTCCCTCCAAGCAAAATTATTTTTCAGTATAAACATGATAAAGTTATCTACCTGTATTAATGACCTAGAGACTCTCAAGAGCCTGTGTCGCTCACCTTGGACGGTCTATGTGCATTTTAAACAACGGACACATATAAAATGACAAAATTGTGTTTTTGATGATGGGGATGTGTTTGTAGATCTTTCTTTACTGAACATTCTTGGTGCTACAATTATCTCTATCTATAATAAACATGGCCCAGTATTTACAGTTGAAAATATTTTTTAAAAATTAACAAAAAATACAATTTATGAAAATTGTTAAAAATTGACTATAAAGGGCAATAACTCTTTAAGGGGTCAACTTAAAATTTTGGTCATATTGACTTATTTGTAGATCTTACTTTGCAGAACATTATTGCTGTTTACAGTTTATCTCTATCTATAATAATATTTAAGATAATAACCAAACTCTGCAAAATTTCCTTCAAATTACTAATTTGGGGGCAGCAATCCATCAACGGGTTGTCAGATTTGTCTGAAAATTCCTGGGCAGATAGATCTTCACTGAAGAGACAATTTCACCCTATGTCAGATTTGCTCTAAATGCTTTGGTTTCAGAGTTATAAGCCAAAATCTACATTTTACCTGTATGTTCTATTTTTGGCCATAGTGGCCATCTCGGTTGGTTGACCGGGTCTAACCACACATTTTTTAAATTAGATACCGCAATGATGATTTTGGCTAAGTTTGGTTAAATTTGGCACAGTAGTTTCAGAGAAGATTTTTTGTAGTTTATGGACGACGAAACCAAGTGATGAGTCAGGTCAGGTGAGCTAAAAAGGAGTTTTTAATCAAGGTAACAATGACATCTGGTGGCCATAAAAGCTGTCTCATTAGCATTTTAACCACTTCCCATATTTGCTTTTAAGACAATAGAAGAAAATTATTCAATGCAAAAACAAAACTTACTTGTAAATATGAAATTCTCTTTACAGTATGAGTTTTTCTCATTGTTGGAGATTGTACAGTAGTACAGTCCTGTAACTGCTTATACCCATTTCTTATCCCCTTCAGTTTGATAAACTCACAGAATATCATATATTTACATTGTGCCACATCTCCTTATTTTTATATGCATTACAATAACATGAACAATTGTAATTCAAATCTATATATCAAAGCAAAATGAATTTCACTACTTTCATTCATGCATCCTTTGGAAAAATATAAGTTCTAAAATGACACAATATATGTTTATTTATATAAAAATAATATTTAGTTTTCGACTCTTAACAGGTATAAACAAGAATGTGTCCCCAGTATACGAATGCCCCACTCGCACTATCATTTTCCATGTTCAGTGGACCGTGACATTGGGGTAAAAACTCTAATTTAGCATTAAAATTAAAAAGATCATATCATAGGGAACATGTGTACCAAGTTTGAAGTCGATTGGACTTCAACTTCATCAAAAACTACCTTGACCAAAAACTTTAACCTGAAGAGGGACAGACGGACGGACGAACAGACGGACGGACGCACAGACCAGAAAAAATAATGCCCCCTACTATCGTAGGTGGGGCATAAAAATGCACAGCTGTGTCATGATTTGTGAAATCTGTGCTGAAAACATAGGCATTTATGGTGTTTGAGTAATTCCATCTGTGAAGCTCAACATTAGCTCGTCAGTTGGTGGTGGACAGTTATAAATCTTTCCTGCAGGATGAATGTACATCTGTTCAGGAAAACCAATTTCACAAATCAAAACTTTCCTCTAGATTTCTCCTACAATATTCATCCAGTTTAGTTCTTTTGGTTTAACGGGACACCGTCCTGATTTTTAATTTTGTAAACCATTCAGTCTCTTGCTTACAAATGGTGCATGAAAATAGGATGGGAATGCATGGCAGTAGACAAGTCTCTATAAAGTGGGTATGTGCCCTGAAAAAAGTTTTATAACATTAGCTTTTTTGAAACTTGTGAAAGACTTGTGCAACACACATACCTAAATAACTATAACATAGGTGGAGAGCATCATTCATGTCAATGTTTTGTTCCTGTTTACATTGTCATTGATATTTTTCAAGAAAGCCCGAGGCATAGCTCATGAATTCTTGTCATTACAACCGAAATTTACATAATTACTGCTAAAATACTTATCAGTATAATATATCTCTGGTAGAAAAACCATACAATTGTAGTATTAACCAAAAAATGTCAAACTAATGATATTGAATCGTAATCCCAAAAGTTATGATGTCTTGAATTCACCCCCCTTTTTATTCTAAAACGATAATTGCGGTTGCAAACAGACTTTGGTTTACTTGCATGGCGATTATATAAATAACAGTATATATTTCTTAAAGAAAATAAAGTTTTACCATGAATAGTTTCCTGAACGTAGTCGTTTTCAGTAAAATGTGCCTTGCAAACAACAGCTGATTGATATGGGTTCTACGATTGCATCGCACATGACAATCTACGTTTGAGCCATGGCGTTGATCCAACTTTTCCTTCTTATTAAGTCATTTAGAAATGCAAGTCCTCCTCTTAAATGACACTCAGGTACACACCAACAAGGACTAGGCATCGTTAATTGTGTGATTGTTTTGCAGTGCAAAAACGGAAGTTAAGGAACTGACTGGTCTCACTAATAAGAGACAAGAAGAATTTTAGAGACAAACAGCGACAAGAAGTTTAATTTAGTGACGAAGCGACAATAACTAACAAGGGACAAGCGAATCGTAATTCTCTCACGAGGCTATTCTCATTTGATATGATAGGGTGAAGCTACACCTATCAAATATGTCCCTATGAAAAAGAAGAATTTCACTGTTAGAAAGGAAATGATATTGCATGGTTTTGATTCAATAAATTCTTTAAAAGGAAATTGATTTTTTTTTTTTTTGATGGCCAATTTTTAGCGTGTGCATAAAATATATTTTTTTTTATATCTAATAAAAACTAATCCCTTTCTTCTTAATAAAAACATATTTTTATCTATCAATGTACAGTAATATAAAAAATGTTTTATTTTAAACCGCCCCTATAATAAAAAATAATGCATGTTTTTTTTAATATCTATGGGGAATAAGTTGTTGCAATGACATTTTTTTTATTTATGTATAGTCGCTATATAGTCTTCTTGACGCTTCTTCTCGCTAAATTAATTATATTGTCGCTTCTTATCGCTATTTTAATTTTATTGTCGCTTCTTATCACTTTTTGACGCTTCTTGTCTTTAATTAGTGGAACCCTATTTAGGAACGATAATTTCATATTTTACATAACTGAGACCGAAATAACTATAACGTCATACGGCTTCACGTACAGAAATACTTTAAATTGTATATTATGCGATATAATTCACGGTCAGTCGACTTTTAATTATAATATCATGTTATATCAACGAGTGAAATGATTTTAAAATATCTTTAGATCGCAAATAGTACTCGAAATTGAACGGACCTCTTTCCACACGGAATTCGAATAATGATAGTTTGTAATCAGATTGACTGCTTATAATGCAAAAGACACATTAATAAACAGATTTTTAAAACGAACAATACACACTGATCGTTTCTTTATTTCCCAATGTATATGAAAGGAACAAAAACCAATACATACCACAAAAAGTAGAGGAGAAATTTAAACATTTCCGGATCTATTTCTTGCAAAATGACCCCCAGCAAAGATTTGCGTAAGGAAAGATGAACCTCATGACTTGAAAGTCAGGCCTTAAAGCACTGCCTTTAAAAACATGTCAGGATTATAGAAATTATAAGGAATTGACACCAGCACGAACTTGTTAGATTGATGACCGTATATTGAGCTAAAACAAGGGTCAACAAACATTAATATTATAGCAATTCCTTAGACTTTAATACCCATGGCTGTTGTTTTTTGTTGACAAACAGCAAACACCCTCTGTCCCAATACCCTCAATATAGTCATTAAACAACAACTTCTTTTTAGTTCAGTTCATGTTTTACATCATAATTGTATTTGCATCTTGCTTTAGCACCAACCCTATTGCTTTCAACATTGTTGGAGTTTTCATTTAATTCTGTACTCATAATACTTGTATTGCATATATTTGTACAAGTTTACTTAATTTTATGGGAACTTCAAACCATCGCTTAGAAAGCAAAATAAATTTGGTGTAGGAATAGTCCAACTGAAGAGAGCATTAATTTTCTCCATGTTTTTGATGTTTACTATAGATAGGTTTTTAAAGTAGCAATTACATGTAAAACAGTCAATTGTGGTTGCCTATCAGAGATATTTATTTTTAAAGAGTTTGAAAATTTATGAACGATTCCTTATATATATATACATGTATATACAATATACATGATATATTAGCTTATTTTACACTTGTTTATACCCCTGCAGTATAAAGAATTCGTCACTAGAGGGTTTCTTATGAAATAAAATTTAAAAATAAAAACTCCCACCCGCCCCATTTTTTTCAAAAATTTGGATGAAAATCTACTAATTAATTTTAGTTGGCCTTAGCTATATTGTAAAAAATGATAATTAAACTTTGAACATTGTCTATCAATAAAAAAATCTCAAATTTGTTTGTTTCCATATAATATGGATATCTAACTTTTCCGTTATATATTACCTGCATCACCTGTAAAATGGCGCAAATGAAGTTTTTAAATGCAATAAACCCATCTGTAGATGAATGCCGGTGAAGTTGTCAAAACTGTTTAATTATCGAATGTCATGGGTACACTAGTCTCTCGTCCTTAGTGAATGGAATATTGGATAGAATTGACTGTTTTTACGATTTTACCATATATAGAAACTAGCAACTAGAACTTTGGTTCAGATCATTTCACTTCTATCAACAAAAACTTGAATGAACCTCAACTTAGACACATGAGTTTTTTAATTAGTTGTTAGTTTTCAACTAGCTTTCCACTTTGTCTTCACCAGACTTGCCAATGTTGGTCGTCCGTTTTGCTGTGCAGGATGAATAAATACGCAGTCACGTCTGGTCAGAATGGGGATATTAAATCCGATGCCTAGTTATAAAGAGAATGCAACTCTTTGAGGAGTTCGTAGTTAGTCTACTGAAAGGCCAAATTTCTGCTCCTATCCAATAATCCTTCATTTTCCAATGCATGGCATTTTTAAATTTCCAGACCTTCGTCCTGGACGACACCTATTACAGGACCTAGCTCCAAGTTGTATTTATTGTAAAATTAATTTTTTTCAACGGTTCTTAACTTGCATACATATTTGACACTGGATGTTAAAAAATCAATCAATCAACTGGCTTCCAGTAATTTTGAGTACTCTCAAATCTGCATGTAATGGCCACAATTATTCAAAATTCCTAAGCAGGTAGGGATTTTACAGTAGAGGATATAAAGAAATACGAATTTCTTGAATTTTGTTAGGCATCGACTGTATCTGTATGTGTTTGTGTGGCTAGTGTGAAGGTTTAAGATTCAAAAGATTGATGGTTGATGTCTAGCCAAAAGGATACTTCTATTTTATAGTAGTATCAGTGTAGGATCGTCAATATGTACTATTAATTAAGTTAAACGTATATATCAATCAGAACGGAATAGATATGAAAATACCAAACAGGATGTACTGCTTAATCAAAGGGATACGCTGATCTATGCTGGGCAATGCATATTGTTAATAATTTTTTTTTATATTACGGATTGTACAACGTTATTGATGTTTTGGTACATTATTCATAATTCTACGAACTTTTCATCATGTATGTTATAATTATCATGATTAAATAACCAGTAAATTTAATATACTTTTTGGACCTTTTGGATTATAGCTCTTCATCTTTTATATAAGCTTTGGATTTCAAATATTTTGGCCACGAGTATCACTGAAGAGACATGTATTGTCGAAATGCGCATCTGGTGCAAGAAAATTGGTACCGTTAATCTTATTACTACCACTGGGTCGATGCCTCTGCTGGTGGACTATTAGTCCCCGGGGTATAACCACCCCAGTAGCCAGTACTTCGGTACTGGCATGAAAATATGGATTTTTTCTGTTATTAAAATTTACTGTTACAAAATGACAGAAATTATTATAAATTAAGGAATGTATCTCCCTAATGCGAAGCTCTGATTTCTTTTACGGATTTGGCTATACTTTTTGGACCTTTTGGATTATAGCTCTTCATCTTTTATATAAGCTTCGGATTTCAAATATTTTGGCCACGAGCATCACTGAAGAGACATGTATTGTCGAAATGCGCATCTGGTGCAAGAACATTGGTACCGTTAATTTTATTAATATGTTTGTACATAAACTTTTGCAGCTAAAACGCTGAAAACCGTTTTCCGTCGGGGGGCAAACCCCTGACCCCCCTACTAGGGCTCTACCCTGGACCTGATAGGGACCTTAAGCGTCCCCAGCCCCCCTGCCGATTGGTGCCTACAGTTGACTGAATACCTAGCTACGCCCCTGATTTAGGAGGCGAATTGGTCCAGAACAGTAAGAGTAAACAGCATGGCTGTAATGAATAATGATAGTTACCTTCGAAAAAAGTATGAATGCTGGAATATGTATAAAAGGTAAATTCAGTATATAATTAATAACAAAAGGACTTAACAAATGGTACTTTCTTAAAATAAGATTTGCAATTTAACCAATTTCCAACACCATCTTATCTTTAACTATGAATAACCGGTTTAGAAAAGGAGTCAGTTTATTGTGTACATAAACACAGGTGAAAGCTAACAAGGGAGCTAACAAATAACTCTTAATTCCAATATTGCCACAACACAATGTTGACTGCTATACCTCTATTTTTGAAATTTTTACCTATTATATGTATGTCTGTTTGCTTCGTTCACACATCGTTTTCTATAAAATGGAAATTGATGATGCGACAGTCATACATGACCTCTCCGTAGACAAAAAGAGGACTTCTGGATTAGACAATTGGGAACTGCGACACCATATGGTTGCAATGACAAAATTAATGGTAAAGGTATTATATCTAGTCCTTCGTGAAGCTCGGTGAATGTGATGAATATTTTCAACTCTACTCCTCGACGTAGACGCAGTCATGGTCATCGTCATTATACATCACCTACTCTGCATGATGTCACTATTAATGACTATTAGTGACTATGTGGAACACATCTATCCCATCGAACTAGAGATAAAGGATACTACAGATACTGTTAAGTCGGCAAAAGAGATGATTTCAGCTATCCGATTGTGAACGTTCCATTTCTAAGTAGCAACATCCCAGCAGCACCTGCATACGGGGTATATATCTCCCAATTGATACGATATTCCCGTGCTTGCATATCCTATCAGGATTTTCTTGATAGAGGGTTGCTGCTCACAAGGAAGCTATTAAACCAAGAGTTCCAAATTGTGAAGTTGAAATAATCCCTTCGTAAATTATACGGACGTCATCACGAGTTGGTTGACCGTTATGGAATAACCGTTTCAAAAATAATATCGGATATGTTTCTTACGGCGTAACTACAATCCCCTTCCCTTTCGTGAATGTGACCTACCGAATTAGACTATTTACCGGATTTGTTATCACATAAGCAACACGACGATTGCCACATCTGGAGCAGCTTACCCTTCCGGAGCACCTGAGATCACCCCTAATTTTCGGTGGGGTTCTTGTTGCTTATTCTTTAGTTTTCTATGTTGTGTCATGTGTACTATTGTTGTCTGTTTTGTCTTTTTCATTGTTAGCCATGGCGTTGTCAGTTTGTTTTCGATTCATGAGTTTAACTGTCCCTTTGGTATCTTTCGTCCCTCTTTCATACAAGTGAGAGATTTAGCTAGCTATAAAACCAGGTTTAATCCATATTTTCTACATAAGAAAATGCATGTACTAAGTCAGGAATATGACAGTTGTTATCCATTCATTTGAGTGTTAAAATTTAAGTTTGGGATATTGTCATTTGATTAGGGACTTTCCTTTTTGAATTTTTATTGGAGTTCAGTATTTTTGTGATTTTACTTTTTGCAAGTATGCAAGAATAAAACAAAAATTTATAAAATACAACAGTGAAAGAGTTGATTCCAACATAACTAAAAGTTGTTTAGGGGACGAATATTTAATTTCGCCTTGACAGGATATTTTTAACAGAATGTTTCAACTGTTGCAAGGCCATTCATTAATTCATTCGTTCATTCTTTCTATTCATTGCTACTATTTAGTCGATCCTTCGTTCCTTTATTTTTACAAAACTCTACTTCCTTTATTCTATGTGGTAGATTATGTTTTTAACCATGTCTTACGAAAATACTTTTCCATGTTCTGTTCCAACCAAGTCTAAACTATTCAAAAGTCAAACAGATTGATTTCTTTATTGGAATTTGATATTTACAGTAAAACTGTGGACTAACTATTTGCCGTCATCTGCAATCCAAGATAGTGGCATATATATAAATGCCTTTCTAGCAGCAGTATTTAAAGCAGAATTAAAGGTAGTGCGGAGTTTTTTCACCATCTTCGTTCGATAAGTTCATAAGCAGAAAACGCAAGAAATTTAAAACGATTGAGTGAACAGAGTCTTACACACTACCGTAGTTTAGATAACCTGAACTTAACCTTCAAAAAGAAAAATGTTGTTATAATTGTTTGTTCAGTTTTTATAATCCCTTTTATATCTGTTTAAATTTCTGATCAAAATCTATTTGCTTGCAGTGGAAACTTATCTGTTATAGTTATGAATACATTGTCCCATTTGGTACTAAAGTATGAACACTATAAAAATACCAACAATGTAAACGTTAATTTACTACAGGAACTATTATTTGAAGTCTTTTTTACAAGCTCCTTTGTGATACCATTTACTGTTCAGAGCGAATAATTTGTTTTCCTGTTCCATTAATTTAAAAGTATTTGCACTTTTTGCACAAACAAGGTATCTAGCAACATATAAGGTGTATATTATGACAACAAAAGAGGAATGGTACCTAACACTACAGGGAGATAACTCTGTAAAATCAGCTCAACGTTTTAATTACGTTGTGTTGTTAAGGGAATATTAAGCTTCTCAATGATCAAAATAAATGTTTGACAAACTGCTATATAACCAGTGTAATTTTTCTGATAAAACGGTTGGTTCAAATTTTTTGAATTTTTTATATTTTTGTAAAAGGGTCAAAGTAAATACTTTGTCAAAATTTTAAGAAAATTAAACGAGCCAAATTAATTTTAGTTAAAGTGTTGGGTACCACCTTAAAGCTAACAATGTATGGTTTATCTCGTTTATGACAACAACCAAAGTATGAGATCAAGCTACAAACAAGGTATGAACTATGACAAGAATGTTTACATTATGAAAACAAGCAAAGTATGTAATAAGACAACAATCAATGTATATATAATGACAACATAAAAATTGTATACCTTATGACAAGAAGTAAAGTAAACATTATGACAACAATGAATGTAAACATGACAACAAACATTCTAATGCAACAACGTTAAAGGATAAATTTTGTAACCATCCTTGTGGCTGTTGTCAGCTGTTAATAGTGACACATTAAAGGATCCCTTATGCAACCATTCTTGTCCCTGTTTATAACTGACACATTGAAGGATAACCTTTGTCACCAGTGTAGAGGCTGTTGATAGTGACATTAAAAGGACCACTTTTGCCACCATCCTTGTCGCTATTGTCAGTTGTAGATAGTGATACATAAAAGGATAAATTTTGTAACCATCCTTGTGGCTGTTGTCAGCTGTTGATAGTGACCTATTAAAGGATCACTTATGCCACCATTTTTGTCCGTGTTTATAACTGACACATTAAAGGATGATTTTGTCTTCAGCCTCATCGCTGTTGATAGTTACAAGTGAAAAGATCACTTTTGCCACCATCCTTGTCGCTGTTGTCAGCTGTTGATAGTGACCCATAAAAGGATCATTTTTGCCACCATCCTTGTCGCTGTTGTCAGCTGTTGATAGTACTGTGGATTCGTTACTTTTCTTGGGTACCAATTCTCGTGGATTACAAAAAACTTGCATTAAAGGATAAATTGTGGTGCCATCCTTGTGGCTGTTGTCAGCTTTTGATATTGCAAATTTCGTAATGGCTACAGAAGGGGTCACGCATAAACCTTAAAAGTAATTAATAGTATACTAAAATCAATCTGGTTCAGTATTCTCAATAATACAAAAGGGGATGACCATTTGATATTTTTATAAGATTGGGTGGGAGTTATAGGTTTTTAAAAATACTGTTACGGCCAGAAATCGCCTTTAAATTGTAGCCAACAAAAGACACAAATCAATAATAACATTTAACAATATTTATTATACAAAAGTTTACAAGAAGTATTACACAAATATTTAACTGTCAAAATATGAGTCCAATCTTTTATCTTTATCTGTATCCGGATATCTTTTGAAATCCAATCTTAATATTACGGTCACAATCCAGTATGATGTTGTTTGCAGAATACAAATGTCAATCCAAATGCTATGAATATTAATGTCTATCGATGTCTAAGTCCAAATCCAAGAGTGAGTGTTTAACTTTAGTGTCTGTATATATATAGTTGTCATGGAAGATTCTAGAACAGTCTATAATGGAACATCCTAGAAAGTTACAACAGAAGTTTCTAGTAAAATGTAGAAGTTTATATAACGCATCTTTTATTAGAATCATTCTGGAAAGTTCCAATCATTCTGTAATTGTTCCAGTGATTTCTAAACTGCACAGTTCTAAGATTATTCTGTAAACAACTATCAGGCCACACAACACAAATCAGGCCAACATAAATAAAATTTATCATGAATAATATGAACAAAAATACATAGTATATACACATTGTTTTAATAAGCTCTAGATAAAGCATCTGCTATTACATTATCTTTACCCTTAATATGTTTTACAATTACATCATATTCCTGTAACAACAAACTCCACCTAGTCAACCTCTGATTCTTGTTTCTCATTTTATGTATGAAGGTGAGAGGATTATGATCAGTACAAACAAGAATAGGATATACAGTGGGATTCACATATACATCAAAATGTTGAAGTGCTGACAACATTGCAAAACACTCTTTTTCAATAGTTGAATAATTTTTCTGATGTTTCTCAACATTATCATCTGTCTCTTGATATAAAACAGCTCCAATTCCTACATCGCTTGCATCAACGGCAAGTTTAAATTGTTATTCAAAGTCTGGAGTAATCAGAACTGGACTATTAATTAAAAGTGATTTGCTATTTTCAAAAGCGTTTTGACAATTTTCACTCCAGATAAATTTAGAATCTTTTCGTAAAAGATGAGTCAATGGTTGAACCACAGTAGCAACATTTGAACAAAATTTTCTGTAAAATCCAATCATGCCTAAATATCTCATAAGATGTTTTCTATTTGTAGGAGGAGGAAATTTGGAAATGGCTTCCACTTTAGCCATAATAGGTTTCACTTGACCTAGGCCAACTGTATGCCCTAAATAATCAAGAGTGGCCTGACAAAATTCACTTTTACCAAGATTAATAGTCAAATTTGATTGTGACAATCTATCAAAAGTATCATACAAATGTGTTAAATGCTGCTCCCAGCTATCACTACATACAATTAGATCATCAATATAAGCATAACAACAGTTTAAATCTTTTATAATCCACCATTTTCTACATTTGAAAATGCCTGTACCAAGTCAGGAATATGACAGTTTTTGTCCATTCGTTTTTGATGCGTTTTGTTATTTGATTTTGCCATGTGATTATGGACTTTCCCAATTGATCTTCCTCTAAGTTCAGTATTTTTGTGATTTTACTTTTTTTTTTATAACATTATTGATCATTCTTTGAAATGTAGCTGGTACACTTTCATGCCAAATTGCATTACAGTATATTGAAATAAGCCATCTGGTGTAACAAAAGCTGATATTTCACGAGCTCTCTGTGTCAATGGAACTTGCCAATAACCTTTCAACAAATCAAATTGGCTCACAAATTTTGCTTGACCAATGTTGTCAATACAATCGTCTATCCTTGGAATCGGATAGGACTCAGATTTTGAGACTGAATTTACTTTTCTGAAATCAGTCACGAAACGAAAGGTTTTATCTGGTTTTGGCACAAGGAGACAAGGAGAGCTCCATTCACTGTTACTCGGCTCAATAATATCATTGTCAAGCATATATTTTTTTTTTCTCATAGCTTCAAGTTTGAGTGGATTGAGCCGGTAAGGATGTTGCCTAACTGGAGAAGCATCTCCTATATCAGCATCATGACAAACAGCAGTGGTTTTGTTTGGCACATCTGGAAAAAGATTTTTAAAAGAAAATACCAAAGTTTTTATTTCTTCTCTACGATCAAAAGACAGATGTGCAAGTTTTGTGTCTAAATTTGACAAAATTTCTGAATTTTTCAATCTAACTGTCTCTTCCATAGTTTTAGAACTAAAATGTGGTTCAATTACATCTGGTTTGTCAAGATTGTTCTCAAATTTAACCATGCCTAAAGTGGCATCTAGTTTACTCTCACATTAGTACGCTCAAAATATGGTTTTAACATATTAATATGACACACTCTGTTTTGTTTGCGCCGACCTGGAGTTTTTACAATATAATTCAAATCATTGATTTTACTCTCTATTGTATAAGGACCACAATATTTAGCCTGTAAAGGATGTCCAGGGACTGGCAAAAATACAAGTACCTTATCACCAGGCTCAAAAACTCTATCCCTGGCATCTTTATCATACCATATTTTCATCTTGTTCTGTACATTTTTTAAGTTTTTCTGAGCAATTTAACAAGCAGTATACAATTTTTCTTTAAATCTAGATACATAGTCTAAAAGATCCAAGTCAGTATGTTCAGTAAGCCACTTTTCCTTAATCAATTTTAACGGTCCCCTTACAGTATGGCCAAATACCAACTCAAAGGGACTAAATCCAAGGGATTCTTGAACAGCTTCTCGGACTGCAAAAAGTAGAAAGTGAACTCCATCATCCCAGTCTCTGTCAAATTGAAGACAAAAAGTTCTAATCATGTTCTTCAATGTTTGATGAAAACGTTCTAAGGCACCTTGAGTTTCTGGATGGTACGCACCTGATCTATACTGAGCAATCCCTAACTGGTACACGACTTGCTGAAATAAACCTGACATGAAATTTGATCCCTGGTCGGACTGTATAGACTTAGGAAGTCCTACTAATGTGAAAAATTTAATAAGTGCTTTGACAATAGTAGGTGTCTTGATATTTCTTAGCGGAATAGCCTCAGGAAAGCGAGTGGATGTACACATGATTGTCAATAAATACGCATTTCCAGTTTTGGTCTTTGGTAAAGGTCCAACGCAGTCAATTAGAACTCTGCTGAAAAGTTCGTCAAAGGCTGGAATAGGCAGAAGTGGTGCTGGTGGTATTTTCTGGTTAGGCTTACCAACAACCTGGCATATATGGCATGATTTGCAGTATTCTGCGACATCATTTCGAAGTCTGGGCCAGTAGAAATGCTGCAAGATCTTAAGGCAAGTCTTCCTTATACCTAAGTGTCCAGCCAAGGGGGTGTCATGGGCAAGACCAATAATTTCTTGTCTATAAACTTTAGGCACCACCACTTGGTATACCACTCTCCATTCCTCCTCTGGGGTAGCATCAGGAGGCCTCCACTTCCTCATTAAAATGCCGTCCTGATGGAAATAGCATTCAGCCACTTTGTCTGCTTCCTCCTGTGGTTGAGCCCTCTTGCAGAGCTGAAGAACCTCAGGGTCTTTATTTTGTTCTTCCAAAAAGTTCTTTCTGTTTAATGAATGGCTGTTTACGTCTGGCCATGGCATAATTACATTCTTGTTAACATAAGTTGGTCTTATTATGGCCTTTTCTGAGCTACCAGGACCTTCAATGTCTGCTAGGAAAGTGTCAGAAAGGTCCATGTAATCAAACTGGTTTTCTTGCAAATCCTCATCTTGTTGTTTTCTAGCCATCGCCCTAGTTACAACACAAGCTGGATACAATTCAGCATCATCTTCAGGTAATTAAACATCCACCACCGGTTCACTGGTAAAAATTGGTTCAGCAACCACTTTGTTCCTAGCTAGATCATTTCCTAGCAATAACGTAACACCCTCAATGGGGAGATTAGGACGAACACCCACAATAACTGGTCCAGTTATCAAATCTGACTTCAGATACATACGATGGCGAGGAACATCTATACAACCTAACTCTACACCTTGTAACAAAACGGAGGTACCAACAGAAGTCTTCTCGGACAAAGGCAATACACCTTCTAACAATAAAGACTGAGAAGCTCCAGTGTCCCGTAAAATCTTAATAGGCTGAAGAGTGGTATCATCAACAATAGAAATAAACCCATCAGACATAAAGGGTTTATATTCCTCCATGTAATCACAAAAACTGGACTTAAAAGCCTGACTCGCAGGACATTCCAACGTACTGGTAATACAAGGTGTCGTACAAGCACTGGACTTTGGCTTATTATCTCGTTCATTCTTCTTCTGGAGTCCAAAACAATCAGCCATCAGGTGACCATTTTTCTTACAATAAGCACAAATCAGTGACTTCTTCTCAAAAGTATCAAATTTTGGACTAGACATATTATAACTGGACTGACTCTTATTCTGTGCAACAGGCTTACTATCAGTACGCTCAGTGCTTTGATTTTTGTAATTTCCACTTGAAGTATTAACATTTTGACCCTTGAAACTTTTTTTATGTGAAAGGGTATAATTATCTGAAATTACAGCTGCATCATGTATTGTCCCAACAGTTTTGTCGTCTAAATGTGTTTTTAAGTCTAAATGAACGCATTGTTTGAACTCTTCTAATAACATCAATTGTCTTAGGTTATCAAAATTGTTATCTGTTTTCTTTGAAGTAAGCCATTTATCAAATAAATCTTCTTTTTCCCGGGCAAACTCCACATAGGTTTGCGAATCAAACTTTTTATAAGATCTAAATTTCTGTCTATATGCTTCTGGTACTAGCTCATAAGCTTTCAAAACTTCCTGTTTCACCGTGTCATAATCAGAACTTTTTTCTGATGGAAGTGCGGAGTATATTTCAGCGGCCTTACCCTCAAAAACACTTTGTAGCATTGTAGTCCAATACGGCTTTGGCCAATTTAAATTACGAGCAATTTTCTCAAACTGTGGAAAATATTTATCGACTGTTTTTTCACAAAATCTGGGAACCAAACGTATATTTTTTGCTGCATCAAAATAATCTGATTTTGACTGGACTTTAGTGTTGCTTTCTTCTTTGACCATTTCAATTTTCAGTTTCTCCATCTCTAGCCTTTCTCTCATTTCAAGTTCTTTTAATTTTAATTCATCTTCTTTTATTTTCTCCATCTCCTTCATTTCCAGTTCTTTTAATTTAAGTTCATGTTCTAATTCAAGCTGTTTTAATTTAAAGGCGTCAATATTTTCGACCTTAAGTTCAAGAGCCTCTTCATCTAAATTTTCTGCGTCAACTAATTTGTCTATTACCAAGTTTTTTATAATTTGTTTTCTCATAGATACCTTAACATTCAATTTCAGATGTTTAGCAAGCAACACTAATTCCTCTTTCTTTAAATTATCAAACCCCTCCAGGTCTGGCGTTTTCAAAAATTTACCGGCATCAAATGCCATTTTGTAGAATTTTGTTGGCTAGTTATAATTTAATACTGAATAAATTTTAAATAAGATATTTTCGTACTCCCGGAAGATCCCCCAATTTCTGTTACGGCCAGAAATCGCCTTTAAATTGTAGCCAACAAAAGACACCAATCAATAATAAAATTTAACAATATTTATTATACAAAAGTTTACAAGAAGTATTACACAAATATTACTGTCAACTTAACTGTCAAAATATGAGTCCAATCTTTTATCTTTATCTGTATCCGGATATCTTTTGGAATCCAATCTGAATATTACGGTCACAATCCAGTATGATGTTGTTTGCAGAATAAAAATGTCAATCCAAATGCTATGAATATTAATGTCTATCGATGTCTAAGTCCAAATCCAAGAGTGAGTGTTTAAATTTAGTGTCTGTATATATATAGTTGTCATGGAAGATTCTAGAACAGTCTATAATGGAACATCCTAGAAAGTTACAACAGAAGTTTCTAGTAAAATGTAGAAGTTTATATAACGCATCTTTTATCAGGATCATTCTGGAAAGTTCCAATCATTCTGTAATTGTTCCAGTGATTTCTAAACTGCACAGTTCTAAGATTATTCTGTAAACAACTATCAGGCCACACAACACAAATCAGGCCAACATAAATAAATACAATAATTACAATATCATAACAATACATATTCTTACCTGGTAGGGAATATATAAATAACTAGGCCCAAAATTGAATGAAAATAAGTATTTTACCTAGCACAATGCAAGACATAATTGTGAACTAATGTGAATAATTATAAGCTTACATCTAGTAAGGAAAAGAGAAGATATGACTGTTTAATTATATGCACTCTTATTGTAAATATTTGTATCAAATTCACTGTTTGGCCTTTGTAATCATAACGTAAACACAGAAGTAGAAAAAAAAGAAGCATTTTCAATTGTGGTTGTTAAGACGTTCAAAAAAGAGAATTGCTTACGTACATAGTGTAAGCGGGATACGGGAATCTGACAAAACAGTAAGCGGGATCCGGGATCAGAACCCCCCCCCCCCCCCCCATGAGACCCCCTGCAAAGTTCAAGCTAAAGAGCGGGGAGCTTTTGGACTGAAATAAACCGAGAGGGACATGTTGGATGAGAGGACACTTTATCTCTAGCATTAGGCCTCATGAAAAAAAGTTGTTGGAAATGTTCTTACACGTGCATAGAGTGCCGTGCGTGTTGAGAGGGGGGGGGGGGGCACCATTTTTACTTGTACTTTTTTTTTTATAATTAAGACTGTAAAATGATTAATCATACTAGATTTCGTTGACTTTGCCATTTCTCGTATATTTTATTTAATTCGTTACTTATAAGAATATTATTTGCTTGTATTTACGTGTAATATATTATTGATTGTGTCAAAGTCAACGTGATTCGACTAGTACCGTGCAGTTGACCAGTACGTTGAAAAAACGTTACTAAGTTCCACCAATCTCCGGCTCAGAGTTCATATCCGTTCCATACATGCTCCGCAATACTGCACTTAATAACTTGACTATGACAGAATCATTCACGATTTTCTCGAAGAAATCGGAGGAAGATGCTTATGGTGAACCCTCTGGCTTTGACGAAAGATGTGTATAGAAGCCATCACTAGAAAACTCTTACTAAATATTTTTTGGTGGAATAATTTTTTATTGATAAGTTCATGAATTAAGTGAAACATCAATTATATTTGTATTGTACGATTGATACGGTGCTTTTTGTCCGCGATTTGCTTTTTGTCCGCTTTTGCTTTTTGTCCGATTATTTTGCTTTTTGTCCGATAGTTTTGCTTTTTGTCCGTTGCTTTTTGTTCGTTTTGCTTTTTGTCCGATAATTTTGCTTTTTGTCCGATACTTTTGCTTTTTGTCCGTTGCTTTTTGTCCGTTTTGCTTTTTGTCCGATAATTTTGCTTTTTGTCCGACACTTTTGCTTTTTGTCCGTTGCTTTTTGTCCGTTTTGCTTTTTAGCTCACCTGGACCATAGGACTAAGTGAGCTTTTCTCATTTTCTCATTATTCGTCGTCGTCATTAATTTTTACAAAAATCTTCTCTTCTGAAACTACTGGCAAAATTAAAGCAAACATGGCCAAAATCATCCTTAGGGCATTTAGTTTCAAAAAAGTATCCGATGACCCCGCCCAATAATTAAGATGGCCGCAATGTCTAAAAGAAGAGCATCGCATAAAATGTAGATTTTGGCTTATATATCTGAAACAAAACCATAGAGACAATCTAACAAGGGATAAGAACATTTCGCCTCATAAAATAATGTGGACCAGTCAGAACTTTTCATGTGGGACAATATGAGCTCTTAATTTAAAAAAAAAGTGGGACAATCGGGAATAAGCCCTACAGACTTGAGCAATTCTAAAATAAACACTGTTGATGTATCTCTTTTAAATTTTCTATTAAAAAGTGTTTTACATTTACGAATGCACTATATTGTATCTGTATCTAAAATATTAAACGCATTTATTTCGTGATAGAAATTAAGTAAATGCTTAAGTAACCATTTTATTACTTTTCCCCCTCTTTTCGAGTTTGTCAAACAAAAATAAACTACTTTGTTGAAAATGCTGTTGTGTTAACCAAAGTTTCCTTAATCTTATAATAAATAATGAGACTTATTACTTGAATAACCTCGAACTTCCTCGTCATTTGGATATAGTTGCTAAATAATTCCGAAATGTATGGATTAATACAGTTTATCTAAATAAATAGCTACACATGTATTACGTAAACTTTGTGATAGTGTTCCAAAAATGAAGTTTGTTTGTTTGTTATATTTGTAATATTTGTAATGTTTAAGAAAAATAAAGTTGTTGGAAATATGACGAAAATATTACCAGACTTAAAAAAGTTTTTTTTTTAACTGAAATGTTGCAAAATATTTTGGAGCGACACATCAATCGACCATTCGCATATAAGTGCAAATGGTGACTATATATTATTAGCGGGAAGAAGAAACTGTGCGTTTAAGCAATAACATGTCGTAAATGTGTGCACTTCCACATGTAGCAAACGCCGACACCATTTAACATAATGATAAAACTATTCAAACGAGAAAACCATTGATTTACAAAACACTATACGACAACAAATACAGAAACAAACAACAACTATTGAATTACAGATTGAAACTCCGTTCCTGACTTATTCGTATGATTATCATATATAATATTTAGCGCGGTTAAACATCAATTTAGAATTTCAATAACGAAACCATCACTCAAGGATTATTTGATTTGATAAATTTCTAAACTATTCTAAAGTTTCGAGCATATAAAAAAGAAGATGTGGTATGATTGCCAATGAGACAACTATCCACAAAAGACCAAAATGACACAAACATTAACAACTATAGGTCACCGTACGACCTTCAACAATGAGCAAAGCCCATACCGCATAGTCAGCTATAAAGGCCCCGATAAGACAATGTAAAACAATTCAAACATCTGGGTTGCGAATAAGAAATTCGCAATGTATTCTTCAGATGCTAGTTGTGACCTTAATTTCAGAGACTGACTTAGCTAGGGAGAATTTGTCCATTGAAATATATATTGGTACAGAGCTTTAGATCCATCCAATCAGTTTATAATAGACAATTGATTGGAAGAATACGGCATCAAAAATGTCCAACGCTAACATAACTATAAGATAGACATGCCCCACATCAGATACCGTTAAATTAGTGCATTTTACACGTATCATGTTTTTAGCCCCAAAATGATCCAAAAATATCTATTCTCGTCCCCACTTTCTAAAATCCTGGATCCGCCCCTGGAGCGTGACACTGTCCGTATCAAACCATCGAATTTTAAACAAAAACTTTTTTGAAGAAACGAAAGCATACAGCAACATTACACAATTTTCCATTTAAAGATATTTTACAAATAACAATTTAAATGCTTTATTTTATTTATTTTGGAATGCATTGAAACGCCTTTCGCGATGTTATTGTTATCTGTGAAATGAGAATAAAGGGTTTTAATAAATCTTTATTTAGTGTTGGGACTATTTATATACTAATTGTAAGAAAAATCGTGACCGTCCCATTTCAATGTTTATGTTTTATTGTAATAAAATGTGAAAACAAATCTATGATTTTTTTTACCTTATTTGAATATGAATTCAGAACAAGAAACCAATTTAGATTTAAATAGAATAAACTTTACTTTAAACGAATAGTTCATAATCTGAAATCAAAATATTTTGTCTATACAATTTAAATAGGAATAGTTCAAAAACTGTCATCATAGCATTTTCTCTTTACAATAGCTTAAAGAACGCCAATGGCAGTATATTTTTTATTGGTATAAAGTTTAAATAAAACTACGTAAGAATACTTACGTTTGGACATAATTCATCAAATCGTATGTATACTTATATTCACTTTTTAGAATTAAATATCATATATATGAAAAAAGAAAATGTGGTGTGATTGTCATTGAGACACCTCTTTACAAGAGACCAAATGGCATTTGACGCTCATACCATATCTTCTTGTATATATTTGAAAATGAATATCAAAGAGTCTTTATCCTATTTACAAAACATGTTTCGTATATAACAAGTGTGGACACAGATCAGTGTGGATAGTATGTTTGGATGTTTGACAGTATTTTCTGATAAAAGGAATCCTCTGCGTTTTTTCCTCATAGGGTTCTATATTAAAATGTGTTGCACACTGACAGCCAACCTGAGCAAAACACTAAACATAAACAGTTTTGTTTATTTAATATTTAGTTTTAATGTTCAAGACTATCATGGAGGAGACACTAATTACAATGATTACCAAATGATTATGATAAAATATGTTCCACATCTTTGATTTTTGGATACATTTGTAGCTAGGTGAGGAACACATTAGTTCATTTCAGCTTGATGATGTGCTTTTTTATATGGTAGATTGTATCTGAGAACCTGCATGCATGTACTATTTGTACTGACGTCAAATTATGTACTATAGAAGAAGAAACAACTTATCAAATTAGATCCAAAAACAATTTACATAGTTAAATAAACATTTATGTTAGCTATACATATATTAGTTTTGAATTAAGTACTTTATCAGAAAAGTGATGTAAATCTCGCAGACAATTCCAATTAATTCGACACTGAATCTATGAAAAAGGATTTTATTTGAGGTCTCTATCGAATCACGGTAAAATTTTAACCAATTTGACGCGAACGGTAACCGAAAATGACCGTTTGACGCCTGACGGAAAATGGCATTCCTGCCCTTATATATGAAATAAGGTGATTCGGTATGATTGCCAAGAAACAACTACCCACAGAGTCCAATTGAAACAAATGAAATCAATAATTAGACACTGTAGGGCCTTCAACAATGAGCTAAACCATACCGTATAGCCGGATATAAAAGTTTCCCGAAATGACAAAATTGTAGGGCCTTCAACAATGAGCTAAAACCATACCGTATAGTCGGTTATAAAAGTTTCCCGAAATGACAAAATTGTAGGGCCTTCAACAATGAGTTAAAACCATACCGTATAGTCGGATATAAAAGTTTCCCGAAATGACAAAATTGTAGGGCCTTCAACAATGAGCTAAAACCATACCGTATAGTCGGATATAAAAGTTTCCCGAAATGACAAAATTGTAGGGCCTTCAACAATGAGCTAAAACCATACCGTATAGACGGTTATAAAAGTTTCCCGAAATGACAAATTTGTAGGGCCTTCAACAATGAGCTAAAACCATACCGTATAGTCGGATATAAAAGTTTCCCGAAATGACAAAATTGTAGGGCCTTCAACAATGAGCTAAAACCATACCGTATAGACGGTTATAAAAGTTTCCCGAAATGACAAATTTGTAGGGCCTTCAACAATGAGCTAAAACCATACCGTATAGTCGGATATAAAAGTTTCCCGAAATGATAAAATGTAAAACAATTCAAACCTCACAACTGAGAACATTGAGAAAATCAAGTTGTACCTCGCCACACAACTGAGAACATTGAGAACATCAAGTTGTACCTCGCCACACAACTGAGAACATTGAGAACATCAAGTTGTACCTCGCCACACAACTGAGAACATTGACAACATCAAGTTGTACCTCGCCCCATAACTGAGAACATTGAGAACATCAAGTTGTACCTCGCCCCACAACTGAGAACATTGAGAACATCAAGTTGTACCTCGCCACACAACTGACAACATTGAAAACATCAAGTTGTACCTCGCCACACAACTGACAACATTGAGAACATCAAGTTGTACCTCGCCACACAACTTACAACATTGAGAACATCAAATTGTACCTCGCCACACAACTGAGAACATTGAGAACATCAAGTTGTCCCTCGCCACACAACTGAGAACATTGAGAACATCAAGTTGTACCTCGCCACACAACTGAGAACATTGAGACCATCAAGTTGTACCTCGCCACACAACTGAGAACATTGAGACCATCAAGTTGTACCTCGCCACACAACTGAGAACATTGAGACCATCAAGTTGTACCTCGCCACACAACTGAGAACATTGAGAACATCAAGTTGTACCTCGCCACACAACTGAGAACATTGAGAACATCAAGTTGTACCTCGCCACACAACTGAGAACATTGAGAACATCAAGTTGTACCTCGCCACACAACTGAGAAAATTGAGAACATCAAGTTGTACCTCGCCACACAACTGAGAACATTGAGAACATCAAGTTGTACCTCGCCACACAACTGAGAAAATTGAGAAAATCAAGTTGTACCTCGCCACACAACTGACAATAATAAGGTAGTTAAGAAAGATACCAACGGGATATTCAAATTCATAAGTTGAAAACAAAGAATTCAGCTGTTTCTATATATTGAATTTGAATTTGTTCATTGTTTTTATTTACATAGATCTCGTTTAAATTGCTTTATAGTTGTCATTTCGAGGTGTTGTATAGCTGAATATGCAGTGCGGGTTTTGTTCCCTGTTGAACGCAGTATGGATTTTGTTCATTGTTAAAGACCGTAAAGTGACTTAATTTGTTAACTTCCATGTCATATGGTCTCTTTTAGAGAGTTGTCTCACTCAGGCTGGCAATGATACCACATCTTCTTATTTTCATATTGACAATGACATGTAACAAAAACCAAGGATTTGTATAGTAAGTATTACTATACAAATCCTTGCAAAAACCAAAAAACTTGTCGATATATTCTCGTTCTAGCCATTACTACTAATAAAAAAAAATTGTAACTATTTTCAGAATAAAGACTGGCAGTAATGGTGCAAAAGGATGTCATTTTAAAAAACAGTATGTTTAGTGGTTTTCATGTTACAAGTGACATTTATCTATGTAAAATTCAAACCGGATATCCAAATGAAATTCGAATCAAACTATTATTACAATCCAAGAAATAATACCAAGAAACCATTGCTGACTCTTTTTACTTCCTGGTCTGAAGACAAGGGGAAATATATTTGTCGAAATAATACAATTAACAACTGGAATCTTTTACACGAAAATGTCGTAAGAATTTTATTCACAAATGATGCTGCATTGTCTTATCGAGTTATGTCCATGGGTTGGAAAGTGCTTCCAATTACTAAGGTAGGAACAACAGGAGTGCCTATTTTAAAATATATGTTTTATGCAACAATGGCTGCCGAAGATTCCTTATTTTACGCCTACGCGAATGGTGACATTCTCTTCACTGATGGTTTGATCAAAAGTATAAAAGCTGTGAAGAAATCAAAACTCGGAGGTGCGCGAGACTTGCTTATGATTGGTCAACGCTATGATACACGTAATGTCAGTAAAAATGAGGCAACAAATTATTACAAACTTATAACTGCAGTAAAATCAAGAGGCGATCTTCATCGACCCGAAGGAATCGATTACTTCATCTTAAAAAAAACTTATCCACTTCATGATTTTCCTGATCTTGTCATTGGACGAATACAAATTGACACCTACCTCGTTTCGATAGCTGTTAGCTCCTCTCACAGTCACGTAGTCGACATCAGCAAGACATCAATTGCTGTTCATCAGGTAACACTACCTGGAAAGAAAGGCGTTAGAGAAGGACATTCTAAACAAGACACATCATATAATGTCAAATTGCTTGAATCAAAGAAATGGTATAAAAGACGAGGTTCAACAATGTGTGCTCCATTTTACACAAAGAGGAGTAAAAATATGACGATTAAAATAAAAGATAGAAAGACAGACATGCACATAAAATGCACAGAAAACGATAAAAATAAAAACAAAGCCAACGATTGATAACAGCAACAAAAATGAAAATGAAAAAGGTAATTCATGATCAATATGCATTTCTCTTCTTTGTTACATATTTGTTTGTGTTTATAGTGATAAAGATTATAACACAATGTTGGCGGCTATACCCCTATTTTTGACATTTTTACCTATTACATACATGTATGTCTGTTTGTTTCGTTCACACATCGTTGTCAATATAATGGAATTTGATGATGCGACAGTCATACAAGTGAGAAGTTTAGCTAGCTATAAAACCAGGTTTAATCCACATTTTCTACATAAGAAATGCATATATTTCAGGAATATGACAGTTGCTATCCATTCGATTGATGTGTTAACTTTACTACATTGGTTAGAGGTATAGGGGGAGGGTTGAGATCTCACAAACATGTTTAACCCCGCCGCATTTATGCGCCTGTCCCAAGTCGGGAGCCTCTGGCCTTTGTTAGTCTTGTATTATTTTAATTTTAGTTTCTTGTGTACAATTTGGAAATTAGTATGGCGTTCATTATCACTGGACTAGTATATATTTGTTTATGGGTCAGCTGAGGGACGCCTCCGGGTGCGGGAATTTCTCGCTACATTGAAGACCTGTTGGTGACCCTCTGCTGTTGTTTTTTATTTGGTCGGATTGTTGTCTCTTTGACACATTCCCCATTTCCATTCTCAATTTTAACATTTGAGCTTTTGGTATTGTCATTTGATTAGGGATTTTCCTTTTTGAATTTTTATCGGAGTTCAGTATTTTTGTGATTTTACTTTTTTCAAGAATGCAAGAATAAAACAAGCATTTGTAAAATACAACTGTGACAGAGTTGATGCCAACATAACTAAAAGTTGTTGAGGGGACGAAAATTTGATTTTCGCCTTGGGCAATTTTTAACAGATGTTTTCAACTGTTGCAAAGACATTCATTAATTCATTCGTTCATTTTTTTCATTCTTTCCTTCCATTCATTCGTTCCTTCGTTCGTTTATTTTTACAAAACTCTACTTCCTTCATTTTATATGGTAGATTATGCATTTTACCAAGCCTGAAGAAATAAATGTATTGTTCATTTCCAACCAAACCTAAATTTTCAAAAATTAAACAGTTAGATTTCTTATTCAACTATTTTCAGTAAACCTACGGACAAACTATTGCAGTGCCGTCATTTGCAATCCAACATAGTGGCATATATATAAATGCCTTTCTTTCAGCAGTATTTTAAGCAGAATTAAAGGTAGTACGGAGTTCTTTCACCATCTTCGTTCGATAAGTTCATTGGCAGAAAAGGCAAGAAATTTAACACGATTGAGTGAAAAGGTGAACAGAGTCTTACACTTTACCGTAGTTTAAATAACCTGAACTTAACATTCGTCTCAACTCGGCCGATTCCGTACCCTCATCTAAGATAGAAGGAGAGTAGCGGATTCTACCGAGAATTGCCGAATGCTGAACTTAACCTTCAAAAAGGAAAATGTTGTTATAATTGTTTGTTCAGTTTTTATAATTCCTTTTATATCTGTTTAAATTTCTGATCAAAATCTAGTTGCCTGCAGTGGAAACTTATCTGTTATAGATATGCATACTTTGTCCCATTTGGTCCTCACAAGTATGAACACTTTAAAAATACCAACAATGTAAACGTTAATTCACATCAGAAACGATTATTTGAAGTCTTTTTTTACAAGCTTCTTTGTGATACCAGTTACTGTTCAGAGCGAATAACTTCTTTAAATGATTTGCACATTTTCAACAATCAAGGTATAAAGCAACCCATAAGGTATGCATTATGACAACAAAAAAACAAAAGGGGTGAGCATAATGACAAAATAACTACCATGATGTATGGGCTATTTCGATTATGATAACTGACAAGGTATACATTATTACAACAATGTATGGTTTATGACAACAACCAAAGTATACAATAAAGCTACAAACAAGGTATAAACTATGACACACACAAAGTATATAATCAAGCTACAAACATGGTATGAACTATGACAACAATTTTTGTTACCTTATGACAACAAGTAAAGTATGCAATAAGACAACAATCAATGTATATTTTATGACAATGAAGATATTGTATACTTTATGACTACAAGTAAAGTAAACTTTATGTAAACACGACAACAAAAAATGTAAACATTATGACAACAAACAATATAAATATTATGACAACCTACAAAGCATTCATTATCACAACCAACAAACCATTCATTAAGACAACATACAAAGCATTCATTATGAAAACAAACAATGTATAAATTATGTCAACAAACAATATAAACTACAAAGCATTCATTATGACACCCAACAAACCATTCATTATTAAAGACAACAAAGGATTTTCTACCTCCGGCATAGATATCTTAGCTGTATTTGGCAAAACTTTTAGGAATTTTGCTCCTCAATGCTCTTCAACTTCGTACTTTATTTGGCCTTTTTAACTTTTTTGGATTCGAGCGTCACTGATGAGTCTTTTGAAGACGAAACGCGCGTGTGGCGTATAATTATACTAAATTTAGTCCTGGTATCTATGATGAGTTTATATACAAAGCATTCATTATGACAACAAACAATGTATAAATTATGACAACAAATATAATATAAACATTATGACAACCTACAAAGCATTATGACAACAAACAATGTATAAATTATGACAACAAACAATGTAAACATTATGACAACCTACAAAGCATTATGACAACAAATAAAGCATTCATTATGACAACAAACAATGTATAAATTATGACAACAAACAATATAAACATTATGACAACCTACAAAGCATTATGACAACAAACAATGTAAACATTATGACAACAAACAATGTAAACATTATGACAACAAACAATGTAAACATTATGAAAACAATCAAAGCATTCATACCTTGCGTTATGACCACAAGCAAAGAATGCTTATAAACAACATCCAATGAATGCATTATTCCCCCAAAAAATGTATGCATTATTTAGAAAAAAAAGGTCTGCATTATTTACAAACAAGAGGCTGTCACAACGACAGCAAACCGGATTTATTAACATTTATTTGTGTCTTGGCAATATCAGAAAAACCATTACTGATGAATGGTGAAAGTGATATCGTCAATATCAAATTTGACCTCCATTTTGTCATCAGTATCAACATATTAAAATTTGAAAAGCTTAGATTTAATGGTTCATGAGTAAATGCAACAACGTGAATGGAAACGCCATTTTACGATTTTTCAAGAACCATAACTCCTGAACGGTAAAAGTCAAAATCGTCATTATTGAACTTGACCTCTATTTTGTCATCAGTAACAACATATTAAAATTTCAAAAGCTTTGGTTGAATGGTTCATGAGAAAATGCACGGACACGACGGGAAACACCATTTTTCAATCTTTCAAGAACCATAACTCCTGAACGGTAAAAGACAAAATCGTCATTATTGAACTTGACCTCCATTTTGTCATCAGTAACAGCATATTAAAATTTCGGACGCTTTGGTAGAACAGTTCATGCATAAATGCACGGACACGACTGGAAACTCCATTTTTCAATCTTTTTAAGAAAACATAACTCCTGAACGGTAAAAGTCAAATTCGTCATTATTGAACTTGACCTCCATTCTGTCATTAGTAACAACATATTAAAATTTGGGAAGCTTTGGTAGAACAGTTCATGCATAAATGCACGGACACGACTGGAAACTCCATTTTTCAATCTTTCAAGAACCATAACTCCTGAACGGTAAAAGTCAAAATCGCCATTATTGAACTTGACCTTCGTATAGTTGTCAGTAATAACATATTAAAATTTCAAAAGCTTTGGTTGAACGGTTCATGAGTTAATATACGGACAACATTTGATTGCCGCCCGCCGCCCCGCCGGCCGCCCGCCGTACATCCCCAAATCAATAACCGACATTTTTGTCACAAAAATCCGGTTAAAAAGATTTGCATAATGCCATCAAACCAGGCATGCATTATTACAACAATCAATGCATGCTTTATTTCAACAACCAACAATGAATGCATTATGACATCAAACAATGTATGCATTATGACATCTAACAATATATGTATTATAACATCAAATAATGTATTCATTATGACATCAAACAATGTGTGCATTACGACATCAAACAATGTCTTCTTTATGACATCAAACAATGTATTCATTATGACATCAAACAATGTATTCATTATGACATCAAACAATGTATTCGTTATGGCATCAAACAATGTATTCATTATGACATCCAAAAATGTGTTCATTATGACATCAAACAATGTCTTCATTATGACATCAAACAATATATGTAGTATGACGTAAAATAATGTATGCATCATGGCATCAAACAATGTGTGTATTATGATGTTTAAAATTGTATGCATTATGACATCAAAAACAATGTATGCATTATAACATCAAATAATGTATGTATTATCATCATACTATTATGACATCAAACAATGTATGCATTTTGTTAACAAACAATCAAGGATTTGTTTATTTGTACAAATCCTTGCAAACAATGTTTACATTACTCCAGAAAAAAATATTTGCATTTTGACAAAATAAAGGTCGGGGCAATGCCAACGAATAAAGGTCTCTGCTTTATGACATCTTCGCTAGTCAACGGTTATCCACTCCAATCCTCCCCATCCATGGCGGATTAAGACATAGTTTCGGATCCATGATGTAATGATTTTCAATGGTTGCAATGGTAACTGACTGCGTCCAATCAAAACGTGCCTATAACTTGATCACGTGTAAATTTAAAAAATGTAGGTTAACAATTGCCACGTGCTGATTTTGGAACAAGTCTTAACTCCAGAAAACATACGACGATAATTAGGGACAATTTAAATGTTTTAATCAAATAATAGAAGTTCATGTGCATGTTTCTTGCACAGATGTTGTAATGTCAACGTATACTTTCGTTTCCTCAATCAACCAGTTTGTAGAATCTGGATGCTACCCTTTTTTTGACCTCCTCAATGAAGAGAGTTCAAGTGCTACTATTAGTCAAGGATAATGTATTCGGAATTGGCGTGACCTTAGTCAACCGATAGATGGCGCAACATTGTTTTCACAAATGTTTGCTTACTCTGCCAAGGGTGCAGAGGAGGGGAAGTGGATCTTAACCCTTGGCTAGCGAGATGGCTTTATAAAAACACACTGGTGGAGAGTACGTTGTATCATTGGCAACTATAAATCTTATTTTTACAATCAAGAAGCAGAAGGAAATTTGTAGAAAAATGGATATGTATTTCATCGGTCAAGGTCAGACTAACCCTGAAAATTAGCTATAATATAAGCCTTACAATCATTTCGTACATCAATTATATTTGTATGACTTTCAATTTTCGAGAAAATGATAATAATACCATGAAAAGGTACTTACCAATGAACCATGAACGTGAGGTAAAGGTAAGATGAAACTTACTAGACTGACATGTACAACTTTCAATCATACCATACACCAAATATAGTTGAACTGCCTTTTTTCACATATAAACGACTCATAAACGCTTTATTCCTAAATATTTCCTGTATATAATTACATTAATCGTCCAGGCAACATGCTTTTAGTGCCTGAGAAACAGGCCTGTGAATGAAAACATATAAGTTGATTATGGATTATGTACCCTTGTGTTGATTCAATGCTAAACATATGGAAATTTTATAGTAAATCAACAGCCTTTTCCCTTGTACTCTCATTTGGCAATTCGATGCTTGATAGATAGAAGATTATTGCATGTAGTGCTAGCAATGATTTCCTTCAAACAAGTTTACAAATTTAGATATTGGTTAAAATAAATATATATATGGACCAATTTAAGTACACCATTTAGGATGCGCTCGACGAGGTGTTTTGGAATTTTAAGGTTGTTTAGGGCTTTTTGTAATCAATAAACGCTAGCTGATTACAGAAAAACAAGCGAGTAGTCTATGATTAAAATTTTATAACAAAAATATCTGCAATAAAAAGTCTCTGGATTTTCTACAAAACTCTTGGTTTAATTTTCACCAAATTCTCTTTTTTTACTTAATGCGATTTAACTATAAATTATAATGCTTTCCACGAAGTTTCCACTTGATAAATGTATAAAATGGTCCCAAAAAAATCCAACAAATATACAATTTTGAATACAAATTTTGACTTATAATGGTTAACTTTTATAAATTGTGACTTAGATGGAGAGTTTTCTCTTTGGCACTCATACCACATCTTCTTATATCTAAATAATGAATTCCCTTTATTAAAATGAAATTTTCCATAAAACTCAATAATTTGGAATTAACAAATCAAGTACGAATTGGCCAGGTAAGATTTCACAAGTTTTTGATTCAGTTGCTGAACCAGGAAATGTCAGGGGCATCAACATATGCCATACCATGAATTTATGAACATGAGTCATTTGTATAGAAATAAGATATTTCCAGATCTACTAAATTCTGATATATATATACTGCTGCTGCTTGATAACCATCACTTTGTCTTGTGGTTTTCAGTAGGCACTTGAACAATCATTCTAAGGGAGCTACCATTTGATTTTTATGGGGGGGCTGGGATGAAAAATTTTGTCCTGCATTTTTTTTTTTTAGCTGTAATCTCTGTCCTGCCTTTTTATTTTTCACTCTGTTCGGTCCTATCTTTTTTTTTTAGTTTATCCTGACTTTTTTTTACCTAAATTGTCGTCCTGACTTTTTTTTTTTGCAAGTGTCTCATCCTGCCTTTTTTTTTTACTCAAAATTCCTGTCCTGCCTATTTTTTTCAAATTTCATCCTAGCCCCCCCATAAAAATCAGATGGTAGCTCCCTAACATGTTTATTCTTTATGTGCCTGTCCCAAGTCAGGATCCTGTAGTTCAGTTGTTGTCCTCAGTTCATGTGTCATTATTGTTTTGTGATAAATTAGGTTGTTCCTTTTCTCAATTGAATTATTTGCATAATTATACAAAATGGGATCTTTCTTATTATTGAAGGCCTATAAATTCATGTATCTACTTCGCGTAAACTTTGATAGACAGTTGTTTCATTTGGCAATCATACAATATCTCCTTATTTTTAAGCAAATGTAAAAGAGTTTTAAAATGGAATACAATTTTTGATATTTATTCATTGTCATCAAGTATGATTGATTGTTGGTGTTTAACACTATTTGCAACCTTATTTTTATTGGTGGAGGTGGTTGAAGTTCCTGAAAAGACCATCTCCTTTTATAGCTGACTATGTGGTATGGGCTTTGCTTATTGTTGAAGGCCGTAGGGTGACCTGTAGTTGTTAATGTCTGTGTCATTTTGGTCTTTTGTGGATAGTTGTCTCATTGGCAATCATACCACATCTTCTTTTTTATATCTCACCTTCAGCACAAAAACTAGCAATCCTAGTCAATTGAATATAAAAAAGAACACAAGCCTTCTGGAAGAGGTGAAAAAGATATCAGAGAGACATTCAAATGCAATGATAAAAAATAAACTGACACCATGGCGAAAAAAAACCAAAAAAGACAAAACAGACAAATAAAAGTACTCAAGACTCAACAAAGAAAACTAAAAACTAAGCAACACAAACTCCACCAAAATCTTGGGGTGATTTCAGGTGCTCTGGAAGGGTAAGCAGATCCTGCTAAACATGTGGCACCTGCCATGTTGCTTATATTATTACAATGGGGTTCAAACTCACAACCTCAGTGTTGACAGGCTAGTGAGTGATAGACCATTCAGCACAGATGCCTACCATTAAATATGAACACAAGCATTGATTTATCACCAATTTATTCTTGACATTACAAAATAATGTACAATAATTAAAATTTCTATAATAAAATCGTAACTTGATTATGGCTGATAATAATCAGCTGTGAACATAAAATTAAAAATAAATACAGAACATTCAATTAATGTACAATTGTTCAATAAGTTTGACGGCAAGTCTTTGTTCTACATATCATTATATAAAGAACCTTAATTCATCACTTACATTACAGCAAATTTCCTAGAGCATGTAGAGTAAACCTTTGGTTGGCTTGCTTGCTTTGTTCATACAAACTTTTACTCAAGCTTTGTACTCAAGATTGACATCTTCAAATAATAAATATAGGCAAACTTAAACCTGTAAATATTATAGTTATATTCAATTGAACGTTATCTAAATTACTATTGTACAATATACATACCAAGCAAGCAAGCTAACCAAAGTATTGCTCTACATGCATTAAGAAATTAGCTGTAAAATTTAGTCTAGTAATATTGGCCGATCTATAAAATCGTACATGGGATCAAGGGGAGGCAATTTGGAAGTTGCCACTTTGGATGGGTGTGACAACATACTTTTAAATGTATGCAGGTCTCTATTTTCAAATCGTCTTCTCTGAGTTCAATGTATGTTTAAATGAAACAGCGCTATAGTCTTTTCTGCCATTTACAACAGAAACAAATGCATATAGCAAAAGAGAGCAAAACACATTTAGATCTTTAAAAAATACACATTGATAATGTATTATGTGTAATTGTTTATATCATTTAAAATTTTGTTAACTCTTTAACTGTGTTGATCTTCTGCTTGCACTTATCTTGATAAATTAAAATGTTTTCTACTAAAAAAAAATGAATTACCTCCCTTTGAAATAATGTATTTTTTACTTTCTGTAAAATCCTACAAATGGGTGCCCATAACTAAATTTTCAGAATTGTTAAAAAAAAAAAAAAAATGAAAGTTTATTTCAAATCACATCATTTTTATTAAGTATCATTTTTATAAAAATTTCTGTTACATGTGACTATTAACCCAATCATTGTTTGATTAAAAAAATATACCGGGTCAGCACTTCAAATATTCAAAAATAAAGCTAAATAACATATTATGACATTTCACAAAATTTAAATGCTTTCTATTTAAAAAGTTAAGACAGTTCTCTCATTCATATAAGATGATAAGATGCACCAAGCACAGTTACATGACACATGAATTCAAAACTAACTGGATATTGAATTTATTACTCAATGAAAGGCAGTTTCATGAAGTTAGATAATATTGCAGTTTGAGATCACTGAATAGTATGATTAGTGGTCAAATCTTTAATGCAATATTCTTTGAAATGTAATTATATATTACGAATTAACAATTATGCAAGCACTTATTGTTGTGAATCTTTATTAATAGCCAAAAGTTAGGCAAGATTACTTAAGTTCGTGATATAAATCATGATAAGCATGATTAATGTAGTTTGTGCTAATCATGATATGCATGATTACAGACGTTAGTGCTTATCTTGTTGTGAGAGAAAATAAACGGCAGATATAAAATTCCAGTTCTCTTTTTTTTAGATCATAATTCGGTCCTGTTTCCTTTTATAATAAAATAAAAATCTGTGAGTCTTCCAAGAATTTTGTCACACAAACTAATAACTACAAAATGGCATTGCAAAATTACAAATTTACCAAAGATCAAAAATTATATAAGCAGGTGCACAATTTCATGTCCTATAGAAAAATCTACATAAAGTTGGATAAAATCTGTTTCAGAGTTGTAGATAAAAAAGTATGATGTGGATGATGATGATGAATGAAGTCGACAGAAGTGACCCCTAGATGTCCTGTGACACAAAAATCACTTTCATTTGGATTTTATTGAGACATTTATACATTTTTACCCAAAAAAAACTTATCATTGCATTGCTAAATATTATCTCTCATAATCAAACAAAAACTGATTTTTCAATACAGGGTAACAGAAATTTGTTTGAATAATTCATATTTAAAACAAGAGTGCACACGCTGAAATGTCTCGCCTTCTATACTAATCATTGATATTATGTTGATAGTCCTAAGTATAAAGCTAAGCTTTATTACAACTGTCACATAAACTTAACATTAACCAAGGTAACTAAACAAAGACCAATGAACCTTGAAAAACAGGTCCAGGTCAGATGAACCATGCCAGGCAGACAGGTACAGCTAACAATGCTTCTATACAACATATATAGTTGACACATTACTTATAGTTTAAGAAAAATAGACCAAAACACAAAAACTTAACACTGTGCAATGAACCGTGAAAATGAGGTCATGGTTAAATAAAACCTGCTCGACTGACATAAAGATTATAAAATATTTCCATACACCAAATATAGTTGACCTATGGCATATATAGCATTAGATAAAAAGACCAAAACTCAAAAACTTAACTTTGACCACTGAACCATGAAAATGAGGTCAAGGTCACATGACATCTGCCCGCTAGACATGTACACTTAACAATCATTCCATACAACAAATATAGTAGACCTATTGCATATGGTATGAGAAAAACAGACCAAAACACAAAAATTTAACTATAACCACTGAACCATGAAAATGAGGTCAAGGTCAGATGACACCTGCCAGTTGGACATGTACACCTTACAGTCCTTCCATACACCGAATATACTAGCCCTATTGCTTATAGTATCTGAGATATGGACTTGACCACCAAAACTTAACCTTGTTCACTGATCCATGAAATGAGGTCGAGGTCAAGTGAAAATTGTCTGACAGACACGAGGACCTTGCAAGGTACGCACATATCAAATATAGTTATCCTATTACTTATAATAAGAGAGAATTCAACATTACAAAAAATTTGAACTTTTTTTTCAAGTGGTCACTGAACCATGAAAATGAGGTCAAGGACATTGGACATGTGACTGACGGAAACTTCGTAACATGAAGCATCTATATACAAAGTATGAAGCATCCAGGTCTTCCACCTTTTAAAATATAAAAGCTTTTAAGAAGTGAGCTAACGCCGCCGCCGTAGCCGCCGCCGGATCACTATCCCTATGTCGAGCTTTCTGCAACAAAAGTTGCAGGCTCGACAAAAAACCATTCATGCCACTTTACTATGTAAAATACTTTCTTATTCTTGGGTACAGGAACATCAGTTATTACTAAAATTAAGATATTTATTATGCATTAAGGAATTAAAATCTTAAACAGAAAACTTAAAGGAGCTTACAGGTATATACTTCAAAAATAAGACATTTTTTTTTTAATCTACATGTATTGAAGACCAGATACAATTTACTATGAACAAGGTGCATTCAATACAAATTTTACAGGTTTAAAATAAGAGATTTCATTACATTTGTATTTTTACTTAAGAGGCTGTCCAAGTAATTAATATCAGGCAAATCCTATGATATGGGTGGCACAACATAATTTTTTTTCCCACTGAATTTTTTGTTCCAATGCAATGTTTATATCATACAAAGGATATATATGTCAAAGATATTTTTGAATCAACAGTGGATGGCTCAGAAAATGATTTTAAAGTTCACTAACAATGCAACAAAATTTTGTACAAAATGAAGAGTTATCTCCCCTTTTCAATGAATTTTCAGTGCTTTCTATGTATTTTTTTTCTTTATTTGTTGCAGTAAATAAAAAACAAAATTTAACTTTAAGAAAGAATGAATTTGTGATATGAAATAGATGAAAAAATTTTGAAAACAAAATATGTTATGTGCCATACACTGCCTGGTTTTTCCATGGACACCCTCTTAAATAAATCAAACCCTTATAGACAAAATTATGTCTCATGTTTCTTATCATAGACATGAAAATAAAAGAACTACAACCATTCGAAAAACACTTTCTCTCAAAATTTCTATAAACTGTCAGTTAAAAATACTATCTATATATACTGATAACAAATGCATCTCACATTCCACTAAAAACAAAAATAATGGTCCCATTTCAAAATATCTATTTATGTATGTCAATGTTAACATACCACTGGGACTATATTTATAAAGTCAACAATTTAAAACAAGGAAAGCATAACTCACCTAACAAGATGAGTAATAGAAAAGTTTTTAACATCAAAGCCTCCTTCAACATGTTAAACAATCTTCAACTAACTGTGCTGAGTTAACCATTTGATTTTTTTTTGCTACCCACACTGTCATAACTGTAGACAAGGAACATTTTTACAGAAGATACACTAATTTTTGAAAATCAAAGTACTTGTGAGCGCTGAAGGATAAAGATTGCTTCCATAATCATGATATCTAAATTTTACAATTTTGAATTTGAAGTTATTTTCAATTATTTAATAATATAATTGAAGTTCAAAATTTATTTTTACAAAATATTTGTCCCAATTTAAGTTTTTTTTTATGAAATAATTTTCTTCATTTTGTAACTTCAAAATATCGGATCTAGAGTATACATTATTTGTAAATTGCTTGACATGAGCAGGGATAGGATATTAAGAATTTTCACCACATTGCACTATTTTGTTTGAATTCAGGTGGTAGTGATGAGGCTTGGAAGATATCCCTACACATGTATCAACACAGAGGCAGAGTTTTTATTGTATTTGATGCAATCTTTACCCCTAAAAGAAGTAAAGCATGTTCCTTGTTTACAGAAATAAAGCAATAAAACTCTATTGTGTTTTATATCTATCAGTTAGTCACAAATAGTGAAAGATTTAAATTTGTCAATGAACAGAAATGATACAATGAAAATCAGATATAAACCTATCCATTTTCAGTTCTCAACATCACTTCCTCAAGTAATATCACTAGTTTCTCTCAATAATCTGTGTTTATGAACACTAATATTATTATCTTCAATCATTTGAAAATTCTTATTCTAATCACAAATGTCCACGGATAAAATACAAATGATATGAAGGTTCTGTGAGGCACTTTAAGGGTAATGACGAAATGGAGATTCATAACTGCTTGGAGACGGCGTGATCTGAACCCATGGCAACTCCTCTCTTCTTTCTGTAGAGGATGATTGCCGATTTGTATTTTTAGATTTATTACTTGCTTTACTTCGTGTGCTGCGCGTACTTCGTACACTACGGACACTACGAACACTCTGTCTGTCTGCACCATAAGTATAGTCATTGCTGACAGCATTACGATTAGCTTGATTACGCATGCTGGTTTCATAGCTCGGTGGCCGGTCAAGGGTGGGATATTCATTTGTCTCTTGTTCAGTTTGAAATGTCTGATTTTCAATCTCATATCCCGGACGTGATGGGGTCTGATACATTTTCACAAATTCCAATTCGTCATTAGCATTTGAAGCTGGAAAAGAAAAGGAAACCTTATAATTTACATATAACAGGTTATCAACCCTTGTATTATATACAGTATAAGGGAATCTGTTGAAAATTGCATTTATTCAGATTTTTCAAATCAAATGCAGACCATTGTGGATAAATCTTTCTGAAAAGAAAAATAATATTAATGAAGTAGTTCTAGTATATCACAGTGCTACAGAAAATTAATTTAATCTTTATTTTCTGAAATTATTGTCAATTGTAACATTTAAACATGTTAAACAAGGAACATTTGGGATTGCATTAATTTTTTGGAATACACATGTCTAGAACACTGTTCATTCAGTATTTTTTTGCTTCCATATATTGATAATCTTAATAGTTTTTTTCTTTCTGTCAAATCTTTCCATCGCAATCTTTAGGCTTTATAAATATTACAGCAATAATAATGATATTCCAAATACTTCTACACTAACAATAACTGGTTTTTAAACCTGGTTACACTGATTTTTTTTTTCATAAGTAGAAAAACATATATTAATCATCATCACATAATGTGTTTACAAGTATTGAAAAACATCAACATATATATACATGCCATGAATTTACTTTCAAAAGACAATAAACAGCAGTCTGCACGGTTAGCCACTAGTCCGATGCCCCAGACTTGTAAAATTTCATTCGGACTAGTGATTTATTGCAAAATTTTGTTTGGACCAATAAGAAAAATGCCAGAATATTGGTCTTCGGACTAGTAGTTGAAAACGTTTTTGGTGCAGACTGATGTTTTAAACATAACAAAAACAATAACAGTAACTTTTGAACAGGTTATGCCAAAGAAATTTATGCTCAATAATGTTGCAGCAATAATAATGCAGGAAGTTGTGTACATAAAGCATTTCATGGACACAGAAAAAATGCTATTCATACATATATATGTATATTTCTTGATGAATTTCACTTAAATTCTGGCAAACGATAAATACTATATAATTTCATAAACATTTTCTAAAATGTTCTTTTATAGTAAATTTTACACTCTAAGATAAATAAAACCTTCACTTTTCAATTCAATCTTAAAATATCTTTTTTTTCAGAGCTTACAAATGTTAATGTGAAATTCACCAGAGGGAGACAATAGCTTCTGGTAACAATATAATAGAAAAGACAGGATAAGGGGTATATACACAGACTTATAATGTTTCATTTCACAAACATCTGTTTATAATTAATCCTTCTTGCAAATCATTCTATCATTAAAAAAACTATATCCCTTACCAAACTTGCATGTTATGAGATTAAGAAGGACAGAACTTAGGAACGGCAAAAGTGACTCGAACCAAAATAATTTTTATCTCTGTTTTGTAGTAATAAGCATTATGTATAAGTTTCATTACATTTGGTTGAGGCAAACAAAATTTAGAGAATGGAAACTAATTTTGAGATGTACAGAAAGGGTAAAACTGAAATTCCTGTCTTAAAAAGTCATTTGGAGTAAATTTTGCACACAAGGAAAATATCCATGTGTGTAGCATGAAACTTAAAAGTTGTTGCAAAAATTGTAACTTTAAATTTACCTCTCTGGACTCTGGAAGGACTTAAAATTGAGAACATTTTTTGAAAACATGTGAAATTTTAAAAATTTGCAAGATGTTATGAATACTTTTAAATAAAATGATTTGCAAATAGGTAGCATGGGAAAACTGGGACATTACTGTTGAGTGACTAACAATGGTGCGTACACATATATAAGTTCTGACATTAATTCTGTATAATTTTTATTATTATAAGCTGGACAAAACTACATCCATTCTTGTCAGTTTTGAAAAAGCTGTCATAGTTATATACAACATATGCATTCTCAATAATACAACCATGCTAGTACTGTTTACTGATAAACAGACAATATAATAGTACCTTGAAAAGAAAACCGTGTGCCAAAAATAAATGCTGAAATAAATGAAAGACCAATTGAATAGGTATGGATATGGGGTCGGTATATATTAATACAAAACAGAATTACAAATGTGATGTCAACATGTGGAACTTGTGTTGTCAATATAGAAAACTGCATGCAAAAAAAGAATTCAGAAATTGTGTAAAATTCAATTCACCGTAACTAAGGAAACATTTGATTTCCTTTGATAACTTGACAACTGACTTGTCATTTAGGACCTAGTCAAAATAATTATAACATCTTGGATGGCCATTTTAATTTTTTGCTTTGACGCCTGATATACTCCATTCAAATTTTCAGAGAAATCATGGTAATTTTATCAATTAGTTCAGTTAAATTGTAACATGTGATACTTTTAGCTGATGTGCATAGAAGATGCAGGAAACTGAGTCAAATCCAAAACTTAAAATAGCCTTGCAAGACGTCGTAATTATTTGGACTCGTTAGAACCCTGCTTGCACATTTTTATGTGCGGCAAAGAGGCTGATGCATAAAAGGCAAATATTCAAAGGTGGCAAATTTTCATAAATTGATTCCAGCCATTAACTCTACATGTTGCAAAATGAGAATTCAGAAATTGTGTAAAATTCAAAAGTTGATACTTATTTCATGTATTTATTAACCAGTAGATGATAAGCTTTGGTAAAAGTTTCTTATTTTCTTTTTGAAGTTTTATTTGTAAAAAAGAAATATTTCCTTAGTTGTTCCATTTTAGTATTTCAATTAATATAAATTATATGTCTGAAATATTGTTAAATACATTACATCCACATTAAAATATATTTAAGAGTCACCATGTAAATGATGTACATAAACATGTATGTACATGTATGTCTTAATACCTGTTAACATAAATTTTAACAATGCTAATAAAAGATAAGTGAACCAGAAAATATTATCTGTTATATCCCTTACATTTAATCTTTGTTTTTTTCTTATAACATTTGTTCATAACATGTATGATTTTATCAATCCTTGGATATTCAGCTAAAATGGGTTAACAATGCCAATAACAGAGTAATAAAATTAAGCCAACTGTGAACTGTAACATAACAATTAACTGAAAACAGAGAACCTCTTACTTCTATAAACAGGCAGGCTAACCATCTTCATCATTTTATCTAATAAAACAATTTTTATAGAAATCTTTACTTCATTTTTTGAAACAATAACTGTATTTGTGCTATTTTTCAAAACTTTCCAAGCCAAGTCATAAGCTTACTTCATGGATGTTGCATAGGAAAATAACAATATACAGATAATCTATGGTCTATTATAACCTGGGGAGAAAATTCTCTTTTGTACAAAATGTAGAGAAAATTCTACTTAATGATGTAGTGATCTGTTAGCAGTGTTTTGAATCAAGCGTTTACATTGTACCAAACAAACCAAATAAAATGTCACAACAAATCTCAGTGGTAGTAAACGTGGTAGTCAGTAGACTAGTAGTGTGCTAATATCACTTCAAACACAATAACAGGGTGACACAAGGGTATAAATTACTATTTTCCAATATCCAACACAACTTCAAACAATTTTTCGCAGGTCCTGAATCTATTTCCCATGTTTCTCTTTTATGATGTCAATACTCCCCTCCCACCCCCAACTAGTCACCCCTTCTCTAGAGTGAGATTAGTCAATCAACCTTATCACACAATATTTACATTTTTTCCTGTGTGAAGTTTCACCTTGATGAAATATTTCATATAACAGTATTAAAAGATAATTAACATGACATACTATTTGCTAAAAGTAAAGTTTTCGTAAAGGATTTTTCAAATTTTGCTATAAAATAATGATATATGTACTTAGTCGATACAACATTTTACAATCTTGATAAATTTTTGGTTTTTCATGAGTGAGAACCCTGATATTTAAGAATATCATAAATTATTTTCAAATATAAAATAATGGACCAGATCCAATAAGCTTTTAATGAATTATGAAATATCAACAGTAACAGACAAATATCTAAGTCTAATTGCAAACTGCATAAAGCCATTGGCTTTAATTAGAAAAGATATGTCCAATGAAACCACCTGAAAATTTCAATAACAGAAACACAAACAAAATATTTGTAAAAGAATAATAAAAACAGTAACTTGAACAAACAGTTTTACATACATAAATACAGGCTGCATTCGATAACGAGAGTGTCGGACTGAATCGTCATCGTAAGACGATAAAGACCATGACTCATAGTCTCCTATGTAACTAACTGAAAACAAAATACATGTATCTTAACATCTGTTTGATTCAAAATACCCTTGTACTTTGAGTGTAGAAGATTTATTGGTTTGATTTTTATATGGTGTTATTGTTTGTGAGTATTTGTTTATAAGTGTCTGTTAGTATGCGTTAGTGTTTTTTGCTACGTAAGCTGTTGTAAGTAGGTTTGAGGGTTTGTTAGTAAGTGTTCTTGTTCAATTATATGGGAGTACATGCAAGGCTTCCAAAACGGTCATATATTCCGGACATTTGTATAATGTCCATTAAAAGTCCGGCTGGGCAAAGCATGAAACTGTCATCTACTTTTTCGTTATCAAGGCTTTCTAAAGAGACGGTCATTTTAACATAATTGGCGATCTTTTAACCCAACATTTTGCCTTTAACAGCCACACAGTTACATTCATAAAAGTGACATGATCATTAATTACTATCAAAATAACCCCTACTTCAATACTTTCTAATTTTAATCAAGGCTAATTAGTTGTTGGACAGCTGAAATCTACCTGTTCAGGTGACAAATCTACCTGTTCAGGTGACAGGTAATCTATTTTCAGCACCACATGTACCAGACATCGTATAATATACATTTCAGTGGTTTCTATCTAATTGATTTAGTCCAACAGATTAAAATTATAAGAAATACGTTTATAAACGATTTGATGAAATTTTTTAAAAGGTTTTAAATGAAAAATCGTCAGAACTATGTTGTATGAACAAGAACACGTGTGCGCATGTGCACAGGTGGGATATTTAATTATGCAACCTACATTTCTTCAAAAATGCTAAAATTATCATTGATACCTGTATCTATTATGTTCATTTCAAGTATTTTGTTGAAGAAATAACAGGGAAAGAGCTTCTTCACTCAGCTGTGCTATGTAAACGTACAAAAATTTTACATATCCGTTTCTGGTCCATGTTTACCATTGTCAAGTCAACATATAGGGTTTAGAAAAATGTGATTTTAAAAACGAAAGTAAAGTTTTTGACAATGTCAATTTGCACAAATAAAGAGTCTAAGGCAGATATGAGCACGCTGATGTGCACACTTCAAATGATGCACTGCCAATTTATCAGTTTATTAACAGTTTACGTCAGAACATCAAATTCATATCAAAGTAAAGTTTAATATCTTTTTTTTTTATCTAATGTCAATCACTGGGATAGCCATCTGATTACCATTATTGCCTTTTGTAACTTAGTCTTAAGCGATTAAAATCGGGATCAGATATAAAATGTTCGGCTGGCTCAAATATTTTTTGGAAGCCCTGAGTACATGTATCTTTTACTTTTGCCTACTCTGTGATGGGTGGAAATTACAAAATTGCCCTGAACTACTGCCACTAATTATAATACATGTGTTAGTTAAAGGGAGATAACAAAGATAAAGTTTACAGAACTTATGAAGAGAATGAATTTAAGCATAACAAGAAAAATATTAGAATAGATTATAGAATAATGAAGAAGACTGTTCATGCAATTATTGCATATCACTGACTTGCAACGTAACTACTGTTTGTAAAAGAGTCATTTTTTATGACTGATTTAGAAATGAAACCTAAAAATATTGCCAATTATAATATTGAATTGTACGAAAAACACATTGTACTACAAAACTTTAACAGATTTCATTATCAAATGCATGCATAAACAGCCTTTTCTTTCTGCAAAGAAAGAAACAATTGATACACTTTAGTTAATGTTATGGCTTCTTTTCATGATATCCTACTTAGGACTATTCGCGAAAATACTACGTTCCCCCCAAGGGAAGGCAATTAAAAAAAAAATATATGTGGGAGGTTGATTTTGAAATACCAAAATGCAAAAGGAGTGTTGTTACATCATTGCTTTCCTTATTGAATTTTGAAGCCTGTAGCCAAATTTGTTTTTAATTCTGTGGTACATTGTAGGTGTGGGTTAAAAAAAAGTGCCATCCCTAGGAGAACATAGTATTTTCATGAACATGATGAACAGCTTTCAATAGGGAGCTAATTCTTATAAAAGACTGCAGAATTTTTTTAATTTTTTTTAGTTTTTTAATACTGAAGAAAATTTTGCTATGCTTTAATTCTAGAGATTACAAATCAAAAGCAAAATTTTAAACAACATAAAAATGGTAATGTAAACTTATGGAACACACATGCACAATCCTACTTAAAAGTAAGTAAATAAGTAATTATTTATTATAGTGACATGTGTATCAGAACATACATTTATACAATTATATACATAGCAATTTGATATTTACACCCGGCCCATTGGACCTATATGTCACTTTAGCAATATAATATCATATCCGAAAACGTAAAAGTTTACAAAATAAAAATACAGAATAAGACGTAAAGTTTTTTTTTTCTATGAATGAAAGCTGAATTTACAAATTTTGCAGTTTGAATTTGATAGTATTTCAAATTCAATAAATGGATAAGTTTTTCGCTGTTTTCACTAAAAGAAGCCATATACAACAAACAGTGTATCATAGAGAGAGAAAACTACACAGAAACTAACATATATATCACACACCTGTAGATTATGTTAATGAGTTAGACAAGTGAGAGAATGACGTCCTGCGTGTTAGTAAAGCCTTGTAGTGACCGTGTACGTGTTACAGTTGACCACTCCTGACTTTCAGCATAAGAGACGTAGGTCGGGAGACACCAGGTGTCTGGATGATTTACAAGTTTACGGGTGTCCAAGTTGTCTATGACTTGTACAGGTATATCTGGACTGTCTATGTTTGGGACAGGTGTATATGTCATAGTTGGACGATAATAAGTGCTACGTGACAAGTACTTACAACTTTCCTCCTCTTCTACGAATATGTACGCATTCACACACGAAATCACAAAACCAATTAACTGTAAAACAAAAATATATAATGAATTAATGGTTAAAAAATACACACAAGAAGTATAATGAACCCATAAATAAATTTAAAAATCTTTTAAATGGAAAAAAGAACATGCAAAACATTTTTTCTAAATCTTAGCTGATTTATCGTTTAACTGACTTGTTAATAATTTTATTGTTTGTTTGATCTTAGAACTAGTACTTCATTAGTTTAAATTCAAATATTCTTGCTCTCCTCTTAAAGTTTTATCAGAACCTCCTAAAAGATAAAATTTACCCAAAGGGAAGTTTTTAATGATTTTATCACGAATTTAAGGATTATGACCTTCCAAAAAAGATCAATATTAATGTAACTGCTAGTTTTGGAATTGACAAATGTGAAATTTATTTTAATTAGAAAAATTAACCGGAAGTTTGAGACTCATTTACCAATCATGTATTCTTTTTAACCTAATAATAGCTCTAGATAATGAACTTACAGCTAACAAAACCTGTACACCTGCATGTATGACTTCTACATAGTAATAATCCAACAGACACCCTTCAACCACATCTTCTGGTGGAATTGGTCGGCTGGAATCTGTCGGTGAACTATCCAACCAGGATGTGTTAGTTATCCGACAACCAATACCATGTTCTAGCCACCAGCTTTTGTTCTTAGTGCCAATGTTTAGTATGTACAGATCTTTGTTCTGAAAATAAAAGTCGGACAATTACAAACAATGTAAATTTTAAGAAGTTCACATCATAATTAACATATGTAGTAACGTTCACATTGATCATGTATATAACTTAATAATAAACTATAAACTGATACATGTAAAGGACTGGAGAATAAATAGAAGGACCTACATGTATACAGACTAGTCAGACAACAAAATCAAATCACTTTCTAAAGAAAGTGAGACACATAGTACATCATTTATATTATGAAATTAATAATTCTGAAAGCAGGGTTTTTATTTGATAAAATAAACCTCATGATCTTTAAATTTCATGTTAAGATAAAAAGTACATGTATCTCATATTACATGTATTTACCGAGATAAACTTCTACCATGTCTAGACCTTATCTGTATTTTATAGAGTATATATATTATTATATTTTCATCTTAACTACATGTATTCACATCCTCATGATTATAAATAAAGGGTGAACGACTTCAGTTCTATATTTTTTCACATCTTACTATCTAATTATGATCAGGACAGGTCGGAAAATATTCAATTAATTCTACACTCAGCTGATAAACAAAATATATACACACAAAGTGTAAACAAAATAAAATCAATCACTGTTACTATTTTTAGAACTAAAAAATTAATTATACAGCAACTTGAGCATACAGAATAAAATAATCTATTGATTATAATTAACTCTCTTCATAATCCATGTAATATTTTATCACGATAATAGGTTTTGTGCAAATTAATTATAGAATATGATACCAATAGCTGAATATGATAAATTTGTACTTTAATTGAAACTAAAATATATTGTTAAATAATTTGCACACACAAGTTAATAAATACTACTGCATATATATAAATCACCTCGTAAATTTCCTATATGCATGATATATGCATGTACACTAACTCATCTAATAGCACAAATTTTTATTATAGGCATTCATATGTCTCTAAACAGTCTGACTTGAACACAAACATCTAGTATTTTTTTTCTAGTTAAAGACTTTATTTAAGTTTATATATATTTGTACCTATGTAATTTACAATGTATAATCATGTGTATGTATGGATACAGTACATGCAGAATATGTGCAAGTATATATACATTTTTTTTACTTACTCTACTAAGAACCCCAACTTCTAAATATAGACATATGACAAAAACGTTCCATCCCAGCCATATCAATGACCATGTGGAGTACTGAAACATAAAACAAATAGATAAAACTTTACATACATGTACAATGTACCGAGGCTAGTGCATGCACATAAGGGAGCTACCATTGTAACCATTTGATTTTTATGGGGGTGCTAGGATGAAATTTGAAAAATAGGCAGGACAGGAGTTTTGAGTAAAAAAAAAGGCAGGATAAGACACTTACAAAAAAAAAAGTCAGGACGACAATTTAGGTAAAAAAAAGTCAGGATAAACTAAAAAAAAAAGAAGGCAGGACCGAACAAAGTAAAAAAAAAAAGGCAGGACAGAGATTTCAGCTAAAAAAAAATGCAGGACAAAATTTTTCATCCTAGCCCCCCCATAAAAATCAAATGGTAGCTCCCTAAGTCAATACTTCATTCTAACATGCTTAATTAGTGCTTGCCATCTTTCAAAAGTTCAATCCCTTTATTAATCCAGCACAATTAACTGATTCTTTACTCAATACTGTGCTTCTAAATGTGTTATATATTGACTGTAAATACATTGATTGATTGATTTTTTGGGGGGTTTAACACCACTTTTAGGCTTTTTCCTGGCAGCCAGTTTTTATTGGTGATGGAAGCCAGAGTGCCCAGAGAAAACCACTGACCTTTGATAGGAAAACTGACAATCCTTGTCAATTAAGATTAGAGTCAAATGCACCTGAAAGACCAGCGTTCGAACTCACAACCTCAGTGTTGACTGGCTAGTGAATACCTTAAAATGTAGTAACTACTCAGACCACTCAGACCACTCGGCCACAAGGCCCCGACTGTAAATACACATATGTAACTTGACACAAATAAAGTTTTATATTTTTAGTCATTGAAGCTGTTCAGTTGACAGCTGTACCGCTGTTTTTTGGACATTTTTACAAATTAGCATGATTATACATGTATCTGTTTGTTTTGATCACACATGTACATTGTTTTCAATATGATAGAATTGTATAAAATATGTCAATTCATTTATGACATTAGGATGTTGAAAGAATTTATATATATATATCTGTGATAGAAAAATTTCCAATTCTGTTTTTTGCTACACATTGTCCAAGCTGATGCACATGATGGATGGGCCTCCAACTCTCATTAGCTATAACTACACACCACTGATGAGATGAGGTTCCTGATGACTCTTTGAGGTGTAGGAAGTGTGACAGGATTGCTTCCCTAAAATATGTTGTAGATAATAATCTGATAATTAGTCAACCATAAGCGGTTGAGCTAAGGAGGTTCTTCTTTAGCTCAGTCTGTTGATATGGGTTCGAGTCCAGTTGGAGAAAAGACGATTTTGTAAGAAGAATCATGCTCTCCGGTTACATAAGTGATTAGTATTGATTTCTCAAGTGATTCACTGATTCAATACTGTCTCTAGATCTCTTGTAAATCAGTTGGGATGGGCCTCTTACTCTCATTAGCTATAACTACACACCACTGATGAGGTTCCCGACACTAAGATGAGGTTATTCTTATATAATTATTAAGGTCTTTCCCCTACATGGGAAAGACCTTATTGTTTTTCTAATGTTTTTTTTTTTTCTTTTTTTTCTTCCAACATTTTTTTGACATGCCCGCCTCTCGTTTCTGTTGAAGTTATTAAGACCAAATATGGACCATCGATAGACCTCACCAAGATGTATTATCAAATGACCCTGTTCAGGATTTCATCATCCCCTTTAGGAGTTATCTCCCTTTTATTGATTTTTTTCAACATGGCCCCCCCTTGTTGGTTTTAAAGATATCATGACCTTAATTGGACATAATGTAGATCTCATCATGATGTATTACCATGTGAGGCTGAACAGGATTTCATCGTCCCCTATGAGAGTTATATCCCCTTGAAACAATTTCTTTCCTTTGCATTTTTCTCAAAAAGTAAAAGAGATAGAATCGATTTGAAAACAGCAACATGTACAGGAACAGATGGCAATGTTAATGAACATGTACAATCATTTGTTATTAACCCTTATAAGGAGTTATTCCCCTTGCAAAATTGAACATAATTTTAGAAAAATTGTATTTCGAAAACCAGAAGTCGTAGAGACTTGGGACCTTCACCAATAATCTATAATTCATGTGACCTTTAATATGCAGTCAAGGTCAAAGGTCACTGAGTGCAAAAAAAAATTACGCTGCAATTTCAAGCTTACATATTAGGAAAACGATAAGACTTTGCTGCATACATACAGCGTATAAAATGTTCCTCTCGACGAGCTCTACATTTTATTTGAAAAATTAAAAAAAATGAAAATTTTAAACCCCTTTTTCATCCCAGGGGGACGGGTGGGGTCATTTAGTGCAAACATTCAAATTTCTCAGATGCTAAGGTTGTCGCATATCAAATGAAAGAACATAAAGTGTACATTTCAAATTTCAAATTGACGTCCCTTAAAAATGGGTTGGATGGGATCATTGAGTGCAAAACATAAATTTTCTTTTAAGATAGGGTTGTTGTATATCAAATGAAAGGTCACGATGTGCATATTTGAAATATCAAATTCCTGACCTCCAAAAATTACTTGGATAGGGTTATTAAGTGCAAAAATCAAACTTTCTAGAACATGGCCTTGTCGCATATCAAATGAAAGCTCATCTACTCAGTGTTATTTATATCATAATTCCGAGTTTCAGAAGGTATGCTTGTCGTATATCAAACGAAAGGTCGTACAAGCTATATTACGAAAACATCACTTTTACAGGAAAGACCTTTCAATTGTTTTACAAACAATTGAGATACTAGTTATTCTTTTTTTTTTATCCAAATGATTGAAATATATTAATGTTTGAATTGAGTTAAGATCTGTAGAAATTTAATTACAGTTGCCAAAGCAAATCTGTATTTTAAAATGCATATTTTCATCATCTTAATTAGTTAACTTACCAATGTGATGAACTTTGACCTGAACTGGTAAGTACCGAATCCACCAATGATAACACAGATAAGTTGAAAGAAGTTGGCAATGATGGGTGCCCACATGTATCCCAAGAAATCAAACACTTGTCTTTCCAATGTACTTAACTGAAATTAAGAGAAAGAAAATATATCATTAAATCAAAGTATATATTCAGCTAGAACTCTTTCATATTTTTTAAGTGAAGTGTTTGTGTTATAAATCATGGTTATACATGTACATAGTACTGTGAGTATTATTTTTACAAGGGTGATGAGCCAGCCACGCTCCCTTCTTTCTGCTGGCGGCGTAGATGTGTAATTTAAGTTATCAAATTTCTTAATTTCTGTATAAATAATGCAATTTAGAGCAGTCAATAGCCAAAGGCCACTAATAGATCTTCAATGCAAAAAGAAACTCCAGCACCAGGGGGCTTGCTTCAGCTGGCCCCTAAACAAAATGTATACTAGTTCAGTAATAATGGATGTCATACTAAACTCGGAAATATATAAAAGAAACTAAAATTAAAAACACCATTCCGGAAATTGTTTTTTACTATATTTTCTCTAGCTCAATTTGTGCCTTTAACACCCTGAATACATCATGTATATATGGTTAAACAAGAATGTGTCTCCAGTACACGGATGTCCCATCCGCACTTTCATTTCCTATGTTCAGTGGACCTTGAAAATGGGGGAAATCTCTAATGTGGCATTAAAGTAAGAAAGATCATATCATAGGGAACATATGTATTAAGTTTCAAGTTGATTGGACTTCAACAAAAACTACCTTGACCAAAAACTTTAACCTGAAGCGGGACGAACTGACGCACAGACCAGAAAACATAATTCCCATAAGGCCAACTAAAATTAATTAGTAGATTTTCATCCAAATTTTTGAAAAAAATGGGGTGGGTGGGAGGATTTTATTTTTTAAATTTTATTTCATAAGAAACCCTCTAGTGACGAGTTCTTTATACCGCAGGGGTATAAACAATTGTGTAAAATAAGCTAATATATCATGTATATTGTATATACATGTATATATATATAAGGAATCGTTCATAAATTTTCAAACTCTTTAAAAATAAATATCTCTGATAGGCAACCACAATTGACTGTTTTACATGTAATTGCTACTTTAAAAACCTATCTATAGTAAACATCAAAAACATGGAGAAAATTAATGCTCTCTTCAGTTGGACTATTCCTACACCAAATTTATTTTGCTTTCTAAGTGATGGTTTGAAGTTCCCATAAAATTAAGTAAACTTGTACAAATATATGCAATACAAGTATTATGAGTACAGAATTAAATGAAAACTCCAACAATGTTGAAAGCAATAGGGTTGGTGCTAAAGCAAGATGCAAATACAATTATGATGTAAAACATGAACTGAACTAAAAAGAAGTTGTTGTTTAATGACTATATTGAGGGTATTGGGACAGAGGGTGTTTGCTGTTTGTCAACAAAAACAACAGCCATGGGTATTAAAGTCTAAGGAATTGCTATAATATTAATGTTTGTCGACCCTTGTTTTAGCTCAATATACGGTCATCAATCTAACAAGTTCGTGCTGGTGTCAATTCCTTATAATTTCTATAATCCTGACATGTTTTTTGTACCAATGTGTTCAACGATTCTTGCGCTTTCGATATCATGTAATTCATAGTCCAAATTTCCTGACACAAAGTCATTGTATAAATGATCATAAATAAAAAAAAACGGTTTTCTAATGTGACATATCGCGATTTGCGTTCTTGGACACAGCGTTCAACTCGTATAAACCTGAATATTTCATGCCCTTCTCGTAAACTATATCTATTCTCGGTACATGATGTTGACATCATAGAGCTGCAGAATATGTCGACTTAATCATTTTCGTTAGATAACTCGAGGAAATACAAAACCGAAATATGAAACAGGAAGTTTTGAATGAAACGAACATATCGATGTTTACCGGTAACAGACATGAACAAAATCCGGAAATCGTAATTTTTCCAAAATAAAAAAAATCGGGGCGGGACGATTTCAGAGGTGCGGGCGGGGATGAAAATCTATCAATTAATTTTAATTGGCCTAAATGGTGCATAAAATATTTTGAAGATTCAAGATAAAATTTTTACATATTTGATGCCAACAGTAGCTGAAAATGACCATTTGAAGACTGCAGTTATGGGCATTACTACCCTCTAAATGGTATCCAGCTATGATGATAAGTCGTTCACCTAAGGACATTTTTTTCTTATTTTTTCTGTAGACTTAGCTTTGATTTTTTATTACCATGCATTGTCAAGCTTGGTAACTCATAATTGTTTCTCAGTAACTTAATGTACGATACTGTCCCATGTTGAACCTACTGACCTTATTTTGTTTACATTCAATAATTTCATAATCAAATTCCAATGGCCTCAAAATCAAGTGATGTTAAATCGTTCTACCCAATCAAATTGCTCTATTGTCAATTAGGTGATTTTTCAGTCTACGGCAATTATGTTATTTGTTTGTTGGATATTGCTTTAAAATAGTTTGCAATAATTTGGGGTTTTATTCAACAGGAAACCTCATTTTTTGCCATCCCTTTCAACATCAATGGAATTTTGTATGAATATTTACCTACAATCATGATGGTCAGAATATCGATCATTTTATAATGAATAAAAAAAAATTCTATGAAAAATAAATGTAAATTGTTTTTTATTAACCTACATTTGTACTCTATATTTCTGTACAAAATTATGGCATGGACATGGTTTTTTCATTAGTTTTCCCTTTATTTTGGTTGGGCTTTTTTTGCGGGGAAATTGTGAAAGACGTCAGGAGCATGTCATTTTGAAATTCCTAAAAATAGGATTTGCTTGACCTGTATTGCCTGCCACAAGACTGATGACGCTGAATGGAATGTACACAAAGCAGTTATGGAGGCTGGAAGTGAGATTTTGTGAAGTTCTGGAATGTTTTTAGACATTCGGAAGTCGGGATGGAAACGGTATTACAAAATTGGCATTTTTTAGCAATACTTGAAAACAACAACTAAAACCTACCTTTCGACATGTTTTTTTATTCAAAGGAGTAGAAAAAACGTATTCTGCACTAATTTTCTACGCTGGAAGTAGCGTAGTAACGTCAATACGTAGTTTCACTGTGTGTTAAGTTCAAACACAAATACCTAACTAACCAACAAGATGACAGATTTTAGACTACGGTAGGATATTATAATTAATAATATGTAAACACGACATAAAAAAAAAATCATTTGATACAATTTTCTTGAATGCCATCAATGATCATGTCGTTCCTTTTAATCACAAATGTATTTAAATTCGTTTATATTGATCTTCTGAGATGACTTGTATGTAAGGATGAAATTGCAAGCAAACTTAACAAAATTTTGAGGAATAAAACGGTTCTTCCATAAAAAAAAAATGGGCTTGGCTCTGCTTGACAGAATATTATTAACTTACAAATTGCAACAGAATTACGACCATCATGGCCGTATACATAGCCGTATTGGCACATTTCCCTTGAAACGCCATGGCTACTATGCTTAATTGTTTGTATTTCATCAAGATATTTCACTTTTTTGTAGACATTTTCTGTTGGTGACACATTATTTTGGCTAAACAATAACAGGATTACTCAAATCAGAGGATGTGTTTACGTTAAAAAATAATTCGTAATTATATGTTCAATATTTCATCAGATTTCAATGTAAGTCTGTGTAAATATATAACAGCAAACAATCATCTATTTTTTATATAAGATATCATTTCATTAATTGTTAAATGATGAATTTTATAAACTATTTTTTTATTAGAGGAAAAGTATTGCGGAGCAATATAACATAATCGAACTTTTTGATGTTGACCTGGAAATGCATTGCAAATATCACTTCCGGGGGGCATATTCCACGTTGTAAACAGAAAGTCGACCCGGTATAAAAATGTCAAAAACTGGAAAGAAGTCTGTGTATACAAATAGTTCAAAGAAACACAGTCAAGTAAAAAACGGTAATACCCTTCAGTCTATAAATAGATTGTAATTGCACAATGACAGTGACATAAAAGCTGCAAGACAAGTTAAAAAACACTTGAGACAGTTGATCAACTTGATCGAGTTGGATGACTTACAATGTAGGCTTAGCTGTCCAGTGCAAGTGAATTGCATTGTCTCAATACTTTTGTAACGGGAGTGGAAGTTTCCACTGGCTTCGTTTTCCCGTTGTCTACCCAAGTTCTGGGATATCGGACAAAGTACGTAAAACTACGTAAATATAAACAAGATGTTTATTTTAAAGACATATAAATTAGCTAATATAAATGGTTGAACATAAGTTTACATAAATAAATATACAGTGGTGGCTAGTCTACTTGTATAAATAAAGGTTCCATCGCAAGCCAAAGTATGAGCGTCTGCTCATTTCAAATCCTTAGTGTAGACTGCCCAGAACCCGGTGAGTGACGTCATACTTATAGTTCCTATGGACAACGAGCCCGGCCGGGCACGTGTCAGAACAGGAAGTCCCGACAAGGATAATTTCATGGCCGGTCTCGGAAGAAAGAGTTACGGAACTATAAGTAATTCTAAAGTTAACCAATTTTCCCAAATAAATAGAATATAGACAAGTAAACAAAGTGACCACCATTACACTTTCATGGGATTTTTTTTTTTTTCTTTCAAGTGAAGTGTGAGATGTTCAGACCCCACATACTATGTTTTCACTTATTTGTGTTGAAGTCGGTTGTTTTACATACATGTCAACCTCTGACAATGGTAAATCATGTCATGACATGACATGACATGTCAAAAAGCGTGTGAAAACGCGTGACGTAGATGCAGACTTTTTAATATGAATGTGGTAATGTTCATAATTTCACATACAAATTTGTTAATATACAAAAAACAATATATATTCTACTGTGAACTTTTATTGTATTAAACAGTGGTCTGTTATGTTGTTTTTAAAGCACCAGCACTAGGCACATATTCAAAACAACTGCATGTAACATAGTCAAGTTCTGATCAGAATTCAGTGTCAATATTTCTTTATAATTGAAAATGCTCTCCCACAGTAGGAATTGATATTTGAAAGAATGTCATTATGTTGTTTTTTTGGCAATGTAAAATGTCATCTATTATCTCTGCCATTGCTCCCATTGCTATTGCCTGGTCAAAACTGGGTAGTTCATCAGAAGATAGCTGGTACTATGAGAGCTGATCCAACAGTTCTGTGATATTTTCATCCCCATGGCCTGTAGAATCTGTTGGCTATATTTAAAACTGAAATTAAAAAAGAAAAATGTTTTATAAATTTTATTTCCATTAAATAAACATGTTAAATGGTTATTCAACTAGCTACATTGTATTTCTCCTCTCACATGTATTGTTTTTGATCATTGCAACAAAGAATGCACAATACGTTACTTGTCACTCGATCATTAAAGCTTGAACTCCAAAATATAATTTATAAACATTGAATCTTGGTACGTACACATCGTTTTGAATTAACAATCGGCGCTTTAGACGACGGTACAGGCCTGAAAGCGACCTCTTTCTGTGCACATTTCCCCTATACAGTGAATTTGAAAGAAAGTAACAAAATCGTTAAAACTAATCACAAACTACTTACCTTTTACTGTTTGTCCATATAGAAAAATAAACAATTGGGCAGCCAAACAATTACTTCGAGTTTTTCGGTATTTATCGCAGAATAAGGAAAAAAACCGAGAATAGCGATATCACTAACGACCACAAAGTGAAAAGAACGAAAATGCGTGTAATTGCGTGTAAAGTGTTGAAAAGCGTGTACACGCCATGTGACAAAATCCTCGCGTGTAAACCGTTGAAAAAGCGTGTATTACACGCGAATATCATGTCACTTGACATGTATGTTGTTTTATGAGGGTGGTAATGCCCTTTACTGTCAGGCGTCAAACAGTCATTTTTCGGCTACAGTTCACGTCAAACTAGTTAAAATTTTACAGTGATTCATCAAAATATCCATATCGTGATTTGTCAATTAATTATCGTTACCGTTATTTTTTAAAAAAATAGCGTGATTTGTCAAATTCAGCTGATTTTTTTAACTTCTAAAAGAAAGTGTAAATTTTATCGTCATGCACTAAAAATGACCGTTAACGTCATTTGGCAAGAATTTTTATCGTTATACGTCATGAATTAAGGTACCCCTATTACTACTCTTTTTTATGTTGTACTTCTGTTGTGCTATAAGTGTAATTACAGTGGTCGTTTGGTTGCCAGGCAGACTGGATACTGACGTCAATAAATGACGACAAGAAACGGAATCTGACAATTTACGTTTTACACAGACTTGGTAAAAATTTAATTATAGAAGGTCAACCACTAGAGCCGAGGAAAATTCTATTGTCTTTAACAATCCATGCCTTGAAAATAAATAAATCATCAAGTGTTAAACTTGTTATCTCAAATATAAAATCTGGGTAGACAACTGGAAGTCAACGAAGCAAGAGGAAACTTCACTCCCGTTATGATGACTCTCTGAGGTGTAGGAAGTGTGACTGGATTGCTTCCCTAATAAATGTTGTAGATAATTAGTCAACCATAAGTGGTTGAGCCAGGGAGGTTCTTCTTTAGCTCAGTCTGTAAACATGCTGCCTTTTAACACAGAGGTCCTGGGTTTGAGTCCAGGTGGAGACAAGACAATTTTGTAAGAAGAATCATGCTCTCTGGTTACACAAGCAATTAGTATTGATTTCTCATGTGATTCACTGATTCAATACTGTCTCTAGTCTAGATCTCTTGTGAATCAGTTAGCATAATTAGGGAAAGATGCAAAATTATATTCAGAAACAATGAATTTGTAAATCTTTATCAGGGTGTAGGGATACTGTAGGTACCTGCTTCTTTCTTTTTTGGTTCCCAGGGGTGTGGAAATATTTGTTGTGAGCACTTGTCCCTGGGCAAGTAAAACAGTAAATTTCACTTGTCCGGAAAAAAAGTTACTTGCCCTGATGGTCCCAATAAATATTGAAGTATTTCATCGTTAGCTAATATCATGAATATATGATTCTTAACACTTTTTTGCATCACAAACAAATGAAATCCATTTGTTTATATTGTTTAAACCTTTAGGAAAGTAGGAAATGGGTTAACATCAATGGGACAGATAATTAACAGCAAACCAACCAATGAGATAACATGCAGAGGATGATTTTACAGCAGTTTTTGTATAAAAATTGTAGCCAGTAGGTACATATCTATAATACTAAAATTACGAGGTCCAATTTATCAGCCGGCATCAGGTAAAAACGAAATATCAAAGAATTCAACTTTAAATATAGCTAATATAGGACAATTGTGTAGATTAAAAATTACACCACCCCAGACCCTTTTGTTTTCCACATAATTAATATTGCCAATAATTAACAAGTTCTGGGTCGAATCCGGTACCGATACCAATAGTATATTCACCTGTTACCTATTACCTTATCTGTACGTTCCGCATCTAACAGGCGCACCACCAAATATATACACGGGTCATAATCACAAAGTCGACACAACTAAATTCAATCATTGTCAAATTGTTCCCTATTGTAGTTTTTTTAATTAGTAAGACTTTCTAAGATAACAATACGAATACTAAAAATTTGGACTAAGGCGTAGAGGTACAGTTTTCAATTTGTTAGCGGGCATGACGTAAAACAGCGAATCAAAGATTTGAACTTTATTGGACAATGCTGTTGATTAAAAAATACTCAATTCAAGGACCTGAATATTACCAATAATTGAAAAGTTCCAGGTCGACGGGTTCAAACAGAAAGATTTGAAAGCAGAGAAAACTGTGTATCTTATAATGATCGGCACGACTTTATCAGATGACAATACAAATACTAAAATAAGGCTTACGCATAGTTATATACTTTAATTCAGTCACGGACCCGCGATATCACGGGTGTGTTCTAGTACTAAATTAAGAGGACAGTTTAATAGTGAACATGGTGAAGTTTTGGTGTTTCTCTCAACTGACACATGTTTTGTTTCTTTCGTAATTGTCTTGAGTAGCAATTCAATCATCTCTTCTATTTACCACTTTGACAACAAATGATGCTGACCTGTCTTCTATAGATAAGACAACAAATTATTTATTTTACGAATTTCCATCCAAGATAGCCAGGGCAATCTAATATACACGATGTCTGAAATTCTCGCTTCCGAATCTTTTTTTAAAATACGTGTTCTTCTCCATCTGCGTTTTAGGTTTTCTACTCAACTCATAACTCATTTTGGCTTGCTTGACCGGTGTCTTTTATAATATTTATCAACCTGACTGTCGATACAAAAACTAAAGAAATGATACTTCCGGTGAATAATGGATAAAACCTAATTGACAATTCCGGGTCAATGGACAAAATCAATGCAATGTTACGCGACTTGGGTTCGCATACCTATTTTTTTTATCAATTTCGTTATCGATCTATTTCGGTATTATGATATTTATCGTCATGGACATTGATGTTTTTACTCGCTGACTATTGGTTTCTTTACATAAATTAATCATCTTTATATGTTTTGGAATTCATTCTATATTTTTGTTGGATTTTAACTAAAAAGTTGTCTTGTATATTTTTTTTACTTGTCAACGGGCAACCGAGACAAAAATTATTACTTGTCCATTTGTCCGGTTGTTCAAATGTACGAGTCGGGCGAGTCGGGCATAGCATTTCCACACCCCTGGTTCCACATAAGATTGTTTTTTTCCTAGAATTCAGGTCTGAGCCCCGTCCCATAGAGTTCTATAATAAGGTCATCAGCAGATTGTTCTAGGTGAACTAATTATCATGTAAAATTAATTAAGATTGATATCCCACAACTTATATAATGAATCCTTAGTATTTAATTCAGAAATTATTGCGTTCATTTATTATTGTGATTGTCAGGAAAAAAGGAGATGAGCAATGAATGTTTAATTTTTACTATAGAAGTGTTTTTAGTGAAATTTTATTGTTTATAGCATTATCAATTTTTAAAATAACTTTTACTTGTATTTCATCATGACCATATATGCAATATTAACATGTTGAATGTTTGCAATATTAAAATATTTAATGTACATGTATGTATGCAACATTAGCATATTTAATGTATGCAATGTAATACACACATGGTGGTACAACAAATCAATCTTGCTGGTGTTAAGTAATAATTTTATTTCACTTCTTACATAAAATTTACATAAACATTTTTAATTACTTCCTTTTTGATTAGTTGACAAGTTGCTAGAGTTCAACATGTTCAATGACTGAAAAAAGGATATTGAATCTTCTTTTTTCAGTCATTGAACTGTACCAATTTGCTGATTGAAGGTGATTATTGGCAGATCCAGTATCTAGCTAAAACACCCGCTTTTTCTATTATGTAAATGTATCCATGCTTTGTGTTATAGAGTGATAACAGTCTTATTTTCAACCTTGTTGTGGAAATACTATGAGATATATTATTCAGAGTGTGTCCACTATAATAAATTGACACCAGGAAATTTCTTTTCTATATTTTATCATGTTTATAGGAAGCACAAAGACCGATGGAAAAAATGCACAGAAACCAAAAAAAAGTGGGGTATGCTGTAAAATGTTTACATTCCTGTTTTTTGCCGTGATGGTTGCTGGTGTTGCCGTCTTGTATAGCAATGATGAATACAGAGACAAAAGCTTACAGTTTGGTAAGAATATAGGATAATGGGCATCATAGAAATAACTAGATGTGGTATGATTGTCAACGAGATTCATAAATTAGTGTGAATTTATTGTTCATTATGGGATACCAATTTTTCGGATTTTGTCAGTAAATGTGAGCGGCAATATGATTGTTCAACAAAAGTACACATGTTCTATAGGCATGATAGGCTTGTATGCAGACTGGCATATTATAGTTCATGAAATAAATGAATTTATGATATTTAATATCAAACAATAATTGTCAAAAATGAGAAAGCGAAAAAAATAAAAAGTATCATGAGCAACACTTTTTCTGCATCTTAAACTTTTAAGAAGAATATATTGATTTATGGTTTAAACAAAAATAAGTATAGCAGACACTATAAATAATAACAGCTATCTGAATATGTGAGAAAGCTAATAAGGCAGCCAAAGTTTATCTGACACTTTAGCCAATAAAAAAGAAGATAGTAATTGCTATAAGTTGTAGAACAAAAGTCTACACAGTAGCCAAAAGAAAAATAAAGACTAGCAATACTCATGGAAGTCCTGTAAATATGGACCATAATTTGCTATTGGGCTCGTTTCCTATAACTATAGAAAAGTGATAAAAATGTGTATTACTGTAAGAAAAGTTGTAACTACATCTAAAGATGCCTTTTTTTTTTATCAACATACAAGTGTATGCTACTCTTCCCTAGAAAAAAAATTGAATTTTAAAAATTTTTATAGATTATAGGACCGTATTTTTGTGTCGTTTCTCGCGCTACTTTTTGCTTCCGAAGTGCATAACGCTGACTGATTTATAGATAATCGTCACCGGCAAATTCGTAACTTTTGCTTTCAAATAATAAAGAACATCGACCAATAAGAATAGTCAGAAGAAAATGCCGAGAACTATCAGTATTTCTGTAGCAGGTGTAAGAACACTAGCATTACTTAGGTTTCCAATTTCGTAACGCACATTTTAGATGATGTAATCTGCTTTGTTGTAATAGAATTCTTTATAACAATATGCAAATATGAACTCTCGTGAGATGTTCAAACAGGTAAATCAGAGATGATTTACATTCTAGTTTTGTTCTTCGTAATAATTAAGTTAGAAAATGACGTTTTCGTTATGCGTTACATTTCAAACGAAAAAGAATAAAATTGAGAATGGAAATGGGGAATGTGTCAAAGAGACAACAACCCGACCAAATAAAAAACAACAACAGCAGAGGGTCACCCATTTATTTCTTCTTTTTTATTAAAATTGTTTTTGTCGTTAAGTTCTAATCATTTCCGGTCATACGTGAAACATGTGACTAACATGTGATCACACCCTTACGGCCGGATGTATGAAATACTAGGTCTAAACAGTGTTTTTGTTTCCAACGGCATGTTAGCAAACATAATCTGTAGACTTGTTTTGTCTTGTTTAAAAAAGGAAAATACAATTTTCAAAGAGATTGCGCTGGGGGTCTATTATTTTTCCTATGTGCATAATGTTACATACGATCTTGTGTGAAAATAAATGCCCAATGACTTGACAAAATCGATTTCAGATTTGACAGACGTTATAACACACTTTGTTTCCTGATAACGATGTAAAGGGTCCTTGGTAAATTCAATAGACATTACGTCTCTTATCATTGTGCCGTTGCTCGTTAGATTGATTTTGCTTCAGCAGTAAATATTACTGGATATTTTAGGTGAATAAAGATAATTTAATAAAAAATACATGTTAATATACTGTTATACTTGGAACGTACAAAGTTGGTATCTTTGTCACAGTTTTTAATTTTTTTTTTTTATTCATGTTCTGCAAACACTTTTCAGAAACGCAATAAGCTTGTCAAAGGAGAAGTAAACTTTTACCATGCATGACTTGAAAGGAAGTACTTTATTGATTTTAGCCCACTAAAGTAGGTTAAAATGTGGAAACCATGTAGATGGTGTACAGGTCACAAATATCACATGGTGCCTATTTTAAAGATTTTAATTCCAAGTTAAAAGTTTTTTTCTTTACTGGATTTAAAGAATTTTACATTGCCAATGATTTGGAATAAATTGTATATAACTGGAATTTCAAAACCAAATATGAATACATTTTTTTGGCTAAAACATCAAGATACAACGATTATGGTATCCTGTATCAATGAAGAAAATATGGAAATTTCTGAATAAATTGTACTAATTAATTTCAAAACAAGCACATATTTAGGAGTTTTATAATCCTGTTACATTTAAGATGGATTTTAAGAAAAAGTATACTGTTCAGATTATTTTAAGCAGATTTTGCAATAAAATAAAACTAAAAAAATGCTTTCGGTTTCTTATGGTTTCCTGTCGCATTTTAAAAAAACTTTAATTTAACATTGAAAATAGATTTTAAATATTAACATGAAGCAAGTAACACTAGTAATGGTGTTCATTTATGTCTTTTGAAATATATTGTGCAAAATAAAGAAAATAAAGATTGGTTTCCTGTTTGGTTTCCTGTCACGTAAACGGTGAATCAAAATGTATTATTTTTTTCTTGAAAAACTCAATTGTTCCATTAATACTATTCTAACACCAACACAACCCACAGAATAAAAGTTAAAGTTTTAGAACTTATAAAAAAGGATACAAAAAGAAACCAAAGGCCGAATACCAAATTATGGTCCATATACAAAACTAAAAAATTATGACATGCACATTACCCAAGGTTTTGAGCTCTTTTGTTTATCCTTGAATTTATTCCAGCATTTAGATGAAGAATAATTATCTCATTGGCAATCATATATACCACTCCTCCTTATTATGCCCCATTTCTGGTCTGTGCGTACGTCTGTACGTCTGTCCATATGTCCCACTCCAGGTTAAATTTTTTGGTCAAGGTAGTTTTTGATGATGTTGAAGTCCAATGAACTTAAAACTTAGTACACATGACATGATCTTTCTAATTTGAATGCCAAATTAGAGATTTTACCACATTTTCACAGTCCGCTGAACATAGAAAATGATAGTGCTGATGGGGCATCTGTGTACTGGGGACACATTCTTGTTATATATATTTGAGTTTGATCTTTGTTTCAGTTGAGGTTGTAAAAAGAAGTGTGTTAGAACAGTATGAACAGCACATTAAACCTTTGATTGATAGCCAAATGTCACCTGAACAACAAAAACAAAATGAAAAGGGTTCACGAGGCGGAGGGAAAGAGGCATTTGGCGAAAATGAAAAAGAGTTGGAGTTAGAGAAAAAGAAAAGGGATGAGGAAAAGAAAAAACATAAGGAGGAAAAGAAAAGAATTGCAGAATTAAATAGAAAACTGGAGGCAGATAGGAAAAGAGAGGAAGAAGAAAGTAAAAGGAAAGAACAAGAAAGAAAGAAACAGGAGGAAGAAAAGAAAAGAAAGGAAGAACTGAGGAAACAGGAAGAGGAAAAGAAAATACATGCAGCAGAAAAGAAAAGAATTGAAGAGTTAAATAGAAAACTGGAGGCAGATAGGAAAAGAGAGGAAGAAGAAAAAAGACAACAGGAAGCGGAGAAAAAAAGAAAGGAGGAAGAGCAGAAAAAGGAAGAAGAAAGAAAGAGGAAACAGGATGAGGAAAAGAAAAGAATTGAAGAACTAAATAGAAAACTGGAGGCAGATAGGAAAAGAGAGGAAGAAGAAAAAAGACAACAGGAAGCAGAGAAAAAAAGAAAGGAGGAAGAGCAGAAAAAGGAAGAAGAAAGAAAGAGGAAACAGGATGAGGAAAAGAAAAGAATTGAAGAACTAAATAGAAAACTGGAGGCAGATAGGAAAAGAGAGGAAGAAGAAAAAAGACAACAGGAAGCAGAGAAAAAAAGAAAGGAGGAAGAGCAGAAAAAGGAAGAAGAAAGAAAGAGGAAACAGGATGAGGAAAAGAAAAAACATGAAATAGAAAAGAAAAGAATTGATGAGTTAAATAGAAAACTAGAAGCAGATAGGAAAAGAGAGGAGGAAGAAAAAAGACAACAGGAAGAGGAGAAAAAAAGAAAAGAGGAAGAGCAGAAAAATGAAGAAGAAGAAAAGAGGAAACATAAGGAGGAAAAGAAAAGAATTGCAGAGTTAAATAGAAAACTGGAGGCAGATAGGAAAAGAGAGGAAGAGAAGATAAAACAGGAAGAAGAAAAGAGAAAACAGGAGGAAGAACAAAAGAGAAAGGAAGAAGAAAGGAAAAAGAAAGAAGATGAAATCAGAAAACAAGAAGAGGACAAAATAAGAAAGGAACAAGAAAAGAAAAGATTAGAGGAGGAAAAGAGGAAAAATGAAGAGGAAAGAAAAAGAAAGGAGGAAGAAAAAAGAAGAATGGAAGAAGAAAAAAGAAGACTGGAGGATGAAAAGAATAAGAAAGAAGAAGCAAACAAAAAGAAATTAGAAGAAGAAAGAGAAAGAATTGAAGAGGAAAAGAGAAAGCAAGTAGAGGAAAGAAAAAGAAAAAATGAGGAGGAAAAGAGGATGAAAGAAGAAGAGAACAAATCAAAGGAATTACTAAGAATGAAGGAACAGGAAAATGAAAGAATCAACCAAGAGGTACAAAAACAGCAACAGAAGGAAGAAGAAAAGAAACTTCAAAAGGAAAAAGAAAATACATCATATGAATTCAACTCTTTAACAAACGCTGCTGATTTTGCCATTAGAAATCTTCTGGATAATGCAGAAAACTCCTTATACATAGTAAGTAGTATTCATTTAAAACAAAACCAATAAAATTAGATGTATGTTTCATTATAATACATGATTCTGATTGGCTATTCTGCAATCTTACATTATTCCTTAAGCAATTTCATTACACAATAAAATTTATCATTCATGATGACACGAGGTCACACAGTAAAGTGCACAGGTAAATTAAATAAAAACTTGATAAAAATCGTGTTTTCATGATCCTAGCTAAAAAATGTAATTATAAGTATTGAATGCTTCTTTTTGTAACTTCAAAGGGTTGTAAAAGCGATGACCATGCACACATTTTTAGAATGAAGCGCTTCCGGGCTTCATACAAAATGTAGTTCGGTCATCACTTTTACACCCCAATGTTCACAAAAATAAGTATTCAATTCTAAACTAACAAGTTAGTTGAAGGGCTGTTCAAGATTTTATTGAGGGCCATTTGAGTACACTACTGCATCACTAGCCAGTCAACACTGAGGCTGTGAGTTTAATCTGGCACGGGCAGGTAAACTCAACTCCAATCTTAATTGACTCAGATTGTTCTTTTTCCTACCAAAAGTTGTGGTTCTCTCTGGGCTCTCCGGTTTCCTCCACCAATAAAATTGACCACCCTGATAAAGCACAAGAGTGTTGAAATTGCCATTAATAACCAATAAATCAATCAATTAACGTTTAAGATTTAAATGGTTTGGATGATAAAGATACTATGAAATAAAATAAACTCTGGGGTGGTTAAATTTTTGTTAGAAGTATTTAAGAGGGGGATAGAACCTTTATTGGGACTCCGGGATTGGGTGTTTTTAAGCTCAGGATTTCGGGATTGACTCTTTCTGAATCCAGGAATTCTTTTTTACGGATTTTGGGATGTCAGGATTTACTTTATTTTAATTCTGGACCTTACGATTTTCGTGTTTTTAGGCCCCGGGATTTCGCGATCAGGACCCTCCTATCCCCCCTCATTTAAGAATTGTAAGTAAAATGATTCATTGACCTTTGTTAAATGTCACTTTCAATACTATCTATCTACCAGTATTGTGATATTTTATGGCTTCAAGTTTTTATTGGTTTGATGACGCAAATAGTACCCAGAATGCACCAGAGACCATTGGATGGAAAACTAACAATCCTAGTGAATTTAAACTGGACTCAAATGTACCTTGTCGGTGCATGAACCTTGATTCAAATTCACAACCTCAGTGTTGACAGGCTTGTGATACAGTAGTTAAACTACTTGGACAACTCGGCTAACGAGGGCTTTAGGTTAATCAAATGAAATTCTTATGATATAAGTGGTTGGAATACATAAAAAGGCCTCATGACATTATATATAAAACAAGATAGACATCTTGATCTAGAAATTACCGTGGATTCATGAAAAATTGTACTCTCTTGGGTATTTCATTCCTTGGTTAAACAGAAGTCTGTATACAAATGTACCAGCTTATAGAAAATGTATACTCTGTTAAAAATTTTAATTCGTGGTTAACTTGTACCAAAGAAATCGGTGACGAATAATAATTAATCCACATAAATACACTCTAGGTAGTATTTTCAAAAGCTATGATTTACCAAAAAATTAGGATTGGCTATTAATGTTCTAAAAATTGAACTGATTTGCAATGGTATTGTAATTTTTTTGAGTATGGATGAGTAAAAATTACATCATAAGATTGAAAAATGTTAAAATGATTAAATGATACAAAATATTTAATTCCAGTTAAGTGATGAAGAAGTTCTAAAAATGTGTGAGGAGATTCTGAAAAAGTATCCAAAGAGTCCGCGAGCAAACTTCTTGAAGGCTGAGATACTGATTAAAATGGCAGAGGAGAAGCAAAGTAATTCAATCCTAGAGCAAGGTATAACACAATACCAAAAAGTCTTGGACCTTCCAGATGTTCCCTATGCTTTGTTGGTAGATGCTGGGACAAAGCTTGCTGAAAAACAAATTTTTAGAGGTAAGATTTGAAATAGAGTAATCTCCCTTGAAGACTTATTACCCAGGATGCATTAGGTTCTGACAATTTGTAAAAGATTAAATTTGTGATTTAAGTCAGATTAAGGCAAATTATTAGTAAAAAATATTTGGTATGCGGTTGTGTTATAACATTGGCACATCTAATAACCATTGAAACAGTATGACCCGTTCCTTTTAGTATCGGGACATTTGTTTTTGTATTTTGATTTTTTTGCAAAATTTACTTGTTAAAGTTTGTTTTTGGTCAGTTAAAAATGAACCACCAAAGTATATACATGTATAAGGACTAGTCAGTGATTTCCTTTTGATAATAATGCTAGTTTAATTGCCACATTTGCATAAAACTATCAAAATTACATACAGAAAAAAAATATCTCTAGTTCAATAATTTAGGAATGAATAGTAATTCCGATTCCAAACTTTAGTTTTGAATCTAATAAGCACAATGATGATGATGATGATGATGATGATGATGGGTGTTTTTAATGACCTTGTAATACCCATGATGATGATGGGTGTTTTTAATGACCTTGTAATACCCATGATGATGATGGGTGTTTTTAATGACCTTGTAATACCCATGATGATAATGGGTGTTTTTAATGACCTTGTAATACCCATGATGATGATGGGTGTTTTTAATGACCTTGTTATACCCATGATGATGATGAGTGTTTTTAATGACCTTGACCAATGATGATAATGAGTGTTTTTAATGACCTTCTAATACCCATGATGATGATGGGTGTTTTTAATGACCTTGACCCATGATGATAATGAGTGTTTTTAATGACCTTGACCCATGATGATAATGAGTGTTTTTGATGACCTTGTAATACCCATGATGATGATTGGTGTTTTTAATGACCTTGTAATACCCATGATGATGATTGGTGTTTTTAATGACCTTGACCCATGATGATAATGGGTGTTTTTAATGACCTTGTAATACCCATGATGATGATGGGTGTTTTTTTAATGACCTTGTAATACCCATGATGATGATGGGTGTTTTTAATGACCTTGACCCATGATGATAATGGGTGTTTTTAATGACCTTGTAATACCCATGATGATGATGGGTGTTTTTGATGACCTTGTAATACCCATGATGATGATGGGTGTTTTTAATGACCTTGTAATACCCATGATGATGATGGGTGTTTTTAATGACCTTGACCCATGATGATAATGGGTGTTTTTAATGACCTTGTAATACCCATGATGATGATGTGTGTTTGTAATGACCTTGTAATACCCATGATGATGATGGGTGTTTTTAATGACCTTTTAATACCCATGATGGTCTTGCACAGTAGGGAGCACCATCTGTTCCCTACTTCTAACTACATTATTCATTGAACTGGCATAAAATAATCTATACCTAGTTGCATTGCATATAAATATATGTTGCAGTGGCGGATCCAGCCATTTTAAAAAGGGGGCTTCCCAACCCATAGTAAAGGGGGGGTTCCAACTATATGCTCCCATTCAAATGCATTGATCGCCAAAAAAAAGGGGGGGTTTCAACCCAACCCCCCCCCCCCCCCCCCCCGCGCTCCCTGGATCCGCCACTGTGTTGTACACTTTCATCTTTAGATCCAAATAGATTAAGGGTTTCTAAAAGCCAAAAATGGGCAATTTTTATATCAAAACAATAAAGGTGAGGGAACTGGGATATATATGCTATTGCATAGCTCATAGATATTCTAGTTACAATTTAATGTTTTAAGGTTGGAATGGAAAGGCAACAAAGACCTGGAGATTTTTATCAGACAAATATCCAAATGATGTTAAATTGAAGAATAAGTTAGGTGTCAGCTATTTAATGGCTAATCAGAATGAAGAAGCTAGAAAAACATTCGAAAAGGTAAGTTCGAATTCGCCGTTTCAGAATCTAAAGGACTATGGGTAATCTCATTGTTCATACACCAAAATGAAAATAACAATAAGTCATTGGTTGAATTTCCATTGTTTGGAACGTTTTAAACCAATCACAACATTTTGGTGTACCCTTTTGGAAATATTACCCAGGATGCATTAGATTCTGATACGGCAGATTGCATTCAGCTTTACATGTTTACTGTAGCTGTAAATCTTTTTTTTTTTTACCCATTTTGGTTTTTTGCTGAATCTTCTCCCAATTCATCCTAGATCCGTCTCCAAATAAATTTCCATACATGTGCAAATAAACCTATACTTTCTGTGAAGAATTTAACGATTTACTATAAAAAAAAAAAAGGATTACCAAAAGGGGATGTGATATTGTCTCGATAAGACAGCAACACAAGGACATGGATGTTTAGCAGGGGGAAATTTTGTCATTAAGAAACTTGTCAATAGTGACATGCTCTAGTATTATTTGAATACAGAGTTTGAAGTGATGTGTTCTTATCAATGAAAATTCACACAAGATAAGATTTAAGTATTTTAGTGTACAAAATAGAGAGGTTTGATTATGTTAATGAGAAATTAAACGAACAGTATAGTAATATAAAAAACCTCCATCAGGCACATCTAAAAAAAAGTCATCTATTACAGGTTTTAGAGATGGACCATGGAGATGGATTGGCCAAAGTTCATCTTGGATTTATTATCAAAACAATCGACAATGATCCTGAGAAGGCTCTACCATTTTTGATAGAAGGGGTGGCAAGTGAAGCAGAAGGCACAAAAGATGGGAGATTCTATTTTCATCTAGGGGATGCATTCCAAAGACTGAATCTACTCAAAGAAGTAATTTAAGTATTATAACTAAGATTAGGAAATATATAAGGATGTTTAGAGCTAATTTCCTAATGCATGTAGAGTGAGACTTTCAGGTTAGCTTGCTTTCTTTGTTTATATATTGTACAATTGTGATTTGGATAATGTCCAATCAAATTTGAATATAATTATACAGGTTTAACTATCCCTATAAATATTAGTTGAAGATGTCAATCTTATTTACAAAGCTTGACTAAAAGTTTATACAAACAAAGGAAACAAGCCAACCAAACTCTTACTCTACAAGCATGAGGAAATTAGCTCTTATATATTACTGAAAAATTCAGAAACTAGTGCTAACATTTATTAAATATGCTAAATGCCTAAAATGCAACAGCTAATGATCGCTAAAAAAACCTCACATTTATTTTTTCTTGAGTGAAAGTTCAGTTGTCACATTATTTAGATTTCACATTTGCAAGTTGTCAAGGATTTGTAATAATGCACACATTTATTTAAGAATTTACAGTTATTATACCACAACTAACGGAGTGGGTCATATACACTGATGTCCTATTCTGTCCATTTGTCTGTTCAAAGTTTATGTTTTGAAATATGTTCAGTAGTCACTTCCTGTTTGACATTTTTTTAATTTTTATACGACCGCAAAAATGTTTTTTTAGTTTGTATAATGGTATGATGTTGTCGTCGTCGTCTGCGTCGTCAAAGACACATTTGGTGTCTGGACAATAACTTAAGTTTAAGTGAATCAATCTCTATAGAATTTTTTAAGAAGGTTCAATACCACAAAAAGAAGGTTGGGATTGATTTTGGGGTTGATGGTCCCAACCGTTTTGGAATTAAGGGCCCAAAAGGGGCCCAAATTAAGCATTTTTCTACTTTCAGGATATCATCTTGTGTATAAGTATTTCAATTGCTCTGTAATTGCACCACAATGTTTTATAACACAGGTAGAAGGTTTGGATTGATTTTGGGGGTTATGGTCCCAAGGGTGTAGGAATTTGGGGCCAAAAAAGGCGCTCAAATAAGCATTTTTGTAGTTTCCAGTCAATAACTTGTGTTTAAGTGTATAAACCTCTCTGAAATTATACTACAAGTTTCCATACAATAAAGAGATGGTTAAGGGGGTTATGGCTCATATCAGAAAGCAATTGGGGGCAAAAAAGGGAAAAGACAAGGGTTTTTCAGGTTAAAGGACATTTGCTATTTAGACAATTTTAAAGCAGTGTAAGGGAGGTTAACCAATTCCATTTAAAGAATACTGTTATATATATGTTTAATTAACTCCCTTTACACTGCTTGAAAATTATGTATTAAGAAATGATGATTGTCTCATGATGATTAGCTGTAAATTTATATTTAGACATGTTAGAAGTTACTATTAATTAATATTGATTTTAACCATGACTGTATGTCATTTTATAAAATGAGAAGATATTTTTGCAAACTCTTTTTGAGGGGATTAATATTCAACCGCTGGTTCATTAGACCACATTCATTCTGTGTCAGAAACTTATGCTGTGTCAACTATTTAATCACAATCCAAATTCAGAGCTGTATCAAGCTTAAATGTTGTGTCCGTACTTGCCCCAACTGTTCAGGGTTCAACATCTGCAGTCGTATAAAGCTGCGCCCTGCAGAGCATCTGGTTATTATCTAGTATGAGATTTCGGATGGAAGTTTATAATGTTAAATAGATGATGAATATATTGAATGTATCGTCAGTGTATAATGTTATAACGAGTGGGTTTATTCACATTTTTGAAAAATACTTACATCTGATTCAGAAGATATAGAGATACGGTAAGATGATGTGGTTTAATTGCCAATTGTCAGTTTTCCTATCGAATGTCGGTTGTTTTCTCTGGGCACTCTGTTTCCTCCACCAATTAAAACTGGCTGCCACAAAATAACCTTAAAGTGGTGCTTAAAAGTGAAATTAAAACACCAAAAATCAATCTAATCAATTGCCAATTAGACAACATTCCACCAGAGACTAAAGGACAAAGAAGTGTACAACTATAGGTCATGGTAAGGCCTTCAACTATGAGCAACTTTAGATAGTAATGATATAATCAGCAATCAATTTTATAATTTTTGCCTTTATCTTTTGTTATGATGGTCAAGATAATGACCTATACCAGCGATTTATCCCTTCTTATGAATTTTAGTGGCATCACATTTAACGTTGTTGAGTTATGCCCCTTTACAAATGACAAAAATGCTGAATATTTTGTTTCCGTTCTCTAACTTTAGTTTGCCTCAACCAAATACTATTAAACTTCTACACAATGCAGATCAAGTTTGAATTTTGATGGTGTCCATTCAACCATTCTAGAGTTATGCTCCTTTACAATTGGAAAAATAGGAATATAAAATCTGTTTTAAAAATATCAATGATGTAATTGTTAAAATTAATTTTTATTATTTTTTTTACGGGAGACATTGTTATAAAATATGATGGTAAATTTTTAGGCTTATAAAGTATACAAAGCAGGAGCTGAGAATGGGTTGTTCCTGTCCTCTATACAGAGGTCATTGTATAATGTAAACACACTTACTGGTAGACCATGGTGGACTGCTGAAGAAACAGGATACACAGAGGATTTAAAGGTACAGTGAAACATGTTTTAGGAGACTACTTGATGAAATACAAAACAGCTGTCTCTTTAGACAGGTGGTCTTTTAATACAGGTATAATCTACTGGCACATGTCATTTACTAGAGGGACCAAAAAATAGCCTAAATAAATGTTTCTATAAATAGGCTTATCCTATAAAGAGAAAAAATGCTGATTTTTTTCTGTTCTCTAACTTTAGTTTGCCTGAACTAAATATTATGAAACTTATACACAATGCTTATTAACACTAAACAGATCAATTTTGACTTTGGTGGTGTCACTTTTACTGTTCTTGAGTTATGCCTGTTTACAAATGGAAAACATTGCTGAATTTGTGTTTCTGTTCTACAATTTAAGTTATCCTCAACCAAATGTTAGGCCAAAAAAAAATATATGTCTGTTTCCTGCTTCCAAGGCAAATAAATCAGGGTCGGAAGGTCGGGATTTTTTTTTTTTTTTTATTTTAATTTTTTAATTTTGCACTCCCTGTCAGATTTGCAGTCGGTTAAATGTCTTGTTTGGTTAGGGTCCTGTACCCCAAAATGATTTAATCCCTTTAAAGAAGCTTTAATTGAATAAATCCTCCCAGTGCTGACATTTTTTAAACCTTAATTGTAGCATATTTGTGCTGGGAGCAGCCATTTTGATTGTTTGGGCATAGTAAAATACGGATCTGGATCGGACCGGAAACGATTTTTTTCCGGATTTGAATAAAAAGATCTAGGGTCGGGGGTTTGAGTCAGGGTCGATCAGGAAACAGGAAACAGACATATATTTTTTTTTGGCCTTATGAGACACAATACTTATTACCATGAAACTCAGATCAAGAACAAAGGAGTAGGTCCGGAAAGGGCAGATTTTGGCCTTAAATTTCAGGTTCATCTAACGAAAGGTTTTGAACACTTTTTAAACACTTAAGTGTCTATTTCAATTGATTCGATTAGTTTATGTGAAAGATTTTAACTGATTTAGTAATTAAAAACATTCTGATTCAAACTTAAATATGAAAAATCTATCAAATATATCCAAAAACGTCACTTTTCAAATGGTTTTTGTCAAAAATGAAAGTGGCCGCACCCATGTTCATCCTCAACCTTTATATATGTTTTGTATTATCATCTAATACAACTTACATTTCAATGTTATGAATGAACACGAATGCGACCATTTTCATTTTAGACGGAAACCGTCTAAAAATTAACCAAAATGCTGAAATTTTGATTATTTCAGTACTTTAGCATGACTTAATGATGCAGGTACACGATATTTGTGCATTGTATTGTCAAAAACAGCCCACATTTATGTAGCAGAAGCATTTTACTTTCCAAAATATTGCTTAAAGATTATATTTTCACAATTTTGTAAAACTGCTATAATTTGGGGCCAAAAAGGGGTCTTACTGAACCTACTCCTTTAGATAGCTTTCACCATTCTACACTTATGTCTCTTTGTAGCTTGATATGATTTACAAGCAGGGGCATCATCTGGGTCCCATGGACACCTCCCCTATTTATTTTTTATTAGCAGTTTGGTTGCATTTAAACTTATATTGTTGAACATGCTATTAAAGAACAGTCTGTCATTAAAAAAATCCACAGAGATTTTTTTTAAAGATACTATTAAAAAATTACCAATTTAGCAAACCAGTTATTTTTTAGCTTTTTGAAGAAAGTTGGAAAGTCATAAGAGATGAAGGAATGGCCCAGCTTGATGCAAAAACTGGAGGATTTACACCAGAATCCGAAAATCTTAGAGAAAAAGGAGAATGGAAACAGTTTGTTCTTTATCAGAGAGGTTAGTTTTAGTTATTGAATGATCCAAGAAGGGATTAGACATAAGGCTTAAAAACTATTATGTGTTCCGACTAACCCGTTATTCATCAGAGAGGTTAGTTTTAATTATTGAATGATCCAAGAAGGGATTAGACATAAGGTTTAAAAACTATATGTATTCCGACTAACCCATTCCTTATCAACTCAGGTTAATTTTAATTATTGAATGATCCAAGAAGGGATTAGACCTAAGGTTTAAAAACTGTACGTGTTCCGACTAACCAAACTTACCTTAACTGTTAGTGCATACCATAAAGATATTTATTCCCTGCAGTATGGGAGGGGGTATTTAATTGTAGCCTTGGCCATCTGTACTTGTGTCCGTCTGTACGCAAGTACGTCCCAAAATTAGTTTCTGTTCTCTTAGTTTAGTTTGCCCAAACTATGAAACTTATGCATTATGCTTATTATGGACACATGTCCCACTTTTTATTTTTTTAATGATGATGTTATCACTTTATTTTTTATGTTTCTGATTTAAACAGCTTTAACAATATGAATAAAAAGAGCATCCTTGAACATACAGATTAAGAGGGGGGGGTAGGACCTTTATCAGGACATCGGGATTGGGTGTTTTTTAGCTCTGGATTTTGGAATTGACCCTTTGGGATCCGGGAATTCTTATTTACAATTTCGAGATGTCGGGAATCAAATTTATTTAAATTCTGGACCTCAGGATTTCATGTTTTAAAGCCCAGGATTTCGGGATCACGAACCCTCCTACCCCCCTCAGATTAAAGAATGATAACAACACACTGTAAATGTTTTGCGTACGAAATATGGAGAATTTGATTAGACAGCTTAAACATATTAGAACAGAAATGTTACCAAACAGTAGGTTTGAATCCAGGGATAAGACGGTCAGTTACAAAGAAAATAATGGTGCAATGAAGAGTTGTAAGGGAGGATGGCATTTTGAAAGATGGTTAAAAATTAAAAGTGGCTTAATTTAAAAAAAAAAATTTTTTTTTCCCTCCAGGACAGAAAAATAAGAAAAATTGTGAAAAAGCACCAAAGACTTGTGAGTTGATAGATAGAATGGAAGCAGTAAAGACAAATAAGCGAGGGCAGGTAGGAATTAGGGATATAATTTAGACAAGGTACAGAGAATATGTTTATTTCAAAAGGGGGGACATATATAGAGCAGTATTGTGAAAGTACTTTTATTTGTGGGGTACCAATTGTTTTGTGGTTTTCCTGGATGGTTTTATCCACAAAATAAAATGTTCAAATATGGATTCCACAACTGCAACAAGTGTATTACAATATTTCTCCACTCGTGACAGTTTAATTTTAATGTTTAAAGCGCGAGGCTTGCCGAGCTTTTTAAATAATTAAAATTTAACTATTGAGAATGGAGAAATATCGTAATACACTAGTTATAGTAGTGGAATCTGTTTCTCTAATGATTTTTATTCTTCCTTTTCAAATATTTGATGAAAGTTGTGTACTTTTTATGTGATGTCATCAGGTGTGGTCTCCTTTTTACATGACGTCACAATATAAAAAATTCAGAAGAAAGCTAGAAAATTTAACGTCACTATTAAATTTTGACCAATCATTTCCTGAGAACAGATTTCCACTAGTGAGGAGAAATATTTTTCTCACACTGATCAAGAAATGTGAAAATAGCGCAAAAATTAGACAATGAATATAACCAACTGTTAAGACATAGAAAGATCTTCATGTACAAAGGTTTTAGTTTGACTACATTGATACCAGCATATCTTTAGAACAGTGAAACCTGGCTAAACCAAATCCTGTATAAACCAAACATGTTCTTAAGCACCGTCATTTCAAATTGTATGTTATTTGAACCTGAGAAAACCAAAACAGCAAAAAATCTTAAGTCCGTAGGAGGTTTCGGTTTAAACAGGTTTCACTGTATATCAAATATAAGAACACCCAATATGAACTTCAGACAGGATTTTATTCATTAAATCTTTGAAAAAACCTAATTGTCATGAAAAGTTAGTTTCAATCAATGCTTCCGTTAGTTTGAAAGGATCTTCTTGTTATAAATCAATGATATTTTGATAACAAGTTTATTACTATCAGTTCAATGACTATTTCAAGGCTCTGTCTAATGGCATGAGAAAACAGTTATTTGGTAGTGCATTTCTTTTAGACAATAAATTCAAATGAGAAAAAATCACACCTGCTCTATCTCAAAAAGACTTTACAGTGTAGTGTACTACTATTGGGACAAATTATATCATAATTTAAGAAATTTCTACTAGCTCTATCTCAAAATATTGACAATTCTGTGTTAAGGGGTCTAAAATTCAGTTTGACAGCTTCGAACATACTAATTTTTTACCTTTTTCAACTGGACCAAATCACTTCTAAACATAAAGATTTAGCACCCCAATTTTTTTAACATGTAATTTCATCCCCCTACTTAATATTTCATGCATTGAATACCAAGAAATTCATTGGGAAAGTGTATAAAAAAATATGCAAGTTATACACTGTTCACATTGAGACTATATTAGTAGACAACGAAAACTAAAGGACGATAACTGTGTCCTTAGACCTAATAGGTCATGCTCCAGTCAAATTAATAAGCAATTTCCAATGTTAAGTTTTCTGCTTAAGTAAGTGTAAAGGATCTACTGTGATATATCATCATCAATGATAATTTGTTTTAAATTTATTACTATCAGTTCATAGAAGTTGGTTGACTATTTCAAGGCCTTGATTAATTAGTCATGGTCCAGTGTCTTTGAATTAATAAGCAATTTAATGTAAAGTTTGTCTGCTTTAGTTATATTGATAGGAACTAAATGAACTTACAATAAACAACCATAGTTTCTTGTTAAAGTTAAATGACTCTCTGCACAATTTAAGTTTGTTGACCATTTTCAAAAAATTGAGAATGGAAATGGGGAATGTCAAAGAGACAACAACCCAACCCAAGAGTAGACAACAGCCGAAGGCCACCAATGGGTCTACAATGCAGCTAGAAACTCCCACACTCAGAGGCGTCCTTCAGCTGGCCCCTAAACAAATATGTATACTAGTTCAGTGATAATGGAGGTCATACTAAACTCATGCCTGTTCACTAGATCATGGTGTAAAAACTGCATTAAATAGCAATGTCTCTGGCCTTCATATTGTGTTTTCTGAATTTCATGCCAATAGTCGAGACAAATCTCTGTGTCATCAGTTTGTTATTTTTTTTTTTGAATTTTATGCTGTTAGGCGAGACAATTCTCTGGGTCAACAGTGTTGCTTTTTTTCTGAATTTTATGCTGTTAGGCGAGACAATTCCCTGGGTCAACAGTGTTATTGTTTTTTCTGAATTTTATGCTGTTAGGCGAGACAATTCTCTCGGTCAACAGTGTTATTGTTTTTTCTGAATTTTAAGCTGTTAGGCGAGACATATCTCTGTGTCAACAGTTTGTTATTTTTTTTTCTGAATTTTATGCTGTTAGGCGAGACAATTCTCTGGGTCAACAGTGTTATTGTTTTTTCTGAATGTTATGCTGTTAGGCGAGACATATCTCTGTGTCAAAAGTTTTTTTTTTTTTTTTCAGGTAAAATTTTCTGTTATCCATCCAGGAACACATATATGGCCTCATTGTGGTCCTACGAATTGTAGATTGAGGGCACATCTAGGACTGAAAGTCCCTACCGGAATTAACATCAGGGTTGGCCAGGAGAAAAGGTCAGTAGCAACTCTGAAATACTGTTATTTCAGAAATTATTGCGAGGTTTTTTATTATTGCGAAAATTGCGACAGAGTTGTAAACGCAAAAATTAAACACACATTTTAAAATATTTCAAATGTATTAAGCAGGATTTTCCCCAAAATCGTAAAAATTAAAATCACATTTAAGTCTAAAATGACAAATTGCAATAATAAATGCAAGTAAAAATTTCTGAATTTACAGTGCTCTGAAATACTTCTTACTGTTAATTCAGAAATTATTGACATGTTTGTGTTTTTATCAGGATTATAATCACAATAAGTTAAACCCTCCTTTTGAAATTATTTATATTAACTAAATAGGATTTTTCTCAATATTGCAAATATTAAAATCACATTTTAGTGTTAAATGACAAAATCACAATAATTTCTGAATATACAAAAGTGTAAAAAATATCTATTGAAATTAATGCATCACAAAGTAATATTATACTGTTACTGTCTTTTTGATGATGTACATATTTGGTTTGATTGACTTTGGAAAAACTGATATTCACTGAGTACAATGGCTGAAGTCAATATGAATTATTTAAAGTTAATTTAAACCCCATATTTTGAAAATAATTGAAAGATATTACCATAGTGGCAAAGAAGCAAATACATTTGTGTGAATTGAGCTCTTATTCTCTTGTAATTGAAGCAACAAAGTATAGAGTATAGAGAAATATAGACCTTAAAATTAAGGGAAAAAAAATGATTGTCATGTTAATCTCGGCAATAACAATAAAATGGACAGAGAATAATAAGCATGGAAACAACTGTGTGGCAGGATCAATTTTTAAATGAAGAGAATTGGTATTTAATAACAAATTGGGAATTCATAAACTTAAAAGTTTTCTATTTTACATTTCAGAACCTGGAAAGAAGGAAAGTTTATCATATTTGATGATTCATTTGAACATGAAGTTTGGCATAATGGAAATGAGTTAAGATTGGTGTTAATAGTTGACTTTTGGCATCCTGACTTGACAGAGGAACAAAAAAAGACATTGTCACCTATTTAACTGAAGGAGACCAGGAATAAAATTCAAAATGGCAGCCATATCTAAAAATAAAACTTTCAGTAAGGGAGGAAAAGATCTGTGTTGAAAAAATATTGTTTGGAATTAATTTCTAAATAAGTTTTTTTTGCATTGATAAACGGGGACCAAAATTGTAAAAATTGTATATTTCCTATACTTAATCATCACAATAACTTTACCAATGTCTTAGAAAATGATAAAGTTAAGAGTTTTTGCATTGTTTGGAGGGGCCAAAATTGTAATAATATATATATATCTGGATGTCATTTAAGGGGCAATGTATTATTAAAGTGAGACTCATTTTTTTTTAAAGTTTCAAAAGATTATCCATGATTTTTCAAATGAGAGGTTGTTTCTTACCCTCAATTTTATCAAAGGGCGACAGCCCTGTGTTGAGATGTGGCTGAGAAACATCCTTAAATTTGAAAGATCATTGATAATATGTTTATCTTTATTTAGCTTATGACGTCATTGATGTCACATGTGTTTTTATTTTCTGATGATAGTTTACTATCTCAAGAGAGAAAGTACCATGGCGTGAAATAGTTATCACAAAAATAAAAGAAACGGAAAAATATAAAAAATGGCGATATTGAAATATTATCAGAAAAATAAAGATATGGCAAATGAAATAAACATATATTTAAGATACCATAGTCATTTTTCAATGATATGATTTAATCATTTATGTCAGAAAGATAAATCATGTGAGTTTTGTGAATATCATCTTTGGTGCTTTTTGTTCATATCTACAAAATGTTATTTTTTGGTTGTAAATTTATATTTTATTTTTTGCAGTATTTTGTACTAGTTAATGTTATGTTTATTTTCAATCTCATTAAAATCCGCTGTTAGTTTTTGCTTTGGTACTCTCCATCATAACTAAGAGCGACCATAGTGTTCAACAACATCGGATTTTGATAAGATTTGTTTATTTTTTAATTATTAAGAAAATTGCAAACCAAAGTATTCAGTCATGATTTTTCAGATTAGAAAATATTTTTTCATCTGAAAATATTAAATCATTTACATTTATAAGATAGCATAATTTCTTAAGAACAAATAGTGCTGTGTAACTAAGCAGTGTAAAGTGCTTAATATTTTTTTCTGAGTTTTTCTTGTTGATTTTTCCTAGAAATTTGATTTCAATTTGTTTTTCTACATGTATCATTTGTTTATCCCACATATTTATTTTATATATTATTACAGTATAAATCATTAGATTTTTTATTTTAGTAGATTTATGTATCTATATAAAAAAATAGAAAAATAAGAGGGAGAAGGCTTTTGGATGTTCTAATATTGGTTGTTTGGTGAATGGTTGCTGGAAAATTTATTTCGTGTTGAAACTTTATGTCATAATGTAATAGTTTGTTGAGGGCGAGTCAAAAAATAGTTTTATTTGGAAGCGAAAGCAACATGTTTAAATCCTAAAGCACATGTTCATCACTATAAGTAAAAAGTATGTATAAGATTTCCTGCATAGTATAGTGCCTTTTATCATATAATTTTCAATAAATTCCTTCATTTACTAACATAACTGAACATTTATATTTCATGATACTTTCATAGTTTAATTTGAAAATCATATTTATAAAGAAATGGGGTAATATTTTGAAATATATTTAGATCCCATTCAAAAAACATTTATTTTTATACAAAGGGTGATTGCATTTTCTGTTTATAAGGATATATGAGATTATTTTGTAAACTACAGAAATTAAAAGTTTGATATTTTGGTACCTTGATTCTTCTTGTCCTAAAATATGAAACCATAACAAGTTTATATTTTCACGTTTTTTTTTCATCCAAAAATTGGAAATATATCCTTCCCCCTGCCAATTTTACAGTATAGTTTGCTTAATAAACATTCAGGGCAGCCCACTTGTGTCCACTCAAATGAAAAACCTGACCATTTCTGACCTTTGTCTAATCCAGCGATTTAAACTTAAATTCTGAACAAGCTGTCATTCATGTTTTAGGTGATGAAAATCTGATAAAGTTGAGTGATATTTGTTGTAAGATACTAATCTTATCATGATGTGAAACTAATTTTGTGTTTAAAATATATTATAGTATATAAAAAATATATTGTTCTTTTCCAATTAAGATTTTTATTTCTGTTATGTATAAAAAAAAAAAGAGAGAGTATTTATTATATTTGATGGTTGAATGCAATTATGAATTATAGATACATCTTGCTGAGATAAATAAACCAATTTTTTTTTTTGATAACTGATTGCAAACATCAATCAAAGAATTGATTGCTGCAATTCAGGTTTTTTTTGTGTGTCAGAAAACATATTTATTCAGATCCTATTGCTATGGTGAAACTAAATTTGTTTAATATATTTTTTGTTTGTTTGACACATAATTTATTTTATTTTAACAATTTTTGTGGATTTTTATAAGTTCAGGTGAACCACAAATTGAAGTACAAATTGTCTATAGGTCTGTCAAACTGAAATCAGAATTACTGTGTATCCGTGTTTAAATTTGCTGTTCCTTGTTTAAACAAGGCAGTAAACCAGTTACTGTCATGGGATACCAGCATGTGTAAATGTTAACATGATATAGATATGGAAAATATATTTTCATTAGGTGCATGTACATTCATAATAGTCAATTTGTTGTAAATATTCGCGGTCTCTGCTTTTTGTTTTTTTACAATTTATTGTTGGCACAAAGTTTTTCTTCTCTGGAACATTGACTTTATATACTTAAGGTGAAGGTCTTTTTTGGAGCTTCTTTTTTGTCAGCTTATTGCTTGGTCAGTTTCTGACCTTTGTTTTTGCATTTTTTTCATGTGCAGATTTTAGGGTTTTAAATATTTAAGCTAAGAAATACAAAAAATTAAAAAAATCATCTTCATTTTTAATAAAGTATAAAAGTTTAGAAAAACTGTTAAAATTGCTTTCATCATAAATGGTTGTGCACCCATGACCACGTACAGTCCACTAAAATATATCTTATATTGGAACTTCTGATTTTTTACATCAAAGAGGGCTAATTACATTTTCTGGTTAATAAGACATCATGCAACATTGGATTTTTATCATTTGTTCATTTGTAAGATATTTTCTTGGTTGAAAGATATATGGGAAGAGTAGATGGGTGAATGTTTAATATAACAGTTATGGCAAATGTAAAACTTATCCTTAATAAATGTAGTCACAAATATGATAATATGATAACAGTGTGTAAAATTTTTTGACTAATATACAAAACTTAAAGGGTATTTCTTGAGTGAATATGTGGATTGAATGATTATGAATTATAATAATGTCATTTTATCATTCCACCATGATTCCAAGACTGTGTCACAGTTGCATGTGTAAATTGTAAAAACAGATCACATGTAAAAAAAAAACTGCATATAAGAGTAGAATATTTTATAGGTTGAAAATTAAAAGGTTAATTCTGATTGGTTGTAAATTCAAGTGCATGTGATTATCCCACCCTAAACATGTGATGCTATGGACTATTCTATTATTATGAATGTTGGGAGTGTAGGAAGGGAAATAACGTATTTTTGTGACGAGTAGATTTTGGAAATCCCTTTCAACCCTCCCATGTCCATTCAAATGAAATAGCCCAAATGTAGTTTGAAATAGTAGTCTGTAGTATTTATACTGATTAGTAATGATTTATAATTTATACAGCAATGTCAAGTTTGTCAATCTTCCAAGGATATGAAATGTTTCCCTTAATTTTTTAGTGTCACAAAGGAAAATATTTCACAACACATCCAAAGTGATTGATTTGCAATTTCATGTGAAGAATATACACAAAACTATTTTTAGGGTAGTCGGAGTGATATCCTGAACTTGAAATTGGTGTTAACAGTAATGTAATAAAAAGAATTCAGTTATTTTTTTAATATAATATGTTTATGTGTAGCTCCTAAACTTGGTGGAATAGAGCTTTCAAGGGATAAAACTCTGTTTAATGATAAAAACTACTTTTTTGTTTAAAATTGAGCAGTTTGTTACAGTTTGATAAAAAAAAAAACCATGATTGACAAAAGTCTTAAAACAATAATTTCAATATTGATTTTGTTAACATAATATGTATATATATTTTTCTATATCTAAAACCTGACTTGATTCACATGGTATTTTATTGTGACTGATATTAAGTATATAACCAAAAGCTTGACAAACATATTTTACTGTGATAAATACATATTTATTATTAGTAGTATATAACAATGTATAGTCTTTGTATTTAATAAGATAGTGCGCACACTATGAAAGAATTGGAAAATCTAGTCAGGAAGAGAAACTTTTTTGCAATGACTATCTTTTTGTGTTTGATGTTACCTTTGCCTTGTATGGTTGATTTAGGTAGATAGGATTTTTGATGTAGCCAAAACCATAAGTTAAATGTTTTTGGTAGACTGTTGTTTTAGGGGAGAAGGTAAACAAAATCAAACAATTAAAAAAAAATAACTTTGTGATTTTCACAGCCAAATCTCATTTTATGGCTTCTTAAACTTCTTAAATTAATGTTAAAAAAATTCAACTCTGTCTCAGATTATAAATTATTGCATTCATATTACGCTAGTTAGTGAGGAAAAGAATCAATTTGTCTCATGTTTAAATGTTTTCATTGTATGACAATGTGACATGTATAGTTCATAGTCTTAGTTTTAAGCATTTAACATTTTCAAATTCACTAGAGTTCACTAGAATATATACAGTAGTGAAATGTGAAATACAGAATATGAAGTGTATAGTTTGAAAAAAATAAAACTTTAGAGGGAAAGTACAATGTAATTGAATATAGCGTTTTTCAATTACAGTTTTTAAAGTGAATAGAGTTAGAAAATAAATTAAGAAAAATGTCTAGTCAAAGCATTTTAAAATGATTGCTTGCTTCCAATAAATTATATTTAAAAATTCCTTGAATATGCAAGAGAAATGGAATACACACGTGAACACAAACATTAGATGAAATAGAATTTATAATGAACAAATGAAAGGTATAAATGTATGTGTGAATATGCATAAATATATATAACCAGGTCACAGTAAGCTTATTTTCAAGTGTAGGTTACCAATATTGTGAACACAAAATGCAAATAAATTTTAAAAAAAATAAGTACAAAAAAACACCATTTCATATATTTTTGAAAAGCATCATAAACAATTGCAACATATTTAAAATGAAAAGACTATTTTGTCAGAATTCGAATGTTTTTTTGTTCCTAAAACCCCTAGAGTTCAAAATTAAAGCTCTTTTGATATATCTAGTAAAAGAATTAAAGTAGAAGGTACTAAACTGGCTATTTTCAATTTATCCCTGATGTTTAGAACAAATTTGAATCTATGTATTTTAAGAAAACATTAAAGTTTCAGGTTTAATTAAACCCTTTTCATGGGTATACAGGAATGAAAAAATAATAACAATATTCTGTAAAAGCTTTATTTCTATATGACTTTTACATGCTTACAGTAATATAGAGAACAACCAAAAAACATATTCAGTCTATTTGTTGAAAATCTTGTTAATGATGTCACCGAAAGATTGATAATCTTCTATGCTCAGTGTTTGGTAGATGGTCTGACCAAATTCAAACTACATATATTTGATACTTAATAATTATTTTGGCAACTGCTAGTTTCTGAAATGGTGTGGTGCTTAGTCAGTAAAATTCTTCTGAATTGTTAACAAATAGTTTCAATTCTGGAAACATTAAATTAAGTATTTTCTCATGCATTACTACATATTTTATTTCCTAAGCTAGTATTGACAATTAGAATAGTGTAATAGGATTATTTACACCAAATTGCTCTTCATTACAATGAATAGGTCAATGTTGACGTCAATCTGAGGCCACATTCATTGATCTTTTAGTTATTTTTATGTTCATTCAATTCTTAAAATGATACTGGCAACAAAAATATTATTTGGTGAATATTCTGTGACTCCAACTTGCAAGAAAATTGATGATAACAGAAATTATAACTTTTTGCTTTTTGCTTAGATGAGGTCTCAAGTCCTTTAGAACATCTTTTTTTAAAGGGGGCATCTAAGAAACTAGAACATCTTTTTTTAAAGGGGGCATCTAAGAAACACTTTTCCCCCAAATTAATTGTCTGTCAAATCTAATTAACTGAAAGATCAGTTGATGTGGCATTTCACAAAACTAAAACGTCCTCCATCAGATAAACAATACAAAATTGACACTTATGCAACAGAATTACAAGTGTATTGAATCACATGAGTATGTTTGTTTGATATATTTTCACATGAATGGATGGAGTAAGTGCAATTATTATATTATGTGACACTTATTGTTAGATTTTACACATGCTAATGTTAACGATATTAAAATTGTTTATTTAACCAATATTATGTGTTGATTTGTTTCAGTGGTATTTGGCCAAACGTTTTCGGAATTGTGGATCATCAATGCTTTCCAACTTCGTACTTTATTTGGCATTTTTAACTTCCCTTGTTTTTTGATTCAAGTGTCTTAAATCCTGTTATCTTGTGATGCTATTATTTAAGTCCTTAGGGGAGGTAATGATGGGCACACATTTTAGTTAACTGGCAAATATTTTTGAAACTATTAGTATCGCAGAAAAGGGTTTTAGCTAAAAAATAGAGACATGATAGCAGACTGGTCTAGACACCTGGTAAAATTTACCCCTTCAACATAACACTTCATAAACTTTTCTGGATTTACCTTCATTAGGAAAGCTAATAACTAAACAATGAAAGCCTATGGTCAATGAAAACCAAAAAAATGTAAGGAGCTAAAACAAAAGGAACCAAAGAAGTATACCTGAATTCAGCTGAGGTCAACTTTGCTGGAGGGAGTTCACAATTTATCTACTTAGAAGTTGAGTAATGTATGTATATTCTGTTCCAAATATTATAGCTCAGACGTTAAAAATCATAGAAATATAAGTCTCACAACTCGAAAATAGTATTGCCACTCTGAGCTGAACTGTCTTCTGGTATTCCAAAATGGAGTGTGCTTCACAAATTATTCATGTATTACTCCTACATGCTGTCTGCATCACACAATAGCGTTTGTACTGTGAGCCAATAAATCATTCTGGTATTCTTACATTCTGTCATCACATAGAAACATCTAACCATACAATAGATAATAAAATTACAAAAATCACCCACCTATAATATTCATATACTTGAATAATATGTGAAATGCTATGCTGTGCATCAACCATATTCTAAGGATTCTGAAATGGTGAAATTACAATTTTAGGATCTTACGAGCATTTAGGACGTCATTACTGTTATAATTGTCTCGTTAAAATACCTTTGATAACTTAAAATACACACTTTCTTTCAATGTTAATTACCAATCTAGACTAGGCTTTATAGCCACCAAATCATTGATATAACAAGACACATGTGACATGTATGAGTCATATGTAGCCTTGACGCACGACTTGTGCAAATATTAAATTTTAATCTTGATATCTATGATGAGTTTATTTATGCATATACATGTGTCTCTGTTATAACGTACTGTATTGCCCTGCAGGGTAATTATATTTTAAGCAAGTACTTTGTAAGATACAAAGGAACAGAAAGCTTGATCATTTCCACAGTAACTATGTTGAACATTTCTGTTTTCATCTTTAAAGAAAAATAATTGGAAAGTTGTTTCAAAACATGTGGAAACAAGAAGTTGATAGATATTTTTGCCAAAAAAAAAGGGCCAAGTGAGCTTTTCTCATCACTTAGCGTCTGTCGTTAACTTTTACAAAAATCTTCTCCTCTAAAACTACAGAGCCAAATTTATTCAAACTTGGCGACAATCACCATTGGGGTATATAGTTAAAAAAAATGTCCAATGACCCGCCCTTACAATCAAGATGTCCGCCATAGCTAACAATAGAACATAGAGGTAAATGTAGATTTTGACTTATATCTCTGAAACTAAAGCATTTAGAGCAAATATGACTGGGCTGAAACTGTTTATCAGGTCAAGATCTATCTACTCTGAAATTTTAAAACATATCGAACAAACCGTTGTTGGGTTTCTGCCCCTGAATTGGTAATTTTAAGGAAATTTGGCAGTTTTTGGTTATTATCTTGAATATTATTATAGATATTAATAACCTGTTAATAGCAATAATGTTCAGCAAAGTAATATTTTCAAAAAAGTCAATATGACCAGTCAATTGACCTCTTAAGGAGTTATTGTCCTTTACAGTAAATTTTTAACGAGATTTTGTTAATTTTTGCAATCTTACAAAAATCTTCTCCTCTGAAACTACTGAGACAAATTTTACCAATCACCGTCAAAATCCTTTTAAGGGTATCAAGTTTAAAAAGTGTGTCCGATGACCCCGCCTGCCAACCAACTAAACTAAAACATGACTAAAAAATAGAATATACGGGTAAAATGCAGTTTGTGGATTACATGTATATCTCTGAAACTAAAACATTTAGTGCAAATTTGACAGTGAAAGAAAATATTCATCAGTTTAAGATCTAACTGCCCTGAAATTTTAGACGAATCAGACAAGCAGTTGTTGAGATGCTTCCCCTAAATAAGTAATTTTAAGAAAATGTTGCAGTTGTTTCCTGTAATTAGTTAATACTTCAGCTTTATCATGTACATCTTTTGTATATTCATTTTATTAAATTTACTGTTTGCAAAAGTATAAATTACTCTAAATTATAGGGATTTTCTGGTAACTTAACAGAAAACCCTTGCCGTTTTTGGCACAACCTTTTTGATCTTTTGGTCCTCGATGCTGTTCAACTTTGTACTCGTTTCGGCTTTCAAACTTTTGTATCTGTGCGTCACACATAGGTCTTGTGTGGACAAAATACACTTCTGGCGTATAAAAATTTTGAACTTGTTGCCTTTTGTTGGCTGTTGTTCGTGTGATTCTTTGTCAATTGTGTTCTCAAATTTATTTATATTGTAGTCCTGTGTTGTCATTTTGATGTTATATTTCATATGGCCATAAAAGTGCGAGGTTTGGCATGCCACAAAACCAGGTTCAACCCACCATTTTTCCCTTTAAAAATGCCCTGTACCAAGTCAGGAATATGGTCATTGTTATATTATAGTTCGTTTCTGTGTGTATTACATTATAACGTTGTGTCGTTTGTTTTCTCTTATCTTTGAGTGTAAATTCACATTGCGATAAGACGTGTCACGGTACTTGTCTATCCCAAATTCATGTATTTGGTTTTGATGTTATATATATATGTTATATTTGTTATTCTCGTGGGATTTTGTCTATGTGTGTTACATTTTAGTGTTATGTCGTTGTTCTCCTCTTATATTTAATGCGTTTCCCTCGGTTTTAGTTTGTTATCCCGATTTAGTTTTTTGTCCATGGATTTATAAGTTTTGAACAGCGGTATACTACTGTTGCCTTTATTTGCAGCTTTGGTTATTATCTTGAATATTATTATTGATAAAGATAAACTGTAAACAGCAAAAATGTTCAGCAATGTAAGACCTACAAGTAAGTCAACTCACATAAATGGTCAATTGACCCCATTAGGAGTTATTGTCCTTTAAAGTCAAAGTTTAACCAAATTTAACCAAACTTGGCCACAATCAGCATTTGGGTATCTTGTTTAAAAATGTGTCTGATGACGCCGCATGTCAACCAACACGGAAGACATGGCTAAAAAAAAACATACTATAAAATTGAGAATGGAAATGGGGAATGTGTCAAAGAGACAACAACCCGACCAAATAAAAAACAACAGCAGAGGGTCACCAACAGGTCTTCAATGTAGCGAGAAATTCTCGCACCCGGAGGTGTCCTTCAGCTGGCCCCTAAACAAATATATACTAGTCCAGTGATAATGAACGCCATACTAATTTCCAAATTGTACACAAGAAACTAAAATTAAAATAATACAAGACTAACAAAGGCCAGAGGCTCCTGACTTGGGACAGGCGCAAAAATGCGGCGGGGTTAAACATGTTTGTGAGATCTCAACCCTCCCCCTATACCTCTAACCAATGTAGAAAAGTAAACGCATAACAATACGCACATTAAAATTCAGTTCAAGAGAAGTCCGAGTCTGATGTCAGAAGATGTAACCAAAGAAAATAAACAAAATGACAATAATACATAAATAACAACAGACTACTAGCAGTTAACTGACATGCCAGCTCCAGACTTCAATTAAACTGACTGAAAGATTATGATTTCATCATATGAACATCAGGCACAATCCTTCCCGTTAGGGGTTTAGTATCATACCATCATAACATATATGAGAAGAACATAACCCGTGTCATGCCAACAACTGTTTTTAGAATAAATGTGTTTAGTTCCGATGCAAAGACCTTATCAGTGACTCAATATTAACGCCAAAATATGCAATCTTTAATGACTTGACAACAGTATCGTAATTATATCCCTTCTTAATAAGTCTATATATATATATAAGGGGGGAAATGCAGATTTTGACTTATATATCTTAAACTAAAGCAACAGTATCAATGCATCAATTGTAAATTTTAAATATCGGGTGAGCGACACAGGCTCCTTGGAGCCTCTAGTTCTTTAAACATGTTTTTATTTTATGTGTTATCAAAATTAAGTTGAATATCATTATTAGCGTTGTAATAGATTATTTTATTAATTTAGAACAATACCTAAATATCGCTCTGACATGTACCTGTTCCCACGCGCCTTATATTTACAGCCGCTCTGGTGATGTTATTACTAGGAGTCTAAACACAATTTAACATGAATATCTCCGAAAGGTGATTTCACATGGTCCTAAGTTTAGAGAAACAAAAAAACACCAATTGAACCATAACTTTAAACCAACCATGGATTCCACCAAGGCATATACAGAGCATGGGCTTAACGAGAAGAAGTTGAACTGACCACTTTGTCAGAATGATTGAAAACAACTTAAGGTCCCTTATAAAACGTCGCATTCATAAGTTGAAAAACTGTGTGTATGATCGACAAAAAACGTTCTCAGAGATCAAGAACCTGTGAAATGTATATCATCTCTTCATGACAAGTAAGTTGTTGTTCCTACGGACAAAGCCTCAAATAATATTGTCTTCATATTTAAATAATACCTCTACGAGTATCTTGTAAAAGAATTAGGAATAGATAAGCACTCAGGTAATCCCGCATACAAAAACATAGCATTTTACAAGGATGAGATTTTAGCGAATCATACATTTCATTGAACAACATATCGTAGAACTTGCCTTGCTTGTATTGGATACATAAGCTTCACAAAATTCTGTACAAACAACGGTACGTTGCCGGCTCATGTTCTACTAACAAAGTATCCTTTAGATTGACAAGAAGAATGTCCACAGTGAAAGAGGGTCTTGATGATGTCCTTCCCATTAACAATCCAAAAAGGTTAATCGGAAAGTACCAAGATTTTCGTGATAATTATTCCGTATCATCTTCACAAATAATACACGATGGTATTGAAGTATAAATTCTGGGTACTGACGTTGTTTATGCTCTTGATAATACATTCTTTTATTTGTCTTTATAAAATTACTTTTATTGTTTTGTCTGTTTTGGTGATCTCCATTTGACGTTGCAGTGCACAAATACATCTCGTCATTATGTTATTAAAATATGGTACAATTTTTGTATTCATGTCTTTCATTTTTGTCTCGCTTGACGCAATAAAAAACGAGACATATGTATGCTGTTTCCGTTTTCGGTAACGGCTAATGTATTAGTTTGTGATTAGGTCTGATTTATGGTGAACCACTAGTAGTAAGTCAAATATATTTGAAGTTGTATAAGTATTGGCACATTTCATAACCATAAAGAATATTTGGCCCTATCCCCTCAGTTATGGTTTATTGACTTTAAAACTTTTGCTTAGTTTCATTTATTAGCTTGTGATTAGGTCATTATATAGGAAACCACTAGTGATAAGTTAATGATAGTTGGGATGCAGTTGTATAAGCATTAGCACATCTCATTTCCATAAAGATTGTTTGGCCTTACCTCCTAAATCATGGTATATTGACTTTGAAATATTTGGCTAGTTTCCATGTAAATCAAATCAAATCAAATAATTTTATTGGTGTAAATTCCTATACAGAAATGATACCAGCCGACATTTACAAAATACAAATACAAAAATAAACAAAAAAAAACAAAAAAAAATCAAAAAAAAAATAACCCAACCAAACATGATCATGATAAGAGATACATATTTTATATTTACATTGCGTGGAGGTGTTATTCATACAATATTATTAATCCAAGCTATTACAATCAGCTTTAATAAGTACTATAAAAGCTCTTAACAACATTATGTTTGCTTTAAATGAATGTTCAAATCATACATATCGCTTATTCCAGCTACACTTACAGTACTAATGTCCATATCATTACTTTTCAAAATGAAACTAAACTTGTCTTGTTCACACATATTAACAAAAGATGGAACTTTATCACTTAAATTACTAAAAAGTACATTTCTATTAAGTTGTAACGCTTTACATTGAATGAGAAAATGGAACTCATCTTCAATTCCATCCTTACAAATTGGACAAATTCTCTGTTCTAAAGGTGTTCTAGTATATCTACCAACTTCTATTAGTAATTTACTATTACTAATTCTGATTTTTACCATTTTAGAAATAACACTTTTGTTAAGGTCCAGTAGAAGATATTTTTCAAAATTCAAAATTATTTTTAACTTTGCGATATGTTCTTAGTTTATTACCATGGCTATTACCATTATTAGAGTCACAAAAAAGAGCTTGTTTCCAGTATTTTATGAATTCCTCTTCTAAATTTTTTCTTTGACATAGTATTTTGATTTTCCCAGACATGCTGAAAACCAAGTTTACCTAATAACACTTTTAATTTACTACAAAAACCATTAGGAAAGTTTAAGTTTTCATTGTATGCTTTCTTTACCATACTCTCACTGTCCATATTAATGATATGAAGCCAGACGTTAATTGTATTTTTAAGGGCTGACAATGAAAGTGGGAATAAACCTAATTCAGAAAGTACAGCATTATTAACAGCACCTTTATTTACAACTAATAAACATTTAGCAAATTTTATTTGAATTTTATTTGGACTGAAGTTTGCATAGTTTGACTCGATGGTAGTATTTTGTTTCACTAAACTAATAGTAGTCCAAACTTCACTGCTATATAACAGAATAGGTTTAACGCATGAATCAAAAAGCTTTAAATGTGGTAGTAAATTCATCTTTTCAGACAATAATAGTTTTCTAATACAAAATATAGCTTTGCTAGCCTTTTTACATAACTGATCAATTGCTGTAGTAAAAGATCCAGATGGTTTAAAAATTATACCTAGATACTTGTATTTATCACTTAACTCTAGTAATTTTCCATTATAATATAATTTGTGCTTTTTAATAATTTTCCCTGCTTTATTGAATATTATAATTTTGGTTTTATTAAGATGTACAGATAGATTCCATTTTTCACAAAATATATTTAATTTATCTAAAGCATTTTGTAGGCCAGATGCAGATTCTGATATTACTACTAAATCATCTGCATAGAGAAGACAAGACACTTGTTTATTATCAAGGCATGCCGGATCACATTTGTGGTCAAACATTTCAACCAGTTCATTTATATACAATGAAAATAATGTAGGGCTTAAATACAACCCTGTTTTAATCCTACACTTGAGGGAAACGTTTGTGTTAGTCCCTCTTTTAATTTTACACAGAAAGATACATCTTTGTACATATCTTTCAAAATATTGAAAAAAAACCTTTTATATCATATTTGAGTAACTTATGAAAAAGCCCATCTCTATTGATTGTGTCAAACGCTTTTCTTAGATCTACAAAGCAAGTGTAGAGATGTTTAGATTTTTTAAAGGTCTTGTCAATCAGAGTTTAATGTTAAAATGTGGTCGCTTGTTCTGCTATTTTTTTTAAGCCTATTTGCTCCTTATGTAATATACTGTTAGTTTCTAGAAAGTTGTCTAATCTGGTAGATAATATTTTAAAGAAAAATTTACATAAACAGCTCGAAAGAGCTATACCCCTGTAGTTTGAAGGATCATTAAAACACCCTCCTTTAAAAATAGGCTTAATTATGTTTTCTCTCCATACAGAAAGAAAGATTCCACTTTTAAATATCAAATTAAAAATCAAACAAAATGTTTCAACTAATTTACCACATGACACTCTAATCATTTCATTTGTTATACCATCACAACCAGCAGACTTTTTTTTAACTTTAAGTCTTTTACAACCTTTAACACCTCCTCCGCAGTAATATTATTATTCAAACAATCATTATTACAATCAATACTACTCATGTTTTCATCAAAATTATTACAATGTTGAAAATTCATTAAATCTTTAAAATACTTCAACCATTCATCATAAGGAATATTGGAACTCGGGTCTTCCTTTGTTTTCTCCTTTAATAAATTTACAGATTTCCAAAATTCAGCAGGGTTTTTCTCAGATAGGTCAAGTACATTTTTTAATATTTCATTTTTATAGACCCTATGTTTTTTACGTACAAGCTTGTTGAAGTTTTTTCTCTCTGTAAAATTTTTTAATCTCAAACTGGAATCCCAAGGATTCCTACCTAAAGTTCTGCAGAGAGCTTTTATATGCCTATATTTAGCATCACGGTCTTTGTCAACCCATGGTTTTTTTATTTTCCTTCTTTTTTGTTGATTTTTCAATTTTGATTCAAATTTGTTATTCATTCACGTCTGTTGTGCTGTTATCAGCATTCTCATTTGCTATCAGCTTTTCGGTTTTTGTACAAATATTATTAAAACTATCATAATTTAAATTTTTAATAATTTTTTGCTCTCTTATTGGAGACCATCTTATGACTGGTGGTAATTTCCGAAGATTATTACATGTGTCCTGTTTAGGGCCCAATATGTTACTACAAAAAATGTTTACGGTTATTTGACAATGATCTGAATTATTTGGATGAAAGTCTTCAATTCTGAAGTTTAGTATATTTGATAGGAATGTTGAACTACAGATACAATAATCATCTATTGAGGTTCCATTGTAACTATGGTAAGTTACTTTCCCTATAGAGTCTCCTAAAGTACGTCCATTTTAAATACGTAACTGGGAACTAGTACACATTTCTAGGATACTTTTTCCATAGCTATTTGTACGTTGTGGCATTTGAGTATTACGTTTAATTTGTACATTATCTGCAATATAGTTAGGTGGAAGAAAATCTTCCAAAGGGTCATTTAATTCATCGCATATAAAATCTGTTTCTTTTGATTCAATATGAGCATTCAGATCTCCCATTATCATGACTTCACCTACTGAGTTAAAATTAGAAATATCGGTCTCAAGTATTAGTTTATAATTAGGTCGGTTTATGGGGAATCATTAGTGGTAGGGCAAGTTTGCTTATATAGAGTTAGGAAGATGTGGTGTGAGTGCCAATGAAACAACTCTCGATCCAAATAAAAATTTATAAAAGTAAACCATTAGTTTACATGTATTAGTTTGTGTTTAAGTTTGTTGAAACTACTTTTGATAAGTCAATGGTATTTATAGTGCAATTGTATACGCATTGGTAAATCTCATTTTCATGGATATTGTTCAGCTTTGTGCCTCCTGTCATGGTTCATTGACTTTAAATATTTGCAAAACGTACATGTTTTATTGCTGTTTTAATTTCAACATTTGCATGATCGAAATTACAAAAAAGCGAGACATATCTCTGTGATAAAAGTTTATTGATTATATGCTTTGTCTATATGGTATCCATAAATTTGCTTACCCAACCATGCTTTGTAAATGCATATCATAACAGTATCAAAAGAAGAATGCAAAACAACTTCACACATAACATTGGTTATATTGATATTGATATTGATTATATATTGATAGCGTTTGATTTTGTCACTTGCCCTTTTACAAATTGTCTTTGAGTTTGGTATGTTTGTCTCGAATTTTGTTATGTTTGACTTTGTTGAACCATAATCTTGATAGACAAAAAGAAACTTTAAAATGAATAGTATAAGTAAAGCATGATCTACACGAACAACAATACATTATTATATACAATGTTCATGTAAGTCAAAATATATAGCAGACTTTTATATTAACTATCGGTGGTATATGTTATTCCATCTTCAAAAGGAAGATGCTTCAATATCGTCCAAAAAGTTTGAATGGAGTAGCGATAAGACAATATATATTAAACAGCTGATTGTTAACGTGAGAAGTATATTGCCTTTAAAAAATTGAAACATATTAATGATTTCTGATTTGGATTTTCTTAAAATGCATTGGCTGTCAAATGAATTGTCATCGATTTGATCCAAATTCTCATATTTGATTTATTACATACCTAAATGTTTAACCAAATTACAAAAAAGTCTTAAATAAATAATGCACAATTCATGGACTCGGGTGATATGTATCAGCATTTCGAGTGTATTTTCCTCTGGACGTCATCTAATTTTACAATCGAGTGACCTCCAAAGACTGGCGGCGGTCATATAACCTGATATAAAAATAAAAACAAATATAAATAGACATTGAACACGTGTAGTTGGAGTTTTCTAGGTTTGTTTGATGTCACATTGTACGTAGAAAGGTACTTTAATCATATATCAGTGAACCAATGTTTTTTTGCTCTCTTTCAATGTTGATACTTTTTCCGTTTGATAATTAAAAAAACATGCGTAATCCATCCACGGGTAAGGGTAACCAAAGCTTTATGTCACTTGAATACTGATTAAATGAAGTCAAATTATTCACTTTTAAGTGAGTTATTCATCAACGATGTTTCTCATTTTGACAAATGAAAACAAATTGGCCTCTAAAAGCGAATTATTAGTTCAACGTCTTTAATGATTGAACAAGCAAAAATCATATTTCAAATTTTCGTATCTCGTAGGTAATGCCCCTTTAATATGGTTGATTAAAGTTCCTTTCAAATATGTTTCTGACTGAAGAACCCATCACTCAATTTTGATTTTGGCTGTACATGATTTTCAAGACAATCAATGGAAAGATGGAAAATACCTGAAATTGTTAGTATTGTTTTTAGAATAATATACATAGTAAAACTAAATATCAAACACCTAATTATCACTATGAATTGACATATCCTTTTTCTTTTAAATAATTAATATTTTTATATAATTGACTCGAAAGGTTAAATCATGATACTGCTGCGAAGAGTAAAAGGCATCTATACATTTGAAAAAGTCTACCATCTACTTGCATTATTTTTATCGCGTTTTTTTTTTGTGCCTAATTAAATATCACCAGAATGTAGGATCGTTAGTTTTAATATGCAACTGTTTTGATTGCTTCACGTCTAGGGCTGATAGTTTCATGTATATGCATTTCGAAATATATTTTACTTTATTTTTATTTAATCAGTAGTTTTTTTTTAATGTACACAGGGAAACGAGCTTATACATGAAACTTACGTGAAATTTTCATGTGAATTTTCTGTGAATCAAGAATCACATGAACAGATGAATCTCACATGAAATTTTTCACCTGAATTCCACGCGAACTTTTCAACAAAAAAATGTTTTTTTATGATTTTAATTGAATTTGAAAATTAAGATGTTATTATAATTATTTTATTTAAAAAATTCATGTGAATTTCACGTTAAACCAAAATCATGTGATTTTCACGTGAAATTCACGTAAGTTTGACATTAGATTCATGTGAAACTCACATAAACTGATTTTATGTGAGTTTCCAATATAAACTCGTTTGATGTGAATTCATGTGCATTTCACGTGAGATTCACATGAATTAAAATTCACGTGAAATTGGTGTGAGTGAAATTAGCCTGTGTAGACCAACTGGATTGAAGTGCGGGTTTGACCTGCTGCTGGAAATTTTGGTATGTTAGATAGTGGGTATACAGTTCACCAACAATGAACCCTCTAAAAATTGTTTGTTGACGGACAGAAATTCACATGGAACTATCTCTACATTAGTCATTTGATTAAAGGCCAGGAATCCGACAAGAAGTTGACAACATAGCTACCAGCTATCACGTTATGTGATGGTTATTGTTCAGAATTTGTATTGCAGATACTTTGTATACACACAGGAGGTATATGTTATTTAGTATAACAGTAACCAGTGGGATATAAATTTGCACAACCCCGACATAAAAACCATAAACGTATAACTATTAAAATGGATATCGTATTTGAACCGTAACTTTATTTTGCATTGAATATCAAATTATCTGTATGTAAAAATAAATCAAATAGGTGTGAGTCGGCTTTTTAAGTGTGAATATGTATATAACACGAAAATGCAAGTTCTTTTAAACGAAGATTCAGTTTTCATGTTTTGAAGGTAAGTTCTATCATATTCCTTATTCAAACGGTTATTTACGATATAGGAATCTTATCAATATATGTTTGATTTGTATTATGACTGTTATGAGTTTATATTTTATGCTCCGATTGTAGATTTGAGAATATTACCGGACACAGGCGGCACTCTATAGTTGGAATTAGTGATTTCAAGGCCCCAGGTTTCTAGACATTCTCTTATTCTCATCTCCCCCATTTTTCTAATATGTTTAAGTCATGTATCCGCCATTGGTAGTTAGGGCGTCTCCCTGTCCTTGATATCGTTTCCCTTGATAAACCAGCAAACTAAAGATTTTGGAGTATACCGTTTAGGATAATCTGTAATGATGCAACTTTTAAAGTAATCATTTATATAATTAAATTCATAGTAAATTTTACAAAAAAGATGATATTCATAGTGTAAGTTTTTGTAAGATGATATCAAAGTTATTTCTTTATAAATAACCCTATTTTACAAACTAGTCTGACAAGTTTGTCAGTCGTCTTTGGTTACGCGGCGTGCCGTAAAATAATTGTATGGCTAATAAAAACTATTTCAACTTTTCAAGGGTATCAAAGATGGATAAAATTATATTGTTTTAAGGGTCCAACTTTTAAAATTGACATTGACAGAAATGAATGTTTTGTATGCATTACATTACATTACATAGCATTACTACCGTCTGATAGTGCTATATATTTCTACAAATTTCTAGGATAATAAGTGCTACTGTTTTATTCTTTCTCTTTAAAGGGATACTAGCTATCAGATATGAAACAAATAGAATATAATTTTGTTTGTTTCAATCATTAATAAAAGTGTAATTATGAAATAATAATCAGCTTTTTGCAGTCATTTTGTTTCAGTGTTTTAAAAAAAGTAAAAAAACCGTCGGTGATGAATTATTCACTTGCAAGTGAATAGTTCGACCTTATTGGATCCGTATTCGTGTGACTTTCTTTTTAATCTATCAGCTAGTGGTAGTTTCCGCATGTATAAGTCGTGTTCAGCCACTAAAACAAAAAGAGTGTCAACATTGAAAGTGAAAAAAGATGACCCATTGCGTTGACTGGTTCGAATGTCCGGTTATGTAAATGTTTCAAATGTTCGGTTATGTAAATGTATTTCAGTTGTTTCCTGTAATTAGTTAATACTTCAGTTTTATCATGTACATCTTTTGAATATTCATTTATGAAATTTACTGTTTGCAAAAGTATAAATTATTCTATATTATAGGGATTTTCTGGTAACTAACAGAAAACCCTTGCCGTTTTTGGCACAACCTTTTTGATCTTTTGGTCCTCGATGCTGTTCAACTTTGTACTCGTTTCGGCTTTCAAACTTTTGTATCTGGGCGTCACACGTAGGTCTTGTGTGAACAAAATACACTTCTGGCGTATTAAAATTTTGAACTTGTTGCCTTTTGTTGGCTGTTGTTCGTGTGATTCTTTGTCAATTGTGTTCTCCAATTTATTTATATTGTAGTCCTGTGTTGTCATTTTGATGTTATATTTCACATGGCCATAAAAGTGCGAGGTTTGGCATGCCACAAAACCAGGTTCAACCCACCATTTTTTCCTTTAAAAATGCCCTGTACCAAGTCAGGAATATGGCCATTGTTATAATATAGTTCGTTTCTGTGTGTATTACATTATAACGTTGTGTCGTTTGTTTTCTCTTATTTTTTAGTGTAAATTCACATTGCGATAGACGTGTCACGGTACTTGTCTATCCCAAATTCATGTATTTGGTTTTGATGTTATATATATATGTTATATTTGTTATTCTCGTGGGATTTTGTCTATGTGTGTTACATTTTAGTGTTATGTCGTTGTTCTCCTCTTATATTTAATGCGTTTCCCTCGGTTTTAGTTTGTTACCCCGATTTTGTTTTTTGTCCATGGATTTATGAGTTTTGAACAGCGGTATACTACTGTTGCCTTTTTTTATCGATCCATAAAACAACGTTCTTATACAGGTAAAAACGATAAATAAATTATTTTGTATCCTGCAACATGAAACCAAAAAGACTTTCAAAAATATGTAATTGCACGCTATCTATATCTATGTTTAACTTGATGTTAAAATCATTGAAAAATAAATAGTTGAACACTTCATTGCGGCCGAAATAACAGTACATCTAACTGTGTGTGTGTGAGTGTGTGTGTGTGTGTGTGTATAGTTTTTGTTATTGTAATATGGCATGGACCTTCACAATTTTCAGAAGACGCCTTAAGGGCATACGATACAGTTTTGATATTGTATTTACAGTTTGATGAAAATTTCCATATAGGCTAGTTTTTGCCTGCTTAAATCAAATATGTAATAAAAATGTATCTTCAAGTTCTACTTTTTGAGTTAAATGAGATCGAAATTTTGTATATTTGCTCAAAATTCGGATTTGGGGCCGTATTTTCCCTTTCGAAAGAAAGCCATAACTTTTTTGTTTTAAAAGATAAACACAAATTGTTTTTTTGTTAGATAATTTGTAATTTTTGTATTTTATAAGTATCCTAAAAAATTATGCATTTTTTATCCAGAAATAACTCATATTTATCAAATGGTCATAAATTAAGAAAAAATCGTATTTTTTGCTGTATATTTATCAAAATTAGAAAAGTTCCTCTATTTTCAGTTTTGTAAAATTTGGTCCACATAATCAAAATAGGGGTCCATGCACTCGTTTACAAATTAAATCAGGTTGAATGATAAAAATTAGTCAAAAATGCATCTTTTCCCGATACGTCATAGTTTCACGTCGCGAAAATAACATTTTACTTTAGCAACGTCATTACCTCCCCTGTAACCGTATCGTATGCCCTTAAGCTGTTTCACAGTCTCATAATGATGGAGCATTGATTTCTTTTCCGATTTCTAATGTAAATAACGTATAACTTAAATAATACTTTTACTAGTTTTTTATGTACGAATTAGAAAGTAAAGGTGGCTCTTGGTTATAAAAAATATGTTAGTATAAAGTTTAGACAATCAATTATACAATAGAACTTATTCAAGATTAAGTATGCAATGTTCTCTTCAAACATGTTAAATGATCCTTGAGAAATAATAATAAATATAAGGGTTACGGAATTCGTTTTCTTGCGACACAAAAAAAATAGGTAGTGGTTTTTCTTTTTACAATTTATGAATGGAATGTGAAAAACTATATCTCGAGTGAACGCGATTGATAGTTTAGATTATTTTTACCGATAACCGGTACGAATTTCAGCTGACGGCGACTATAGTTATTAAATGATCAGTGCAATTACAAGTAGCTGTAAAAAAAATCTTTTTCTTTCAGTTGTTTCGTTTGAAAATTTACAAAGGTTGGTCAATATGTTCGACTTAGTTTATGTTAACTTGGTAAGAACATAATGTATTGTTATGCGAAGTAAGTTATCTTACATAAAGATGTGGCTTCTAACTATAGATATAGAACTACTTGACATATTCTGTATACATTTAATATTGATTACAAAAATCGTATGGTAAAATTGAAATAGACAATTGAATGTCATGTGTGATCTCCTGTTTCCAAAATGAGGTCAAACGGAATATGCATTTGATTCATAATTTGAAAGACAATCTCAATGGCATAGATTAGAATATGTGATGTGCTTTTGGCACTTATTCAAGATTGAATTTTTAAAATCAAGCACGCAGGGTTTCACCTAGGATATTGAGGGCTTTAGTAACTTTTGCGCGAGATTAAAATTAACCTTATTTTGGATAACACCAATGGACGATAGAACTTTTGTTAACTATTTCATAATTTCCTAATGCTGTATGACTCATGATTCAGTTTATATATTTCAGCAGTTATTTTGAAGAAGCATACTATAAATCAAGTGCCGTTAATTCTATGTGAGTAACAGAAATAAATATTAGCGATCTCTCTTTGACAGTACACTATAAATGGAAAACCCACGTATTATCAGATATGGAAAAAAAAGGTTTAACATTGTTAAGCTTGATTTAAAATAACCAACCAATTACATTTCAGGGTCTTTCATCCTTTGAAGTTTACATTGATGCTTTTTACAGAATATATGACTTTCGTTAAAGGAAGGCCTATCACTTGATAATACAAATACTTTAGTAGTCAAGAAGCTCAAATACCCTAAATTTGTGCTTTTTATGTGATTTATGACATTCTTTAGAGGGAGTATCACTTGAATATTCAAATTTTGCAGAACCTTAAATTACATTATTTACAGCCTACACTAATATAAATATATCTTAACCTTTAATCCTGCAAGAAGGCAGTGGTATCTATCTGTGATCATATGATAATCTTATTAATTAACACAAAGGAGATTTGGGAATGATACACTTATTCCTATTCCAAAGAACAAAAACAATCTAAATGATTACAGGATTCCCGATAATCTTCAACAATAACAAAACACATACCATATAATAATCTATGAAAAGCCCTGGTTTGCTAAAATGTGTAGTAAAATGTGAAACAAAACAAAGAGAAAACCAACGGCCTTCTTGAAAAATGAAGTCGAAACAGCAGGCTACCATCATCACGACAACATTACAGGTTCCTGGCTGTGACTGTTCAATAAAGGATATGGAAAGCTAACAGTTGTTTTATATGTTTGTGAAACTTGTTTATGAACATTTTCCAGAGACTGGAATTTAGTGAACCTGATGTTGTGCATAATTTTGACTAAATGCTGGTTAATAAACGTCTGGTATTTTAAGGTCTGCAAAAGTGCAATATAGATGTTCTGGTGTTAGATGGAAAAAATCACTAAGGAATCCTTGTAGGGCTATTCTAATTTTCTTTTTCTAATTTGATACAATAAATTAATAGTCTTATTTAACAAATTAATAGTCGGCTTTCGTGTTGATATCATGCTATAGGGCTGACATGAGGACTGATATGAAAAATGACATGTTATAATCTTTTTATCATAAAATTCAGCAAAAATCATTCAGACAAGAACTTTTTATAAGACTTTGAAAAATGCATTTATCTTATAATTATATTTTGCCCTTTTCTATAATATTTTGTAATGTTTCCTAATATTTATTCTTATCCTACTAATTTATGTTTTTCACTAAAAAGTACCATTGGGGTTTATTTTTCGGAATTTGCAGAATTACGTCGAAATACCACGAGATAACGTAACAGAAAGGCATGCGATAATAAACAGGAAGCAGTTGATAACATAAGTCATAAAACACGGCTTAGACAATTTTCAAATTTAACAAATAAATATATGAACCAATTAATTTTATCAAAGGGTACATTATGTCATTATTTTCTATAAGTATATGATAAAACAAATAATCAATTTGATATAACAAATTAGCATTTGATATAAAACAATTATTAATTTGATTTAACAGATTATTTATTTAATATTTTTTTTGTAGTGATAAACTGTTCAACTGACACCCGTGACACATATTTAATACATATTCAAAACTCTGTTAACAGGTTTAATGTTGTTGACACTCACCCCCTCTATTCAATACATGGGACCTGGTGTCTTAAAACGATCAATTTGTATTCCATGTTTTTAAGTCATAATGAAATGAATAGTTCTGTTGAGATATTGTTTTTTTTTTAGCATAGGAACATGAAGGGTAAAAATATGTTCTCTTCTTAGAATAGCCTTGCATGTTCCTTTATCAATTTTAATAAGGACACGGAAGGATAGGTAAACTTCATTAAATTTATCCTTGCATTTTTTTTTATAAATTTATTTTAATATCTATTTTTTTATTTGGAAACATTTTATTCAAAATAATGACCTACGCGTGGGATCTAAAAGGATTTTGTTGCCTCGTGACGTATACGTCTTGAGTTTTAATTTCTGTTTTGCACACATCACACGTGTATTTATAGGTAATGGATCTAACGGAAGCCTTTTAGGGCAATGCTGATTTACTTTTTCTTATTTGATATAACAAATTATTAATTTGATATTGCATACTAGTACTAGGTCATCTGATATATCAAATTTATAAATTTTTACTTCAAATTATCATAATTTGTTATCGCATATTGATAATCTGTTCAATCAAATTCATAATTTTCTATATCAAATCAATAATCTGTGATATCAAACTGATAATATCTTTGATATCAAACTGATAATATATGTGTGATAATTATTGATAATATGTTATATCAAATTTTTTTTTTTTTTAATAACAAATTGGAAAAAGTTAAATTAGCATGGCCTTTAAAGGCTTCCGTACAATACAAAAAGCATTTTCGTACATATCTCTAAACTGTTTTAACTTTTCAAATTAATAAATTGTTAAATTAAATTATCGTAATTTGTTAAATCAAATTATCGTAAATTGTTAAATCAAACTATCGTCATTTTATAAAATTATCGTTATTTGTTTTATCAAATTGATTATATGTTAAATCAAATTAATAATTTGTACAATCAAATTGATCATCTGATATATTAAATTGATTATCTTTTATATCAAAGTAATGATTTTGGAAAAAGGTTAATTAGCATGGCCTTAAAAGGCTTCTGAAATCATGCTTGATTAAAAAATACCCCAATTAGGTATTTAATCAGATTTACTAGATTTTGATTTCAGTTTCATGAATTTCAAACAATAGTGCAGAAGAGTTGATAATTCTTTTAAACGATTGATTTATCTGAATAGATTAGTTTATAAAACTTTAGTGAGTATTTACCAGTCCATAAGGAACATATATTTTCAATTGGCAGTTAAATAATAACTCAACATACCACATTTTTTTTTTTTTTATATATATCAATAGTATTAATTGAAAATAGTTTATTTATTTAATTTTTAGGATATCATGGAAAACTGGAATGAGGTAAGATATATTTTAAAATGCAATTGTCATGTGATATGTTGTTCAATATTTTCTAACATAAAAAACCCAAGTGTCTCAAAATGATTTAAATAACTTGAAATTGCACATTCCTCACAGAAATCTATCATGCCTCATTCTATCGGAAAACAGCAAAAACAATTCGATGTCCATTATAAATTACTAGAACACACACCGCGAAATCGTAGGCATACACAACTTGTGAACTATTGTAGGATGATTTTTTTGTAAAAGATATTATGTATGGAGAATTACATAAAAGGTATCAAAAGCCCTCTCCCTTTTTCCAAAGTCCGATATTTGTTTCCTTTCTATTAAATTCAATTATTTTCGTGTTTCTTGCCTCAGACAACAATTATTCTTCTCCTTTGCTACAATGCATCTTTTGGTAAAAGTCCAATAAAATCAAAAAATTGCACCGCTTCAAACATGAAATAAATGTAACTGTTTATATATAGACCATTATTAGTCTAATAAAATATGCTTCTAGGACAATCAATCAGCTATTTTTCTTTTGAGAGCCTTTTTAACATGCCAATGGTGGATATGAATCTTGTATAAATGATTAAGACCGACTTAGGCTAAGTTGAGGGGTGGTCGGAGGGATCCTGATCCCGAAATCTCCGGCTTAAAAACACGAAATCCTTAGATTCAGAATTTAAAGAAATTCATATCCCGAAATCCTGAAAATTGAAAAAATATATTCCCGGATCCCGTAAGGATCAATTGCAATCTCCAAATCCCGAACTTAAACACCCGATCCCAACGTCCCGAAAAAGGTCCTGCCTCCCTCTAATCTCTACCCTACATTCATTTTTGCCAAATCACTACTTTCACTTTCAACAATCAGTTTTTATGCCCCATTTATGGGCATTATGTTTTCTAGTCTGTGCATCCGTGCGTTCGTGCGTTCGTTCGTCCGTCCATCTGTCCCGCTTCATGTTAAAGTTTTTGGTCGAGGTAGTTTTTGATGAAGTTGAAGTTCAATCAACTCGAAATTAGTAAATATAGTGCCGATGTGGCATCCGTGTACTATGGACACATTCTTGTTTTAACATGTTTTACTTATTTCAATATTATATGCAACTGGTATGACCCCTTAAATAGTAAACATTTCAAAGAAAACAGTAGACAGAATACAGAGAGTCTTTATATATAAAAGTAGTATAATCGTAGTTTACATGTAAATAAACGCAAAAAATAATTGTCATCTCTAAGGAGGTATAATAGTTGTGGTTCTTGTGATCAAAACACCATGATATGGAGAACACTCTAGTTGGCTTATTTATTTTTCACTTTTGTTATCTATCTTACGGTTGGTTGTACTTGTGCATATCTATACAACTGGTATGACCCCTTAAATAGTAAACATTTCAAAGAAAACAGTAGATAAAATACAGATAGTCTCTAAATATTAAAGTAGTATAATCGTAGTTTACATGTAGATAAACGCGAAAAATAATTGTCCTCTTTAAGAAGGTATAATAGTTGTGGTTCTTGCGATCTAAACATCATGATATGGAGAACGCTCTGATTGGCTTATTTATTTTTCATTTTTGTTATCTATCATACGATTGTACTTGTACTTGTTTCAAACCGAAAGTCTTATCTATGACTAAAATTCAGTCTAATGACGGAATCAATATCCGGACTCCTTTTTGTCGTTTTTCTCCAAAAATAATTCAATCTGAATAATCATAAGAATGGATGACAAATGCGACTATGCATGTAATCTATAGAACACAGAGGCATGATGATGAATTTATCGTGGAAGGAAGAGAAGCGAAACACAGAATGAGGTCTTCTCGTTTAATAGTATAGATGAACAAATAAGGATTTATAATACCTGGCTTCATCTGACTATCATTCTATCAAATATCAGTTAGTCCAAAAAAGTCATCAAAATATCCTGTTGTGGTAAATTTTCTAATACAGATTTGCATTTTTAATAAATCAAGGCTGGCTAATATTACTTTTTCTTGAAACTTGAAGAACACTTTTGAAGCGGTTTTTCTGTGATTTTTTTTAATGTCCTAACCAATTTATTGATGAAATTATAGTTCAATGATATGTTATTTCTATTCCATGATCCTTTTGATGCCATTGTAGTACAAAGATATGCTAATGTTTGATATAACATTCATTTTTATAACAATCTAATGAATGAAATATCTGTTTTACTTACAGAAACTTCATACAGCTGCGAAGGATGGAGATATAGAAGCGCTAAAACTGTGTCTCCAGAATGGTGCAGACATTGATTATCAAGATGTAAGTAAAATAGTATCATTTAAAACTAACTTTGATAGAATGATACAGAGCAAAATCATTTTAAGATACATGTACAGTATAAAGCACACAGCTTCAAGTTACTTCAAAATACGGCAGATTGTAACAGTATCAAACTACAAGTTACAAAAAGAACATGACAGTTATAACATAACAGTATACAACAAACAATTTCAGCTGACTTAGAAATGTGGCAGGTTGTACATTTAAAGTATAGAACACAAAGCTAGAAGTTACTTTTAAGTATAACAGGTTGTTTATATAAATTACAAACTAGCAACTACAAATTACTTCAAGATATTGCAGCTTGTATATACCAGTATGAAAACACAACACAAAGTTACTTTAAGACATTGCAGGTTGTACACTATTTTAAACACACAATCTATACCACTGTGGTGGACGTTTCGTCCCCGAGGGTATCACCAGATCAGTTGTCACCACTTCGGTGTTGACATGAATATCAGTTATTTGGTCATTTTCATAAATTAACTTTGCAAAAATAGGAATTATTCAAAATACAAAGGATTTTCTTATCCCAGGCATAGATTATCGTAGCTGTATTTTGCACAACCTTTTTTTAATTTTGGGTCCTCAGTGCCTTTCAACTTTTTACTTTATTGACTTTCTATTTTGATATGAGCGTCACTGATGAGTCTAATTGAGTCTTATGTAGACTAAACGCAATCTGGCGTATAAAATTCTTAGCCTGGTACCTTTTATAATTTTTTAACACCACTGGGTCGTTGCCACTGCTGGTCGACGTTTCGTCTTCGAGGGTATCACCAATCCAGTAGTCAGCACTTCGGTGTTGACATGAATATCAATAATATGGTCATTTTTATAATTAAACTGTTTGCAAAAATATGAATTGTTCGAAATACTAAGGATTCTCAATAATCTTGAAAATGAGCATATCATAAGTAATGCTTTACCTGTTTGGTGTTAACAATTTCATTCAGACAGTTCATTGTCTTGCCTGCGATGAAAGTCGCAGTACACGAGAAATAGGGATGATCATCCGGCAGTTGCGGCAGCAGCACCAAAGACGGTGTAAACTATATATATAAGGTAGCAATAAACAGTTAGGAAAAAATACTAAAATTTGCTTTCTTGCAATATCAAGCTTACTGTTTGTGTCATATATGGGGATATGTATGTAATCAGAATCTTCCATAGATTTTATATCCAGTATATAAAATGGTAAAATATAATTTCTTTTTGGTGTATCCATGGCAACAATCTGCATTTATTTGTTATAAAATATTGCAAAAAGGGGGGGGGGGGGGAAGATGTCACATATTTCCCCAAAATTAGGCTAAAAGTAGAAATTCAATCGCTTGAAGTAATACCTTTTCTGAAACTGTGTACATATATCATTCAGCAAATCCAGTGAAAATCATATGTCTTTCAACTCATTTTTTTGTAAAATTGCGTCAAAAACTTCGTGTAGAAAAAGAGTGTTTGTAAACAGTACATTAATTTCTGGACCGATGCCCGGTCTAGCTATGAATATACGGATTGTCAAACAGAAAACAGCCCATAAAACATGTAAAAAATAATCTTGATGCACTTATAAACCATCTTTGAAGGCTAAATTAGCACTCATCTGTCTAAAAAAGAATTTTATTACACAATAACTTTCCTATTTGAAAAATCCACAGGGGCCAAAATGCGAAAAATAAACTCCTAACTGTGTATTGCTACCTAAAGCTTCATATTTAAAACACGACCAGAATGTTTCTTACCTTGTATTCAGATATTTATTGTAACTCCGTGTATCATCGGTACACCGGATATAGGTACTAACCAAGCGGTCGTGAGCGATTTTGACCTCAAACGGTAACGAAAATCTTTGTTTTGTTCACATAAGATCAATATGTACCTCAATCTAAACTTAATTGTTGTTTAAAAAAATGATTTGGTCGTAGTTTGATGATAAAAGATGTCTCATTATTTTCCCAAAACAAGAACGATTACTAAAAACATGTGCAAATAATTGTCATAGAAGTTGGCACTCGTCTCATCCGATATAATTCTATATGTATTGCAACTCTTTTTCTGATAGAAGGCCACTGTGTGTGTGTAATAAGTATAGCTGTATCAATAATTGGCATTGAAATCTTTCATGCATATGTTTTTTCTCTCGATATTTTATTCCGAAAAGAAGGGTTGTGTACGGTGTTTCGCTGGCCACATAAACCCTTATGTACGGTGCATAATTAAGTTGCTGTACACCGTACACAAAAACAAATTTTCATACTCGTTTATTACCCAAAGAGTTTCAAGGAATGAGTAATCACAGGTAGGTTTATGATTGGTAACTATTACTTTTGCCCTTTATTAGCTTTCTTTCAGGTAAAACATGTAAATGTCTCGACAATTGCATCGGAATTGAAAGTTGGTGTTGACATTCACAACTATTTACACATTTACAAGTTAATTGTTCTCATTAGAATATAAAAGCTGTCTTATAAATAGAAAAAAATCGATGCGAAAATTATTTTGGAGCAGGAATTTCAGATGTTGAGAAATGTATACTGAATGTTGATAAAACTAAACAAAGATTTTTGTAACCGTGTCAGTTCAAAATCGATCATGCCCGCTTGGTTAGGACCTCTATCCGCTGTACGATGATACACGGTGGTTTCTATCTGTCATATTACTATAGTCCTTGGCCTGATTTCCATGGTTCAACAACTGTTTGGGAAAAAAAGGTTTTGTTGTCATGTTAATTTCGCATTTATTTAGAGTATTTCAATGAAACTATTTGCTATCAGTTCCTTATTTTTCCTACATGTCAGTCAGACAGGGATTACCTGCCCTTGATCCCTTTTCATGGATCAGTGATCAAATTTAAAATAACATTTTTAACTGATATTATAAAACAACTATCTGTGATGTCTGGAAATATAGAAAGAGGTCCATATCAGTAAAGCAGGTTTCTTCTCAACTTGACATAATTTTCATGATTCTATTTCCAATATTATAATTGCATTTGTTCTGGTATGTACTTCAAATACTTATAGCAGTAGGTTCACTATATTTGGTTTATGGAATAATTGTAAAAGATGGACGAAAGATACCAGAGGGACATTCAAAGTCATAGAATGAAAATAAACTGACAACGCCATGGCTAAATAGAAAAAAGACAAACAGACACACAGACACACTATAGTACATAACACACAACATAGAAAACTAAAGACTAAGCAAAACGAACCCTACCTAAAACTGAGAGTGATCTCAGGTGATCCGGAAGTATAAGCAAACCCTGCTCCACATGTGACACCAGTATTGTTGCTCATAGCATTACAAACCTGAAAATTGTCTAATTCGATAGGTCACATTCGTGTAAAGGAAACGGGGTTGTAATTACGATATAAGGAACATATCCGATATCATCTGTAGAACGGATATTCCATAACGGTCAACCAATGGCGTCCGTAAAATTTACAAAGAGATGATTTCAACTTCATCACTTGGAACTCTTGGTTTGATAGCTTCCTTGTGAGCAGCAATCCTCTATGAAAGAAATAACGATAGGAAATGCAAGCCCGGGAATATCGTATAATTTGGGAGATATATACTCCGTATGCAGGTTCTACCGTAATGTTGCTAAATATAAATGGAAAGTTAACAATTGGGAGGCTGAAATCATCTCTTTTGTCGTAAAGATTTGTTTTCAAACGACCCTATTGGTTAATTCCAAGATGTAAGTCCAGATATGAGGCAGAATAAATTGTATCAGTTGTATCCTTTATCAATAGTTCGAAGGATAGATGCGTTCAACAAAGTCACAAAATTTTGAATTATTTAGTGAGAGAGCATCATCTATATAACGGAAAGTAAAGCTAAAGGATATTGCTTACTTCTTTTCTATCTTCCTAAGAAGTTATTGTATGAAGTAAGCCTCCTAAGAATAAAGGAACAAGTCTACAAGAAGATGGACACAGTTGGCTCCCTTGGGATTGCCATTTGTTTGTTGAAAAATACGTTCTCAAAACGTAACAAATATTTTGTCAATCAAGAAATCAAGCATCTTGATTATGTCAGTTCAAGAGAATATTTTGATTTAGATCAGAGTGTTTTTTTTACAAAGTATGATTTATTCCTCCCTAAGACAATATACTTTTATCTACGTTAGCCACGTTTCTACGTGAAACAAAGCAATACAAACTCCTTTAATTTGTCTTTTAGTTTGGAATGGGGAATACTAGTGTCAAGTGTAGAAAAGTCAAACGTTTTAATAATTTTGCAAGATAAAAGAGTTTTAGATTGTATGTACTTTGAAAGATCTTTGGATTTGTTTAGTATTTACATCTGATTAACGCCACCTCAAGAATAGGCAGTTTCACAATAACTTTGAAGCCCGGCTTTAATTGCTGATAAAATGGATAATTTAAAAAGATGATTCGTGGAGCACTTGGAAGATCCAGCATTACTGTTGTTTGTAAGGGCACTTATGTAGTTAAGGTATCTTTTGTTGAAATTCCAAAGGAACCTATGATTATCCAGGATTTCCTCTTTAGTGAGTGTTGTGAGGGTATATGATTCCAAGTGAATTGTGAATACATTAATCAAGCAGTATATGTAAAGTGATTTACACACAAAAACGATGTTGTTTGGGGCTTTATCTGCGGAGACAACAACATATTTGTCATGGAGGTAGGACAAGTGTTTTGCAACATTTGGGTCTAGTAATATTGAAGTAGCATGGGTATTGATAAACCCATATAGTTTCCTAATTCTGATTTATATCAACGACCTCACAGCTTTAATTTATTTGGGAAGAGTATCTTCTTTCTCGAGTTTAATCCATTGCCTGGTATGATGCTCGACTGAATCCATCAGTACTTTGAAGTTGTGTTTCCAATTGATGAATTTAGGATCAGGGTATTTTGGACCTTTCGATAACACATTTCATAGGAAATAAAATTGACAATGTTTAAGTCACCGGTAATAACGTGGCCAGCCGGATAATATAATAATGGGGAACTTGCACAGGTGCAATCAGGAGGTTTAGACTTTAAGTCGTCAATATTGAGATCATGTAAACGTGTTTGTAAGTGAAAAATTTAGTTGCAATTGGTTTGGTTCCAGTATATGTACATGTTTGTTTAGTATGCACAATCTGACATTACTCTTATTTTTTGAATTGTTCCATTGGTCAATGTTAAGTTTTTGTGTTTTGCATTGACGGGTTTACAATAACCATAACCAATAAAATGTACATTCAGTCTGGCATGGTTTATCTGACCTGGACTATATTTTAGCTCACCTAGCCCATAGGGCCAAGTGAGCTTTTCTCGTCACTTGGCGTCCGTCGTCGTCCACCGACGTCGTCCGTCATTATCGTCGTCGTTTACTTTACAAAATTATTCTCTGAAACGACTGACTCAAAATTAACCAAATTAACCAATTTCGGCCATAATTGTCATTTGGTTATCTTGTTTAAAAATTATGTCCGAAGATCACGCATGCCAGCCAACATGGCCGACATGGCTAACAGTAGATAAAAGGAGTAAAATGCAGTTTATTGGCTCTTTAAGCACTGAAGCATCAAGAGCAATCTGACATGAAAAAATTAAGCGTTCGTCTGGTTAAGATCTACTTGCACTTAAAATTGCAGACGAATTAGACAACCCATTGTTGGGTTGGTGTCCCTGAATTGGTTACTTTAAGGAGAAATTTAGCAGTTTCTTGTTATTTTCTTGAATATTATTTTAGATAGAGATATATATATTGCTCTTTAAAGTCAATTCATAACAAATTTTGTACAGTTTTTTAATCTTTAACAAAAATCTTTTCCTGTGAAGCTATCTGGACAAATTTAATTAAACTTGTCCACAATAGGGTATCCAGTTTAAAAATTGTGTCCGATGACCATGCATGCTAACCAAAATGGCCGACATGGCTAAAAATAGAACATATAGGGTGAAATGCAGTTTTTACTTATATCTCTGAAACTAAAGCATTTACAGCAAATTTTTGGTGTGTAAAATTATTCATCAGGTTAAAAAATAGTCATTAGATTAGATTCCCAATTCAATTATCTTATGGTCCCGAATCAGAAAATATAATTCTTTTTAAAGGTGGATAAGGATGTTTTGTTAAAAAAAATCCCCCAATAGATTTCTACAATATTTATAATTTTGTAAGATTGGGGTGTCCTCAGCAAATTATAAAAGTATTATGACCACTTTCTTGGTAAATAAGGGAGATAACCCACCATGAGTTACCCCCCCTAATGATGATTTCCTCAATTTCCCAATAAAACACTAATTTCATGGCAATTTTTTAATTTTTTACAGTAAAAACTTTTTTTTTTCTATATAATTATAAAAAATACATTTGTTTCATATAATAATAATTGGATGTGTGCTTTACTTTCAGTTACAATCTGTGAATGGGGAAAAAATAACACATTTTGATGAAAATAAGCACTTCTGTAGGAGCCAATTATGCAAATTAGGTCACTCTGTACAAAAAATCACCCAATAGATTTTTTTTAAATGCAAGCATTTTGAAGGTCGTTACCTAAGCATTGTTGCTGAGTTGCTGTATAGAACTTTGCAAATTTATTTGGCCCCTGAAAAATTTGTATGAAAAGTGTTTATATTGATTATCTTTATATTTTCCCATGATCATAGTTATGTAGTTGTCTCTTGGAAACAATCACCATTTGCATTCCTTTTCTATGTATAATTACCTAAACAAACTTTGTAGTTGATATCAAAGCCTTTGCCGTTGCTCTTCTTCCCCGTTGGTACCAGACTGATGTGTTGACACGAGATATAACAACAAAATGTATAAAAAACTAGCCATCCCATAAATCACCTCATCTTTAATATCAGATAATCGGAGCCATGAACTGCATTTCTCACAGTTCATGGACCTGGCCAGCACATCTAGCCGAACAACACGTCTTCCTTGGAACCTCAATCCTCAATCTTAAGGCCCTGTTGGCACGAATTGTCCCAATGTGCGGTTTTCCTCTCTCGACGTATTTTCTTCTCGGTAATTTAAATTTGGTATGCGCTGGTTAATATTGGGATTGAGGAACAGCAGTATTAAATCTGCCCGTTCTGTCAATGTAATGTGCCACTGTTTGTAATTTGGCTTTTGTCTCTTCTGTGTTCTCGCCGTCCAGTCTCGTTAGCATAGTAGCTAAATTCAAGTTTCTGACCCCGACCTCTTTGGATATTTGGTGTAGCATATCTTCTCGTTCGTTTTCATAGCAGGGACACTCCAGAAGGAAATGTTGAGGCGTTTCAGGTGCTCCACAGTTGCATGACTCTATGGCGTTGGTTTGGCCTACTCGGTTCTTGTAGTAATTTAGTTCTGTATAGCCAGTTCTTAGTTGGGCGAATATACTGAAATGTCTTTTAGTTGGGAAATCATACATAATTAAGTGTTTTGTAGTTGGTATTTTTTCATAAAGGTTCCTGCCTCTCTCAGATATTTCCCATCTTCTCTGCCATTTATTTCCTATACTTTTGTACGCTGCTTGTTTGACGTCCTGTAGTGTTATGACGTTATTTTCCGGTGGTAATTCTTTTGCTTCCTCTGCCGCTGTTTTTGCAAGGATGTCAGCCTCATCATGACCAGCTATGTTGGCATGTCCTTGTGTCCATGATACAATTACATTGAGTCCTTTTTGCCTAAGATGTTCAATATTTTCTTTTATTTCTCTTATTGCGGAGATGTAGCTGTTTGGGGGCCCAGTTCAGTGTAAGTAATCCCACGGCGCTTTGACTATCAGAGAAAATTTTGATTCTTTGTATTGCATTGTAAATGTTTTCTGTAATGCAGTATTCTAGGACCATGAGAATTGCTATGAGTTCCGCCAGAAGGATGGATCCTCTTTGTGCCACAGGTCTATGTAATCTGGCAGCAGGTTTAATGTGTTCAGCATAGATAATTGCACCTGCTCCACAGGGTCCTGGGTTCCCGAAGCATGATCCATCTGTAAACGATATTGCTTGTTCTTGTGTGCAGTCTCCCATGAGTTGGTTAATGGTTTCCTGGCAAAGTTCTTGTTGCTCATTTGTCCTCAATTTTGAGTTGCCTAGTCGACTCCAATATAGAGGTTTTGATTGAGTCATTTGAGTTTCTCCCAGTCTGTAGGTAAACTCTGGTTCTATAAGATTGATGTTTATCTTTGTCTGTTTTTCCATTTCTGCTGCTTGGCTTAGTGCTTTGCCCATTGGTGTTGGATACTTGTCATATGCGTCATGTTCTTCATACCTCGCAAGTTGCTGTTTGATTGGTTCCTGTGCATATTTGGATTTAATCTTTGCAATCTCTTTAATGGCTATTTGTTCTAGCCTCAGGTCTATTGGCATAACTCCTGATTCTACTTCTAGTGCTTCTCTGCCAGATGTTGTAGGCATATCCATGCATAGGATAAGTGCTTTTCTCTGTACTCTGTCAAGTTTTTGCAGGTCTTTTGGTTCTGCTATTTGCCATGCCGGACTACAATATTCCATGACTGATCTGACTAGACTGTAGTATAGTTGTAATAACTTTTCTGTTTTTAATTGCTGATCTGTCGCACTTCTCTCAGAATAGTTAAGTTACGGTTCCCTTTCTTTTCAATGGCATCAATGTGTTTACTGAAGGTCATTTTCTCGTCCATAATGATTCCAAGAAGCTTTGGTGTTGAGTTGTATTTCAGTTCTTTACCTTGAATCAAAATGCGTTTGTCCTCTTCATCGATGTTTTTTTTTGAAAAGATGCATATTTCAGTTTTGTCTAGGTTGATGTTTAATCTCCATTTTTGAGTCCATTTCACTGCCTTTGTGATGTCATCCTTCATTCTATCTTTGAGTTCCAGTATCTGGTCTGGTTGAGCTGTTTGCCAGAGTGTTCCGTCATCAGCAAATTTGGTGTAGTCTCCTAGAATGTCTCCCAGTAGGTCGTTGATAAAGATGTTGAATAATGTAGGGGCCAGAACTGATCTTTGTGGTAGCCCTATCTTTGTTTCATATTCTTCACCTACATAGTTTTCGAAGATGCATCTTGCCATTCTGTTATTTAGGAAATCTTTAATCCAGGCCCATGTTTTTCCTCTAATTCCCAAATGCAGTAGTTTTACTAATAGGCCCTCTCGCCAGATTGAATCATATGCCTTTTCAAGATCAATAAGACATGCAAGGTTGATTTCTCCTTTATTGAATTTTTCTATTGTGTTCTGAATAAATCTGATCAGGCAGTTTGATGTTGAGTGTTTTTTCCTGAATCCTTCTTGTTTTTCTTCTGTAAGCTTCATTCCTTCTATGAACGCTGCCAGCCTGTTAAGAACAATTCTTTCAGTAATTTTGCACATGACACTGGTTAGACTTATTGGGCGGTATGATGATGGTGAGTAGTAATTGGTTTTTCCTTGTTTCCTCAGGAATTTTATGTTTGCTGTCTTCCATTCCTGTGGTAGCCCGCTGCCGGCCATGTTTTAGTGTGAGGTTCACCATAGTTCGTATTGCTTCTATGAGGTTTTCTCCGGCAAACTTAAATAGTTCTGGGAAGTGGCCGTCAGCTCCAGGCGATTTACCTATTTCTAGTAGGTATATTGCTGCCTCAACTTCATCCGTGGTTACCTCATAATCCAATTTATGTTCTCTTTTTATCAATCTTTTCTCTAATTCACATATTCTTTTGTATTCCTCATGAGTCTGTTTGTAGAACTCTTCGTCAAATTCATCGGTCTTTAGATGTTTACCCTCAAAAAATGTTTTTTGCAAAATTTTACATTTTTCTTGATTTGAAAAGGCTGCTGGGTCGTCTTGGTCTATTAGTGGAAGGATGGTGTTGCAATCTTTCTTTTTGGGCAATTTCTTATAAGTTGTCCATACCTCTTTTGAATTTCTTGATGTATTGATCTGATCTACTAGGTGTTCACTCCAATCATTCATAGCTTTTTCTTTCTCATTTTCAAACTTTTCTTCTGCTGTAACAAGGGCTTCTTTATTTTGTGGGATGTTTCTCTTCCTATATTGCCTTTGTTTATAGTTTAAGTTTTTCTTTGCCTGATTAACATCATAATTCCACCATGGAGGTTTAGTTGATTTTTTTTTCTTTCATCTCTTTTTGGCAGATAACTTCCTGCATCGTTTTATCAATAGCCGCTTTAAGTGATTGGTATACTTCATCTACATTATCATTGGTTGGATTGTTCAGTAGATATTCTTCCATGTTCTTTTCTGCCTGTTCTTTCCATTTATTCCAGTCTACTTTGCTAATTTGCCATACTTTCCTTTTTGTTAAGTTGTTTTGTTCCTTTTTGCATACATCAAGTTCTGTTAGTATACATATATGGTCAGATCGTATGTTTTCATGGACTAGTGTTAAGCAGGTGTGCACTTTACTTTAGTGCTGGGTGTTATAATGACTAAATCAATGACACTTTTGGTATTCCGTCTTGTAGGCTGGCCATCATTAACGCACAGCATGTCTGTTATGGTCAGGAAGTTTTCAATTATTTCTCCTGCCTTGTTTGTCTTGGCAAATAGCCACGCCCCCGCCTTTTCTTCCTTTACGTAGTTTATCAAACACTTGCCAGTCTAAAAAAGTTAGTTTTTATTCTCTTCTTGGTGTGTTTCATTTAAACAAACAATATCTACATCATAACTATTTACAATATGTACAAGTTGCTGATAGGCCGTACTAACGGCCTGTGCATTCAGAGGAGTTTCATTCTGTGTGTTCAGTGTGCTGTAAAGTCTCCTCTTGTTGATTATTTCAAGATATTTTTCGCACTTTGTTGATGTTGCTTGGTGTATGTTCCCACAGTTTACGCAACACGGGGTGTTTTTGCAGTCTTTAATCTTTCAGTTTTCTTTCCCACAGTTTGAACAGGTAGCTATGTTTAGACAGCGCTTGCCAATGTGTCCAAATCTGTTGCAATTGTAGCACCTAACAACTTTAACAGGTTGTTCTGCTTGAAATTTAGAGTATGTTGTTGTGCCGGGGTGGCAGTATCCTTTTGAGGTGATAGCTTTTTTAACTTCCTCGTGGTCAGTAAAGGTTACTTTTACTACTGGCATAAGTTTCCCAGTGTCTCTGTACTTTTTTCTCTTCACTTCTTTTATTTTATATAGGTGTGACAGATCTAATGATAGATTTTCTTCTGATAGAAGGACAGGAATACTATGTAGGTAACAAGAGTTTGTTCCGTGGTTTATAGATCTTGGTTTGTGTGCCACAGACTTTTCGCCAAATATCATTGTATTTATTGGCCAGGATTTAATGAGTTTGTCCCTTGTTTTTTGGTCTTTCAGGTGGATAGCTATTCCCCCTTTTGGTAGGCTATACGCCTTTTCTATTTGATCTTCAAGTGCTTTGATTTTTGTTAACTCTTTTCTAATTGTTGTACTGTCTATAGCTGTGTTTGGCTGTTCTATGTTGTCTATAATTATAATTTTTTTCTGGGTCTTTCTTCTCTCTTAGTGCCCTTGGTAGTTTTCCTTCTGTATTCTGCTTATGGTTATTACTTTGCAGAGACCTTGTCCTATTGTTTTTGTGATCTCCAGTAATTTATCAATTTTCTGGTCTGTTTTGGTATCACTAGTCGTTTGATGATACTCAACTGTTAGTAGTATATATGGTTGCTTTATGATGCAGAGTGTACATGGGAATTTAATACCTGTACTTATAATTTTTCCTGCATCCTCTTTTGTGTATCAAACCAAGGTTTGGAAGGTCCAAGTTCTACATTTTCCCCAACTTGCAAATCAGCTGCATTTACACTTATAGGTCCTTCCTCCAAAATGGTTATTACTTTGCAGAGGCCTTGTCCTATTGTTTTTGTGATCTCCAGTAATTTATCAATTTTCTGGTCTGTTTTGATATCACTAGTTGTTTGATGATACTCAACTGTTAGTAGTATATATGGTTGCTTTATGATGCAGAGTGCACATGGGAATTTAATACCTGTACTTATAATTTTTCCTGCATCCTCTGTTGTGTATCAAACCAAGGTTTCGAAGGTCCAAGTTCTACATTTTCCCCAACTTGCAAATCAGTTGCATTTACACTTATAGGTCCTTCCCCCAAAATAGCACCGTAATCATAGTCTTCACCTCTTAATGTTTCCTTTGTATTCATTTGTCTCATACGGTCCGCCTTTTTACTTCTACCTGTACTGGCCATCTTTCCACGAACTCGTTGGGAATACTTGTCGTCTACCATGTTTGTTGTTTACTGCCGGAATTTGACTGACGCGGTTCCGGTTCTATATTAACCATGACAATCACATGAAAAATAAAAACATCACGTGACGTAATGTCCTGCTCGTCCTAAAATGAATTCGGCATTTCTGAAAAAGAATTCCCGTCAAATATTTACATGTAGAGTCAGTGATTATAATGAATCTACACTTAATCTTGTTGTAATTACCAGAGGGTTTTAATTGATGCACCAGCATCTACTTGTAAAATGATATAAACTAGGATTTGATTTATTCAATGTGTAGCACTGAATCCATTAGTTTAAATCTGTTATACATTCTTTAAAAAAAAGGTGTTTCTTTAACATGACAATAAACATGATTACTTGCAAATGTGACTGCTCATTTTATTCAGTTTTTGCCTCTGAATCATGTAATATTCATTTTGTTAATACTTTTCAAACAGATATATGTATGTAAGTTGTATTATTCCAGGCTCAGGAACATTATACTGCCTTAATATTTGCTGTCCTGCACAACCATCTGGAGCTTACACGCCTGTTACTTGACAGAGGATGTCAGAAAGATAGTTCCCAAGTATGTTAGATTTATTATCTCCTCAGTTTGATCACATTCCACTTACGTAAAGCAACTTAAAATTAAAAACCAATTGTTCAGAGAACAATTGAAAGTCTTTCCACACCAAAGAAATTATGATAATAAGATAGTTTCTTCATACTGATGCGATTAATAATGGTTTAATTATATTTTTGAGTGATATAAGGGAAATAATATGCTACTTCCGGTGAAATTAATGTCACTTCCGGTCTCATATGATAGCTTCTTTCACACTGATTCCAAAAATATATAGTTTTTATATACTTTTGTATGTAGAATGGGAGATAATTGGTCACTTCCGGTTTGTTGGAAGTCGTTTTTAGTCGTCAGTAATCAGTTTATGTATCTATATGACAAAATATATGGATTCTGAGTACTTTTAAATGTAAAAATTGCAAAAAAGGCTACTTCCGGTTTTCTCAAGGTCACTTCCGGTAGTCATTTTTCAAGGTCATTTGTCACCTAACCTTTTGTAAAAGGTCAAATGCCTTTATAATGAACTTAGTTGAAGTTATAATCAAATAACCTCATATCATGACATTTCAGGGGCACCAACTCCTATAAGATGCCATCAAATTGTATAAGACTAACTGTAGCATTTCCTCATTACAATAAAGCAGACATTTTGCACTTGTTCTTTTATATGTATCTTTCAAAGTGTCGGAGAAAATGCAAAAACAAGCAAAAGTCACAATTGAGAACTTGACCTTGACCTTTGACCTTGACCTCATTTTCTAAATTAGGACCTAGGGGCCCCAAATAAAAACATTCTAGGGTTATACGGTTAACTGTTTATGAGTTAAAAAAATATACCGACAAATTTATTTTGTAAAGGTAGATAACTCCTATAAAATGTCATCGAATCGCTTCGATCCAAATTAGCCAAAAATTTCTGAGGATGTAACGAACAATTTGTAAAAAGAATTTTGTCGCTATCTTTTTCTGTTACAAAGGAGATGCACACAGATGATAAACAGTGAATAGGGAGATAACTCTTACAAAGAAAATTGTTCGTCTTAGCAGGGTGAGATTTAAAACCGTGTAAACTATACGATACAATATACAAAATATCTAAGCGACATATTGCGAAACAAAAATTTCAGAATGTGGCGGAAAAAAAAAATAATAATCAGAAGAAAAACAATAAGTCTTTCCACAGAAAAGTGGAAGACTTAATTATGTTGTTAATCAGACAGGTTTAATGGACAACAAACATTTGTAAGAATTATTGAAAGTTGGGTATCATTTTGCTCAAGACAGCTCTGTTTGAAGTAAAGTTTATGTAGAATATGACTACAAGTGTGACAGTTCATTTTATTCAGCTTTGACCACTTTATTATGTAATATATATGTATTTCTCTATTTATTACACAACATTATCCAGTTTATAAGACTTTGTTTTTTATTCCACACAGTTTAATGGATTTACAGCATTAATGATAGCTGCCTATTGTGGATACCCGGAGATAGCACAACTACTTCTTGCCAGCAGGTGTCGGACAGATGCCAGATCACATGTATGTTAAATATTATCATCTCAGTCTGACCACATTCACTTAAAGTTAAGGTGGCTAGGGCGTCTTAATATAAATCCGTATTTTTTTTTTAAATTATCAAAATGAAGTTTTTATCACGCATTTTTAGACAAAATACAACCGTAAATATGATAAAACACATAATTTTCCATGTAAAACTTTAGAAGTCTTACACATTAATTACATACTACTTTCAAAATTTAAACATTTCATTAACGATCTTTACCAATTGCTTCTTTAAAATCCAAGATGGAGGAAGACACCCGAGCCACCTTTATCAACAAAAAATTATGTTGTTTTATAATCAGACAGTCTAAATACTTGTAACAATTATATATATATATTGGTGAACAATTTACTTTATACAGTCATGTAGTTGGTACTGAATCCATTGATATTAATAGTGTATACATTTCTTGATTCTTTTTTTACATGACCGTACTGATGGAAGTTCTGACATCTCACAACAAAACATGTTGTGTACTTGCTGTGTATGTAGAATATAAATACAAGTATTACTGATTAATTTGATATATATTATATTTATCTATTACACAATAATGTCTAGTATATAAGACAAGTGTCAATAGTATCAATTATTAATATTTATTACTCAATGTATGTTCATAATATCTACATGTTATAATATCATTATAGTTTGGTGGAAAAACAGCTTTACATATTGCTGCTGAGAGCGAAAATCTACAGGTCATAAGATATCTTGTAGAAGTAGGAGGTGTCAGTCCCTTCGTTGAGACAGATCAGGTAATATTTTATTGTATATACTGTGGTCAACTATAACTTAATGGATCACTAACATGATGTTCGGTTATGTTCTTATTATATATTTTATGATGGTATGATACTAAACCACTAACAGGAAGGATTGTGCCTGATGTGCATATGATGAAGACATAATCTTTCAATCAGTTTAATTGAGGGATTGAGCTGGCATGTCGGTAACTGCTAATAGTCCTTTGTTAATGTATGTATCATTGTCATTTTGTTTAGTTTCTTTTATTACCTATTCTGACATCATACTCGGACTTATTTTAAGCTGAGTGTAACTGTGCATATTGTTGTGTGGTTTTTTTTCTGCATTGGCTAGAGGTATTAGGGGGGGGGGGGTTGAGATATACAAAACACGTTTAACCCCGCCGAATATTTGCGCCTTTCCCAAGTCAGGAGCCTCTGCAACTAGAATTTAGATTGATCGGTCAAATAGGTATTAACCCACTTTAAATAAATTTGCTGGAATATTGAATAATATGGGGACGAAGTCCCCAATAACAGTAAAAATGAATTAAAAAAAAATAATAAAAAAATAGGGAAAATTTTCTAGAAATTTTCATTGTACTAATGAACTCAAAGTCGTTCCATTTTTTTATGTCATGTTTTGAATTCCCGCATCTGCGCAGAAATCTACAATGTACTTCCTTTTTCCGGTCTCGTTTGTATGAAACTTTGAGTAAAATATATATTTATCAGTCTAGTATAAAATAGGAAGGAACGCAATACCAATTTCATTTTTAATAATTCCTTGATATGAAAAAACGTTACCTGATGATAGCGTTTCTTTGTTTACATTGCATATGACGTCATAACTTAAATACCGTCACAACGAAAATCCCCAACAACAGAACCAAAATCGGAAACGTTACGGTATTTCCGTTTCTTTTTTTTAACAATTATTTAAGTTAAAAAAAAATAATTCATACAGACTTCGTCCCCATTTACAGGTAATGCCTGCTTCATATTATTAACAAAGTTAAACACGACTTTCTATCTTATTCAATAATTTGTAAACTATTTTAATACTTTTTAAATAGATTTCCTTGCAGTCATATATCTAATCTTTAAATACGTTATTGTTTTAGTAACAAAAAGTCACAATTAAAATGAATTAATGTCAAACATAAAAGTTATTGATTCAAGATATTTTTGAAATGCGGCATAAAAAGTAAACCAATTGAAATTAGAAATTTTAGATAAATAATATGCTATAGCTCTTTATCTGGAAGAGTGTTGATGACTGATATGAAAACTTGTGTCATCTCAGTAGTTGTGGTCTCTTAACAATAATTAATAAAAAATAAAACGAGAAACTAAATTAAGGATTGTGTAAAAAAATTAAATAGAAATATATTAATAACAATAAATTTGTCAATCTGTTACTCTTTTTGGTGGTGAATGTATTATTTATATTTCTGGTAAAAAGTAAGATCACAAAAATACTGAACTTCGAGGGAAATTCAAAACGGAAAGTTCTTAATCAAATGTCAAAATCAAAAGCTCAAACACATCAAACAAATGGATAACAACTCTCATATTTCTGATTTGGTACAGACATTTTCTTATGTAGAAAATGATGGATTGAACCTTGTTTTATAACTAGCGAAACTTCTCACTTGTATGGCAATTGCAACAAATTCTATTATATTGACAACGATGCGTGAGGAAAACAAACAGACATGATAGGTAAAAATGTCAAATATACAGCAGTCAACATTGTGTTATAATATTAATCACACAAAAAATCCCAAATATGTAACAAAGAAGCACAAAATGCATAAAGACCAGGCATATTAGGAAACATAAAGAAGCATATAGACAAAGCACAACACCAATAGACATACATACAAAGCACATCAGCAGAAACGAAAGACAAGAATACGAGAATAACTCAAACAATAATGACAACATGGACAGGACATACAACTTCAACTTCATCAAAAACTACCTCGACCAAAAACTTTAACCTGAAGCGGAACTGACGGACGAACGAACGAACGGAAGAACGGACGAACGGACGAACACAGACCAGAAAACATAATTCACATAATTTGGGCAATAAAATACAACGGCATGATTTTTGCACAAACAAACAGTAGTATATCGCTGTTCGACAGTCATAAATCGATTGAGAGAAAACAAATCTAGGTTACAAACTAAAACTGAGGGAAACACGTAATATATAAACACGTCGTAAATATAAATGAGCCACCACATAAGGTTTAATGTTTGATTATGTAATTACTTGGCCATTTTTATAGTTATTATTTGATTATCAGACCAAATATTTCATGATTGTTTGATAATTTGATAATCTAGGACTGTATTTTTTATTACTAGTATATGATTATCTTGTTCAGACAATTAATGATTTTGTGATTATATAGTCCAAAAATAATTGTGATTATATGATAACTTTGACACCCCTATGAGGGGCCTCATAAATCAACATGCAGACAGCTTATACGTTCAGGTATTTCACATCCAATCTTTTATGGTAATATTCTGAACAAAGCATAAAAATGTCGGCATTTACATCTAAAGATAACAAAACCTTTTAACAGATTTCTACTTCTACTTCTACCCGATAATGGCCACAATCAACAATTTGAATATTTTGTAATGACTTCGGTGCGCATACGGATCCCTCCCCACCCCCATGTTGTTAGAATTTAGTTCCGTCTTGTCAACGAGGCTTTAAAAGCCTCGACTAACGATGCTGCTGAAATCCTAGGAGGAAGAGTGTTCCAATATATGATGGCACGTGGAAAGAAGGAATATTTCCGGTAATCACTTCTTGACAGTCGTTTAGGTGACATCAGATGCCATTCCTTTGTCACTGCAACTTTCTCATTAACAATTTGGAAAGCATGGTGAGTCTTTAATTGCATCTTTTCGCTTTTTCTCCACTCTAAGTGTTCTAGCATCTTACTTACACACGAGTGATTATGGTGTTTGTTCATCACATATCTGGCTGCTCGTCTTTGGACCATCTCTTGTCGGTCAATCTCTGTTTTGTTGTATAGATCCAATACCGGACTGGCGTATTCTGTTATAGATCGTACAAGTGTCTTATATGCATTTTCCGTTATAGAAGTAGAGCTTATATTCAGGTTTCGTTTTGAAAAGCCGATTGTACTATTGGCTTTGTTACATACGTTGTTAACATGTTCATCCCATTTCAGTTCAGATGTGAATATGTAGCCTAGGTATTTGGCGCTTTTGACAGGTTCTAAAGTTATACCATGTAGCTTGAACGATGTTACAATGGTATTGTTTTCCCAGCTGATGGAAAGTACATTGCACTTGTTAGGATGGAAGGCCATTTCCATTTGGTTACCCATGTAGGTAGTTTGTCAAGATCTTTTTGTGTGTCGTTTGAGTCTTCGTCGTTTGATATTGTAAGCTACGCTATGGTGTCATCTGCGAATAGACGGATAGTGGATTTAATTCCATCAGACATGTCGTTGATGTAGAACAGGTATAACGAAGGCCCAAGGACTGAGCTTAGGGGTACCCCAGATTCTTCATCAATATGTGACGAGCCATCTCCATCTACTACTACTGTGTCCGATGTGATAGGAAGCTAGCAATCCATATATTTACCTTTCCTCTGATTCCATGGTGTTTGAGTTTTTGGACGAGGAGACTGTGACTGACCTTTTCGAATGCGTTAGAGAAATCCACTCTTAGTAAGTTTGTTTCTTTACCTGCACTCATGTTGTTAGTGGTGTCATCCACAAATTCAATCAGTTGAGTTTCGTAAGATCGTTTCGAGCGAAAGCCGTGTTGTAATGGGTAGATAATTTGTTGATGATCTGCATGGTTCATGATATGGCTTGTGATTGTATTAAATGTTGAGTTTGTTTTAAGGATTACAATAGTTATAGAGGTTACTTAAGGTAATAAATATATGTCATTGAAGAGATAATTCAAGTGGGAACAGATTTATTCAGGTCACAAAGTAAGTGAAAGCCTTAGAAAAATTTTACAGCAATAATTTGAAGCATTGTCGCAAATGAGCTTCCTCCCTTGTGTTTTTTTAAGGGTTCGTATGGATAGTAAACCCGGCAATTGTAACAAGCCCTTGTGCTGTGTTAATGATTGTTAACTGCTTATTAGGGGATTTAAGATAATTAAACAAATACTAGATATTTAATACAGAATGAAAATGTCCACATGTTATCCATTTGTTTATGTACAGCACCACTCCCTGTTTTACTTCTTGTATTTATAATCCTCCTTATATAGCAGCACTTAACAAATGCTTTTATTTATAACAATTATGGAGATAAAAAAAGTAACTGATAATACCTTTTGCAATGTACGCAATGTAGTATTGCATCAATATATATCTCCTGTTCCACCTGTTATATTTATAAAACTCCTTACTTAGGAGCACTTTGGTGTGCACTTAGAAAAAAAAAACTTTTTTTTTAAAACAATTTAAATGAGACTAAATAACTCCCAACCAACATCAAGAACATGTACAATAATTTCTAAATAGGGTTTAGATATGACTAATGTTCATATAGTGATTATTGAAATGTTATTTTTTTGTTTTCTGTAGCATACTGTAGGTGCCTTTTTGTTAATTTTCCATACACTCTAGGTGCCCTTTTTATTAATGTGTGCGCGCTCTAGATGCCCTTTTTCAATTAAGTAACCATGCCCATTTTGTGTGTTAAGGTGTAATACCACCATTGATTTTTCCCTATTAGTCTTTGTTAAATTGGCACTTTTAAAAAAATCGTACAGTATTTACCTTTATTTCAACCAAAGAAATACTTTGCATGTGTAAAGTTCAATCCTTTCCAGTGATACAGTGAAAATTTCACACTACATTTCATTGCATATTAGAAAGTAACCACCGCCGAGGGTAGACAACCCAATTTTTACACTGTTATTTACTGGTTACCTGCTTTGGTAACTATGTAACCTGAACGTTCCAAAATATTTTATAAGACCATCAAATAAAAAAAGAATGATGCTTTCAGACACCCAACATACATATTTACGACTCAGAAAAATTTAAGTGCATTGAAATGCAGGGTTAATTTTCTACAACTGTCAAATTCAAGGGAATATTTTTTTAGGCCTACTTTCGTATGCAACCGGATGTGACATACCATGATTTGGTGGTATTACACCTAAAGAACACCTAAATGTTAAATAAACTTAATGCAATTTTTTCCCCTCCAATTGCAAGTTATTTCAAGCATAACTGTCAAGTTTTGTCTCAGTCAGAACTATAGTTTCAGAGAAAATCACTATAATGTAAGGCCATATCCTACGGCAAGTTCAGTCCAATTTCTTCGAAAAATCCTAATTTCAGTGTATCATTATAAAATGCAGTGTTGACTAATATCTGATCATAAACTCATGATATATGCATTCAAACAATTAAATAGAATACAAAAGACAACTTTAAGATAATAAAAATTTTTATTGCACCTTTTAGAGCTCATTTGAAGGTCTGATTTGGTCTGTTTTGGTCCATTTTTCCTCCTTCCTTCCTTTTTCATCAAAACTTGATATCTTTTGTTTAAAAAATAAAACAAATGTGATTATTTTCCCACAAAAGTGAAATAAATGTAATGTTAAATCAATAATTAAAGTGTTTTAGCTGAAAGAACTGTCTCTATAAATGTTAACAGTCTACACGGAAGTTTCTATAAGCCCTTATGTGTAACTTGAGTTTTTGGTCTGTTCCCCTAGTGTGAGAAATAACGGTTCCCTTTCAGTCAATCATTTATTGCTACTGGTATCAAAGTCTTTTTATTTACTCATAACAGTATATTTCTAATAGATTTACACAAAAAGTCCACTTTCTTGTATTTTACATTAGAAAATGGGGAGAAAGAGTAATAAAAAAATACCTCAAAATGTTTTTAAAAAGGGTTATGTTCCTTGGAATGCTGGTACAAAAAAATAATTGGTAAGAATTATAAAGTTTAAGTATGTGAGACTGGATTCTGATGTGTATAAATCCAGGACAAATAAGTGTTTATATGAGTTATTGTCTGTGCAAAATGTAGACGGCACAATGGCAAATTGTAAACTTTTGCGGCCAAAACAAAAAAAAACATGATGATAGTTGATACATACTTTAATGCTGAAGTGTCATCTGCAGACCAATTCACATATAAGATTTTTCAACAGAATGCTCTTCAGAACATGGTTAACACTGAAATAAAAAATTCACATGTTGTATAAACAAAACAAAAACTGTAAGGGTAATTTAAAATTTAACACAGTAATCTAAATACAGCTTTGTCTGTCCACCCATTTGACTAAGAAAACACCCGTAAACCCCCATTTCAATGTAATTTTACCTCAAACGTACTTTCTGTGTCTAAATCCATTCCGAATAGTCCATGTTTACAATGTATGAACTGGTTTATTAATAACTTTTAAAAATGAAAGTACAATAGGGTCACGAGTGCACATTTTGTTTCCCTAAATAGGTGTAATACCACCATTGATTTTTCCCTATTAGTCTTTGTTAAATTGGCACTTTTAAAAAAATCGTACAGTATTTACCTTTATTTCAACCAAAGAAATACTTTGCATGTGTAAAGTTCAATCCTTTCCAGTGATACAGTGAAAATTTCACACTACATTTCATTGCATATAAGAAAGTAACCACCGCCGAGGGTAGACAACCCAATTTTTACACTGTTATTTACTGGTTACCTGCTTTGGTAACTATGTAACCTGAACGTTCCAAAATATTTATAAGACCATCAAATAAAAAAAGAATGATGCTTTCAGACACCCAACATACATATTTACGACTCAGAAAAATTTAAGTGCATTGAAATGCAGGGTTAATTTTCTACAACTGTCAAATTCAAGGGATTTTTTTTTAGGCCTACTTTCGTATGCAACCGGATGTGACATACCATGATTTGGTGGTATTACACCTTAAGGGAAACACTAAATGTGCAGTATGGGGAGCATCTGTTGACAATGCCAGCTTTACATTGATTTGCATTTTAAAGCACTGATTTAGCCATATTCTATTAAGTACTGATGACCAGCTCTGAATATTAAGAAAAAATAGTTAAAAACATCACTCAGCTGCTTCTGGTCCTACTAAAAAGTAAAATCACAAAAATACTGAACTCAGAGGAAATTCAAAACGGAAAGTCCCAAGTTTAATAGCAAAATCAAAAGAGCAAACACATCAAACGAATGGACAAAAACTAATTGTTTAATAGTTTATTTCAAACCAAAAGCAATACAGCTTATAGGTATATCATAAATATGTACATGTATATCATAACAGAACATTTTAAATACAATAGGAGGCAAGACTACATAGTATTAATCATTCAGAAGATTGTCATGAAAATTTTATATCTGTGGCGTATGTCAGATATTTTCCTAAATTAGATAATTCCGAAACATTCTTTGTTGACAATAATTGAACTAATTTAAAAACAGATGCATTTGTATAATAATACCTTTTTATAAACATTTTTCTAATATTGTCATATTTTGGACATTTTAAAATAAATGAAACTCATCCTCGATGTCATCCTGGTTACATAAGATACATAATCTTTCATTTTTTGCTTTTTTTAATGAATCTACCATATTCAATTTGTGTGAACACAGTCTATACTTAGTTAACAATCTAATACATTGTGGACTTACATTTTTTGTCAAATAAAACTGCAATTGAACATTATCCACAAGGTGTTTATAGATAGTACATTTTGATGATGAATCGAAAAACATATTTCTTTCTTGAAGAAAATGGTCAATAAGCCTTTGTTTGAATGAAATAATAAATGCTTCTTCGCATACAACATTATGTGCATACCACACATGTCCAAAACCTAGGCTAAGTAACATACATTTGACATTATTAACCCATGATGACTTATTTCCTGATTCACACTCATGATACATATCATTATATATATCATTAAGAATACAATTTCTCGTCCGTAATAGACGAATCCAATATTTTAATATTTTTACTTTCCGAGATATCAATAAAGGAAATCTTCCCAACTCAGAATAAACCATTGCGGTAGCAGTGGATTTTTTAACAGTCAAAATATTTTTACAAAATTCTATATGAAGTTTTTCTATATCAGATGCATTATGAAAACCCCATATTTCACTTCCATATAATAAAACAGGTGATACATAGACATCAAATAAATACAATTTTGTTTGTACATTTGAACACATATGTTTTATTTTACCATACAACATTGATAAACATGTTCTGCCTTTGGCAGCAATATTAAACTGAGTTTGATTAAACTTTGCATTGTAATATAACATAACACCCAGATACAAATAATGATCAGCAACTTCAATAATTTCGCCATTATAAAACCATTTTTCATCGCTTCGTAATTTACCACCGTTTCTGAAAACATCCACCTTAGTTTTGCTTGTGTTTACAATAAGTTTCCACTTTTTACAATAATTATGTAGTGAATTCAACATATTTTGCAACCCATCAATAGTTTCGGAAAATATAACAGTGTCATCTGCATACATCAATAAAAACAATGAAAGTTCTTTTATGTCTACTGGTAGACATAAGCTATTAATAAACTCATTTTCAAAATCATTTAAAAACATTGAAAATAGTATAGGGGATAATGGTTCCCCTTGCAATACTCCTTTTTCTACAGAAAATATGTCAGAAAATTCACCTTTAAATTTTACACAGCTCATAGAATTATCATATAAAGATTTAATAATTGAAAAAAGTTTACCACTAATACCACATTTTGCAAGCTTATAATATAAAAATTTTCTATTCAAGTTGTCAAAAGCACTTTTATAATCTATAAAACAACAATAAAGTTTTTTCTTCAACCCCAAATATTTAGTAATAATTGATTGTAAGGCAAAATAGCATCAGTTGTACCATGACCGGGTCGAAACACAAACTGAGCATCAGTTAAAATGTCATTTTCATTAGCCCACAATGTAAGCCTTTCATTAATTATAGTAGTAAAAAGTTTGCAGAAACAACTGCTTAGTGTTATACCTCTATAATTATCAGTAACATTTACATTAATTTTTTTTGGCACAGGAATAAGTATTCCTTTACACCACTGTTTCGGCATATATCCAGTTTAAAAAATTACATTAAACAATTGCACAATTAAAGGTACGAGAATGTCTTTAAAATGTATAAAATACTCATTTAACAAATTGTCAGCACCTGGCGATTTGTTACATTTTAACTTCAACAAAATTTTACAAACTTCTTCTTGAGTAATAGACGCATCAAGTTCGTTATACACACATTCTTGGTTATCAGCTTCAACCTTTATCAGTTATATTAGAACTGGTTTCAGCAGTTAGGTTTTTGAAATGATTATAAAGATCTGACGACTTTAAATAACAATTAGTGTTCTTCTTTCCTTTTTTAAATACATCAAAAAACTGTTTCGGATTATGTTTTCGCCAATAGTCAATTTGGTTTCCTTCATATCTCAAGTAGTTTCGTTTAACGCGATTTTCATACGATTTGTAGTTCTTTTTTGACTCGATCAGAATTTGGCGATTCAAATTATTTCTGTTCCTATTGAAACGCCTAATATTACAATGATATATATAATACAGTTCTTTGCATCTATCGTCGAACCATGGTTTATTTGGCAGTGAGTTTTTATTGCTTTTAATATTCGTAGCAATCCTTTTAATACAATAACGTTTTTCACAAAATGGTTTGAAGACAGTATTCAATGTTTCAGTAAGTTTTATAACAGTATTCTCAATACTTTGTTCTGTACACACCATTTGCTCAACGTTACTGCTCATTGTGTCCATATGACTAATCAAACTAGTTTTCATTTCCGTAATTTTGTCCGGATCCCATCTGTATGTGCTGTGAAAAATATTATCATCACTTGAATTGAATGTTTTTATACCAGTATCGGCTATTTCAAGCGTTAAACGAACCGGTGCATGATCAGACCACATATTAAAGTCCATAACAGCAAATTCATTTACAAGATATAAATAGTTTTTATGTATCAATGCATTATCAATAACACTAGATCCCAAATGGTTATAAAACGTTAATTTTCCTATTTTGTCACTAATTGATCGACCATTACATACCTGGAGTCCAGTAGATTGGCAAAGACGTAATAGTTTCCTTCCGAAATTGTTTACTGTTTTATCCTCAGAAAATCGAACCTGTTTTTCGTCATCACTATCATAGCTGATAAAATTATCAATTGTATTTTAAACCGTGATGTTAAGTTCATCGTTTTGTATAAAATCTGGTTTAATACCTATTCGACTGTTCCAATCACCAATAGCAGCAACAGGGCCTAAACTGCTGTAACTTGCGATGTCTTCAGTAAGACAGTCATAAATATCAACATCATATTTGTCATAAAAAATGTTATTTTCATGGGGTACATATACAAAACATATATAAACATCATTGCTTTTATCAAAAAATAAAGTTTTGTCCACCTTTACCCATATAACAGTATCATGAGAAACTTTCAATATTTCTATATGCTTTTGCAATGATTTGTTGTACAAGAGGACCATTCCACCACCTTTACCTTTTTTTCTTGGATAACAATGGATTAAAAATTTATTACCAAAAATTTCATCATTTATATCAGTATTTTCACCAATCCAACATTCAGATAGGAAAACAATATCATTCTTTACAAAATTTTGAACAAAATCTGCATTTTCAAGCTTATTCTTTAATGATCTATTTACATTCCATGAGACAATATTAAGCTTATGCCTAACCTCCTTTGAATCCTATGATTCAACAATCCCTTTTGGTTTGTACAAAACATTGTTTATATAGAGTTTATTATAAACCATTCTAACAGTGTGTCCCTCATCTTTATTTTTCTTGAAAATAGGATACAGTTTTTTCCTTTCTGCAATAATTTCCGGTGGGTATTGTACGTTTATATAGAAATGTGTACCCTTTAAATTTGGAGCCATAAACCTCACTTTCTCTCTTTGCTTATACTCGGAAAATTTGGCAATTATAGGTCGTGGTTTTTTGTTTAATGAGCCTGTGCGGTGAACACGGTCAAATTTGATTACATCCGCATCCTCTTGAGACATCTTTAAATCATTCACAAAAAATTCTCGAAGAGTCGCTTCCGTTTTGTCTGTAGTCTCATTTTGAAATTCATTTATACCCACAAATACCAAATTATCCCTCATAGATCTGGCCTGTATGTCAACGATGTCATTTTTAAGCTTATGATTTTCCTGCCTTATTAATTTGCAGCTATCCTCAACTTAAGATACAACGAATTTTATACCATTTACATCTTCCGAGACTTGCTGAACCTCTTGTTTAACCGTATCCATAAAAGTTTTCATACCGAGCATGTTACCCTCCATATTTGACATTTTTGTTTCAAGAGTTAAAACTGACTTTTCATTGGTTTCTAATTTGTTCATTTTCAATTCCATTCGGTCCAAACGGTTGCACATATCTTGAAGAAGAAATTCAATATTACTATTCAATACATAGTTTTTTTATTAGCAGGTGTGGACGTTTTTGGTTTGGGTGGTTTTACTGCTTTAGTTGCGGATTGTGATTCGTCTGAAGTTATTGTGGACTCGACCTCTTCTATTTTACGTTTGGCTGCCTTCTTTGCTGCTTTATTTTTCTTTTTCATGGTTCATTCTAGAGTTTCCGTATAGATCCTCAGTTTTGTCCTTTAGAGTAGGTAGACAGTTAATTACGGCTAGTTCACAATGGTAAGTAAATACAGGTGAGTTTGTTTATGTTTATGTATGACGTATGAGCTGATTTGATTTCATTTGATTTATGCACACAAATGTTTGATTATGATAATAGTCAACAACAAAGATATAATTACTTTCTTCCAGTACTAGTAGACTGCACGTTTCATTTCAAAGTTCTTATCGTCGACAATTGTCCATAGTATTGTTTTAACATATAACATTTGGCGAAAGCTCACCTCCAATTTTAACACGTCTTGCTAGTCCAGCGGCCATATTATTATTAATGTAAGACATGTGTTGCAAAAATCGTCGTTGTTGTTAATAGATAAAAGCAATATAAAGATTATTGTGTATTCCAGGGTGAGACTCCATACGACCTAGTAGCAACAAGGCAAGAGAGGCAGTACGAAGAAGTGAAGGAATACTTACAGGTATATACATGTATATTTTTTAATTATGTGTTGTTTGCCTGTGAGAGAGGTTTCACATGTTTATTATATCTTTGTTCTTAATTGTTTATTATATATTATGATGTTCGGATGTATAAATACTCATCCACGCCTGCTATTTTTATTATTGCTCCCTGCTATGGTTTTACTAAGGTTTCTTACAATCTCTGATTTTCCCTGTGTTTGTTATATGTCAGTTTTGTTATACTTTAGTCTAAATTACGTCGGGCCTTTTATAACAGTTTTTGTAAGAGTTCTTTTACTGCTTTGCTTTTTATTTCCTATTCTGTAGTTGTGATCCTTATTCAATGTTACAACCTCCGGTCTTTTTTAGCTCACGTGGCCCGAAGGGCCAAACTGAGCTTATGCCATCACTTGGCGTCCGTCGTCTGTCGTCGTCTGTCGTCGTACACTATTTCAAGAATCTTCTCCTCTGAAACTACTAAGCCAAATACTTCCAAATTTTAACTGAATGTTCCTTAGGGTATCTAGTTTATGAATTGTATCCGAAGTTTTGATCTATCAACAAACATGGTCGCCATTGCTAAAAATAGAACATAGGGGTCAAATGCAGTTTTTGGCTTATAACTCAAAAACCAAAGCATTTAGAGCAAATCTGACATGGGGGTAAAATTGATTATCAGGTCAAGATATATCTGCCCTGAAATTTTCAGATGAATCGGACAACCCGTTGTTGGGTTGCTGCCCCTGAATTGGAAATTTTAAGGAAATTTTGCTGTTTTTGGTTATTATCATGAATATTATTATAGGTAGAGATAAACTGTAAACTGCTAAAATGTTCAGCAAAAAAAGACCTAAAAATAAGTCACATGACTGAAATGGTCAGTTGACCCCTTTAGGAGTTATTGCCCTTTATAGTCAATTTTTAACCATTTTTCATAAATCTTAGTTATATTTTACAAAAATCTTCTCCTCTTAAACTACTGGGCCAAATTGAAATAAACTTGGCCACAACCATCATTGGGGTATCTAGTTTGAAAATTGTGTCCAGTGACCTGGCCAACCAACCAAAATGACCGCCATGGCTAAAAATAGAACATAGGGGTAAAATGCAGTTTTTGGCTTATAACTCAAAAACAAAAGCATTTAGAGCAAATCTGACATGGGGGTTAAATTGTTTATCAGGTCAAGATCTAGCTGCCCTGAAATTTTCAGATGAATTGGACAACCCATTGTTGGGTTGCTGCCCTGAATTGGTAATTTTAAGGAAATTTTGCTGTTTTGGTTATTATCTTGAATATTATTATAGATAGAGATAAACTGTAAACAGCAATAATGTTCAGCAAAGTTAGATTTACAAATAAGTCAACATGACCGAAATGGTCAGTTGACCGCTTTAGGAGTTATTGCCCTTTATAGTCAATGTTTAACCATTTTTTCGTAAATCTTAGTAATCTTTTACAAAAATCTTCTCCTCTGAAACTACTGGGCCAAATTAATCCAAACTTGGCCACAATCATCTTTTGGGTATCTAGTTTTAAAAATGTGTCGGGTGACCCGGCCATCCAAACAAGATGGCTGCCACGGCTAAAAGTAGAACATAGGGGTAAAATGTCAAAAACCAAAGCATTAAGATCAAATCTGACTGTGGTTGAATTCTTTATCAGGTCAAAATCTATCTGCCCTGAAATATTCAGATGGATCGGACGACACGTTGCTAGGTTGCTGCCCCTGAATTGGTAATTTTAAGGAAATTTTGCAGTTTTTAGCTCACCTTTCCTAAAAGGAAATGTGAGCTTTTCTCATCACTTGGCGTCCGTCGTCGTCGTCTGTCGTCGTTAACAATTTTTCAAACATCTTCTCCTCTGAAACTACTGAATGGATTAAGATGAAACTTAGCATGATTGTTCCTTAGATTATCCTGAAGTTTGTGCTTCGATTTTTGATCCGTCAAAAAACATGGCCGCCGTTACTTAAAATAGAACATAGGGGTCAAATGCAGTTTTTGGCTTATATCTCAAAAACTAAAGCATTTAAAGCAAATATGCCATGAGGTAAAAATGTTCATTAGGTCAAGATCTATCAGCCCTGAAATTTTCAGATGAATCAAACAACCAATTGTTGGAATGCTGCCACTTAATTGGTAATTTTAAGGAAATTTTGCAGTTTTTGGTCATTATCTTGAATATTATTATAGATAAAGATAAACTGTAAACAGCAAAAATGATCAGCAAAGTAAGATCTACAAATAAGTTAATATGACCAAAATTGTCAATTGATCCCTTAAGGGGTTATTGTCCTTTAATGACAATTTTTCACAATTTGTTCATCATATTTGCTAACTTTAAAAAATCTTCTCCTCTAAAACTACTCAACCAAATTCAACCAAACTTCATTTGAATGATCAGTAGGGTGTATAAAATATAGTTTGTGTTTTATTTTCTATTTCGTCAAAAAACATGGCCGAAGGCATTGTTTACCAGGTGAGCGATTCAGGCTCTTGAGAGCCTCTTTTTATTTTCCTATACCCCTATTTAATAATCATGATATTACGTATTAATTGGAAAGAAAAAATATTAACAACACAACTTCTAGGATATCAACGTATTTAGACAAACGTATTTGTAATGCATCTACAGCCAAATTGTTCAACAAAAATGCACGTGGATATCAAAAAATTTTCTCGTGCAATGCCTGTTTTAGATTAACTTCTCAAAATACAGTAAAGTCAACAGTGAACGGGAGAGCTTTTTCACTTTCATTTTCCTGTGACATTACCTTCAAAATCCAAAACCTTATATATGTGGTAACTTTAAGTTACTTTAACCAAACCTAATTGTGGTATTCAATAATTGGGACAGACAGGACGAGAGTATTACAGAAGAAATCAAGAACATCTCTACCGCTTTCGTAGACCTAAAAATTCAAAAGTTTAATTTATCAACATTTTGATAAGCATAATCACAATCTTAAATTTATCAAATTCCAACCACCTGAAACCATTCAGAAACACCCAGGAGAATCACACAAGCAATTTGAAATATCACGTGAAGTTCGCGAATTATTTTGGATAAAAAGACTTCAAACAACGTATCCTCTCGGTCTTAATGACAAAATATTAGGACAGGGGAACATATCTAAAACTTCTAACGATGTCATTAATATTGTTGATTAACGACTTAGAAATAATAGGTCTAATGATAAACGCAAATAATTCGCGAACTTCACGTGATAAAATTTCTTTTTTTAGCACGTTTTATGAATACATCCGTATTATTACAGCCTTTTGTTATCACAGGTTGTTTCCTGGTATCGATAAACCTGAAAATCATAAAGGACATTTTCTTCAATTAAAATATATAAATCGAGGTATTGATTTTATTAACTTATCTAGTAGGATATTCAAACTACCATCTATAGCCAAATACCTCCATATTTGATAGCATAAAACCACCAATTAGTACGTATTCTTATAAAAAAACAGTGGAAGTTTGATTTTTAATTATACGTCAGTTACATCAAACGTCAATATAGAAAGTAATGTTCCCTCCGCTTGAGACTGTGACACATTTAGTTTTAGATATGTTCCCTATGTCATGTCATTACAGGAGATCTCAACATCGTCGAAGACCGTGAAGTCAAAACATTTCTTAAGAAAGGACCGAAACATCGTCCTCCATCTATAATAGATTGGAAACAGTGTCGTCATGTCATTATAGACTCTCTGTCTGCTTACTGTAAAACAAAATATAGGTGTAAACGTTAAAAATCGGATAAAAAATCTCTAGACAGTTCTTTAAATAAAACTATGAATACCGTTAATATTCGTATATCTCATTTTTAAAACAATTCTGAAATTATTAATAGGGTCCATTATATTCCCATTTCTGGAATACAAAATAAACTCCAATTACTCGCAAAACAGTTTGTGTTTGTACTGGCAGACAAAGCAGCCAATAATGTAGTTGTGGTGTGTTGCATATACTATTCGGAAGTTCTCCAAAACAAAATGATCAAATCTTCTACATTCAGATCCGTTCGCTCAACAGAGAGTCAAATTGTAAGCAAGCATATCACTGCCACTACCCAGCTAAAAGCCTCTTCCGAACATTTGGAAAAGTCCCTACTATGTACTGGTTACCTAAATTGCACAAAAAATCATTTAAATACCGTTTTATCTCCACATCTAGTAAGTGTTTTACTACTTATCTATCAGTGCGACTAACTACCTCCCTATCAAAAGAACTTGTTATTAATTTGTAATATGCTTATGAAAGTTTAGAGGTTTTAGATGAAATGCAAGCTTTTGATGGTCCTTTTAATTATGTTGACAGTTACGATTATTCTACTCTCTACACTACACTTTCACACAATTTTATCAAGTACAAGTTATTCATATTTAATAAAATGGTCTTTTGAAAAATCACATTGCAAATTTATTTGCTGTAACTCGTTTAACTGTAACGAAAAGGGAAATTATGCTAGATACACTTACTAGAAATATGAAGATATGATTGAAGCTTTACATTTTCTCCTAGTCAACATAGAAACATGTATGTTTCGGCGATGAAGTGTATCGACAAGTAGTAGCGCACCTTTAATAGCAGATTTATTCCTGTATTGAGATGAATCTCAGTTTATGACCAAACTGAGTAAAGGCACATCATTGTTACATTTGGTTGATACTTTCACCAATACATACCGTTATCTGGATGATATTTTTCGTTAAATAATCCAGATTTCTCTAAACATACTGCCGAAATTCACCCAAATTAACTAATTTTAACAGTAGTTGTTCTTTTCTAGATTTAGACATTTCAATTTCTAAAGGGAAACTCCATACGGAAATTTACGACAAAAGAGACGGTTTTTCATTCCCTATTGTTAATTTTCCTTGTTAAGGTGGCACCCTACAGATGTAGCAATTTTTTTTCCCCATTGATTTTTTTTTAAAATTTGCATACATATACTATGCAATGGCCTCTATAAAAATTTGAGTTAAAAATAGTATGTCACCAGACTCGTTTCCATGGTAACGGCCAACAAAGTTGGTACATTACGGGTATGCATAAATACATACCCGATGTAAAAAACCTGGATTTTTTTCAAGCTTTTGAAAGTATTTTGAAAGGTTTGTTCTTCATTTATTACAAAATTATTATTAAAAATGTAAATAAAACACAAATAATGGCAGTTTTATTCATATTCATTAATTTCGGCTCCAATTTCATTAACACTGCTGCTGCACACAAAAAACACAGATTTTGTTAAAAATTTCTATTTTTCTGAAAATTCCAAAAAAATGATCCAATGAATTTTTTTTTAAATTTGAGAGATGATGGTCATAACAATGAGCTTAAAAAAGCTTAAAAAAATATAATATAAAATATGGATCACCAGACTATTTTTTGACTGAAAAACAGCTGTTATTTATATATCTTTCAAAATCAGTGTAAAAAGTGTGACACATGTTGTCATGTCCTTTGTTAAACTTACACAGAATAATAAAGTTTCAAAAGACCAATGAAATGAAAGCATTTTTGTGTCTCTACGAACAATGGTTACCATGGCAACAGGACAAGAAGTTGGAAAATTCAAGTTTTTGCATTATTCTGATGTGCACGAGTTACTACCTAACAGACAAAAAGAGATCAAATACCATTATTTCAGATCTACAACACATGGCTTCTATGTAAATGTAAAACAAATTTATATTATGTTACACTGTAATGTCGCTTTTATAAGCATTACTGTGGTCAAAAATGAGCAAAATAGATAAGTCAGAAGTTTGCCAAAATCTCCCTACTTTTTTTTTCTTTCAATTATCGATTCATAGACAACAGTTATGCAAGTAAATGGATTAAAAAAATGTCAAGACTTTTTTTACCCTGTCCTATATTAATGATTAAAGTTTGATGAAGCATAATGATAATACAGTTTATATTTTCAGTTGTCATAGTTACATAACCAAAAAATGATAAAATTATAACTTTTTCAAAGGTTTCTTTATTTTCAATGCCTCAATAATTGAGCAAACATAGAAACTGTTATATTTTAAATTAAAGAACCTTAGTGAGCACGCTCACATACCCCACGTCCCCACATTGTCATTGGAGAAATTAAATAAGTGTAAGACAAAAAAATTGTATAAGAAAAAATAATGTGGAGTGGGCGAATGGAGGGTGGGTGCCCCTTCCTCATTTTTTTGTGTGCATTCATGCATTATCCTACATTCTGCAAATCATTCTAGGTGTGTTTTAAATGTGTTTTAAATGACTAAATCTGCAAGGCATCAGACCACAAGTTTGGTCTATGGTCACATGCAATAGATGAATTAATATGAAAATTCTGATTATAAGATAAAGACAACTAATATTTTGAGTTTGTAAAACATTATTTCTGTAATAAAATTGAGAATGGAAATGGGGAATGTGTCAAAGAGACAACAACCCGACCAAATAAAAAACAACAGCAGAGGGTCACCAACAGGTCTTCAATGTAGCGAGAAATTCCCGCACCCGGAGGCGTCCTTCAGCTGGCCCCTAAACAAATATATACTAGTCCAGTGATAATGAACGCCATACTAATTTCCAAATTGTACACAAGAAACTAAAATTAGAATAATACATGACTAACAAAGGCCAGAGGCTCCTGACTTGGGACAGGCGCAAAAATGCGGCGGGGTTAAACATGTTTGTGAGATCTCAACCCTCCCCCTATACCTCTAACCAATGTAGAAAAGTAAACGCATAACAATACGCACATTAAAATTCAGTTCAAGAGAAGTCCGAGTCTGATGTCAGAAGATGTAACCAAAGAAAATAAACAAAATGACAATAATACATAAATAACAACAGACTACTAGCAGTAAACTGACATGCCAGCTCCAGACTTCAATTAAACTGAATGAAGATTATGATTTCATCATATGAACATCAGGCACAATCCTTCCCGTTAGGGGTTTAGTATCATACCTTCATAACATATATGACAAGAACATAACCCGTGTCATGCCAACAACTGTTTTTAGAATAAATGTGTTTAGTTCCGATGCAAAGACCTTATCAGGGACTCAATATTAACGCCAAAATATGCAATCTTTAATGACTTGACAACAGTATCGTAATTGTATCCCTTCTTAATAAGTCTATTCAAAGGTTTTGTAAGTTTCTGAGGTGAATACTGACACCTTTGTGCTTTATAAAGAATATTTCCATAAAAAATTGGATGTGAAATACCTGAACGTATTAGAAGTCTGCATGTTGAGCTATATTTACGAATGATGTCTTTATACCGATGATAAAATTTTGTAAATGTTTTGACTAGTTTGTGATATCGAAAACCCTGGTGTAATAATTTTTCAGTAATACATAAATTTCTCTCGTTAAAATCTAAAACATTGTTACATACACGAGCGAATCGTACAAGTTGAGATATATAAACACCGTAAGATGGTGACAAGGGAACGTCACCATCTAAAAACGGATAATTAACGATAGGAAATGAAAAATCATCCCTTTTATCATAAATTTTAGTATTCAGCTTTCCATTAGTGATATAGATATCAAGATCGAGAAAAGGGCTGTGGTCATTGTTAGTATTAGCTTTATTTAAAGTAAGTTCAACAGGATAAATTTCATTAATATACATACTGAAGTCGTCATTATTGAGAGCCAAAATATCATCCAAATATCTAAAAGTATTATTAAATTTGTTTATCAGATGTTGTTTCGATGGGTCTTTACTAATTTTTGTCATAAATTGTAACTCATAACAATACAAAAACAGGTCCGCAATAAGTGGTGCACAGTTAGTCCCCATTGGAATTCCGATAATCTGACGATATACGGAATCGCCAAAGCGAACAAAAATGTTATCTAGTAAAAATTCAAGGGCATATATAGTATCAAAGCACGTCCAATTAACATAGTTTTTTTGTTTATTGCTACTAAAAAATGACCTAAAAGAGTTTAAACATATATATTCACATTCTGATTTTTTGAATGCCCATTTAATTAGGTGTGTGAATTTTTTCTTATTGAGAATGTGAGGCAATGTGGTATACAGGGTAGAAAAATCAAAACTTTGAACAGATTCAAAATCACCAATATAAGCATGCAATTTATCAAGTACTTCCAACGAGTTCTTGACACTCCAAAAGTAATTTATTCCACTATTTTCAAAGGCCTTATTTGAACAATTTATTATCAGGTTTTTAATTGTACCAAGTGTGCTGGTAAGAAGAATAGACAATTTAGTAGTTGAACAATGGCTTGAAGACGAAATAAATCTATATTTGTAAGGGGTTTTGTGTAGCTTCGGAAGCCAATACATAGTTGGGACTTTCATTGTATTTGGCTCTGCTTGTAAAGCGGTGGCTTAAAGTTTATGTTTGTTACAGATTTCGTTTTCTGAAAATGGAGTCAGTTGGAATGTTGGTGCATTGGTGATTTCCTTTTTCAGAACCTCAATGTAAAATTTACGTCAAACAATTATAATATTATTAGCAGCTTTATCGGCCGGGACAAAAACAAATTCCTTGGCTAGTTCTTTTAGTTTATGTTTGATACGAGAAATAGGTTTATTGTGGTTATTGTTAATAGTAAAGTATTCTTTAAAATGTTGAATACGTATATCAACTATCTTCATTACTGAATTAAAAAAAGAGTCCAAAGATTTTTTGTCGGCTTTTTCCCGTTTTATCCATTTCATACAGTAACTATGGAATGAGTCGCGGATGATATTACGACACTCATTCCAATTAATAATTGACGGGGGACGATATTTAGGTCCTTTACTGAGGAATGATTTTAACTCTCGGTCTTGAACGATGTTAAGATCTCCTGTTATAACATGGGAAATGGGTCCATAAATATATTCGGAATTACTGCAATTACATGAAGTAGGTGTATTTTCACTGATATTAACATTCTTACACAATTGACTATAATTAAATACAAATTTCCGGGTAGATTTCTTGTAAATATAACAAATAAGAGGTAGCTCAGTATTGTCAAAATATCCAGGAATTTGTTCTTTAACAGAATGGTCGTTAAATATACCGGCAATATTTACAAAATCAAAGCCTTTATTGACATACTTAATTTTAATAAAATGTTTTTTATGATCTTCAGGGCGATCAATTTTGGGAAATAATTTAGAATAACAATATGCCATAATAATTTGAACAATTTCATACTTAAGACTGCTATATGAAATTGTGTTGCAAACCTCCAAAATTTTATTTAACTTATTAACCGGTAACGAACAGAGTTTTGTTAACAGATAATGTCTGCCGTTGTTTTTTAAAATAGAAATTAGGTCCGAAATATTGGTATGATTGGCCCGAAATTTTCTTTGATTGCGATTTGTTCTACGACCGTGAGAACGTTTTTTACGAACAGTTTTAGAAACTATATCCAAAATGTTAACGGAATTGGTTCTAGATATATTACCAATTCCCATGATATTATCATTTAGACCGAGAGGGTAAACTGTCTGTAATTTTTTAATCCAATTTAATTCAATTATTTTCCGTGATCGTATAAACTTTGAATGCGATTCACCAGGCTGCTTATTTACTACTTCTAAAGGTTGAACTGCTAAATATTTAAAAGGATGGTTGTGCTTCTTAAGGTGTTGGTAAATGATACTTACATACATTTTTTCGCAACCATCCTTTTAGCAGTTGTAAATGAATCATTGTCATGATTGTGACTGTATTTGTTTACTTTTTTCAATTCTAATTTCATTTATGATAGATTGCTACCAAATAATTATTTACAAAATAATCCTCCCCTTTTGGATACAAGACATGAAACCATACACCTTCTCCACCCAGTAAAATGTGTAAAGAGATTCTAAAAGAGAAAAATTAAATCTCTTACCATTTGCAGTTTTTGTATTGATCACAAATCCACCAGTTCCATTTCTTTTCCTGGTTTCTACGCTGTTACATGTACATGACCTGATGATATGCAGGTTACATGCAACTACTACGATATGGTATGGACAAAATGCTCCACAGCCTCCAGCTCCTGGTCCAAGGTCGTATTTCCGTTCGCAGACAGCATCCGCAGGGGACAGGCATACATCTTAACGAACAGATTCTGCGCTAGGTGATGAGCCAGAGCTAGCCATCGACCTTCTTTCCAGGTTAATTTCGTCAAACGAAAGGTCACTGTGATCGGACGCTGTATTTCTCCAACTCACAAAGATCTTAGAAATTGAGAATAATTTAAGACTGTGTGAACTTTCAGGCTGAAGCTGTTCATATTCTTCATTATAAAAGAACGCATGAATCTATCCTTTTTGATAAACGTTTATCTCTACCGTCCGATCAGCTGTAAGTTGTTTACACACGTTATAACCAGACGACAACAGAACTGTTACCGTGACTCAGATATATAGGCGATATATCCTAAGATTAAAACAGGAAACCAGTTTTACATCAGTAAAACGTTGTTATCTCCCTTAGTGTCGGAAGCTACCTTAAGACAGCAATGCTCCTTTGTCTCCATCATACGGTGTTTATATATCCCAACTCGTTCGTTATGCCCATGTGTGCAGTGAGTTCATAGATTTTAAAGAACGTAATCAATGCATCACTGGTAAATTATTAAGTCAGGGATTTCGTTTCCATAAATTACTAAAAACGTTTTACTAAATTCTTTCATAGATACAAAGATTTAATCAGTAAATTTGGCTGTATCTGTAGAAAACTTATTAAAAACGTAATTTCACATCCTAAATTTTACGGTAATATACTAGAAGCGCGGAAATCACTATATGATCTGTCATACGATGTTTATATATCAAAACTTGTTTGTTAACCATCGTTTTACCTATCTAACTATCGTACCACTAGCTAACTACTGTATCACTAGCCTTTGATCACTCAGTTGTCAGTTGTCAGTTTGGGTTCCTCAAGTGGCAGGTCCTTGAACTTGGTCTGATGCTTTTGTGCAGAGTTTTGGATCTGTGACAATACAGCCAATATTGTAGAAAGTAATCAATCAATCATTTAATGTAATGATCAATCAAATTTATTATTGGCAAAAATGCCAAGGTGAGCAATACAAGTTCTTTTGAGCCTCTTGTTTATTTTTTCATTTCTGCGTTTTGCCTTTCAAACATTAAAACTTGGTCAGGCCAAAATGATCAGCAAGACAAGTTTTGAACCACAGTTTCAATTAACAGCTATCAAAGGTACCATAATCATAATGTAATACGCCAGACGCGCGTTTCGTCTACATAAGACTCATCAGTAACGCTCAGATCAAAATAGTTATAAAGCCAAAAAAGAACAAAGTTGAGGAGCATTGAGGACCCAAAATTCCAAAAAGTTGTGCCAAATACGGCTAAGGTAATCTATTCCTGGGATAAGAAAATCCTTAGTTTTTCGAAAAATTCAAAGTTTTGTAACAGGAAATTTATAAAATGACCATACAATTGATATTCATGTCAACACCGATGTGCTGACTACTGAGCTTGTCATACCCTTTGGGACGAAACGTCCACCATCAGTGGCATCGACCCAGTGGTGTAAACAGTTATCAAGGTACCAGGATTATAATTTAATGCGCCAGACGCGCGTTTCCTCTACATAGGACTCATCAGTGACGCTCAGATCAAAATAGTTATAAAGCCACACAAGTACAAAGTTGAAGAGCATTGAGGACCCAAAATTCCCAAACGGTGGGCCAAATATTGCTAAGGTAATCTATTCTTGGGATAAGAAAATCATTATTTTTTTCGAAAATTCAAAGTTTTGTAACAGGAAATTTATAAAAATGACCATATAATTGATATTCATATCAACACCGAAGTGCTGACTACTGGGCTGGTGATACCCTCGGAAACGAAACGTCCACCATCAGTGGCATCGACCCAGTGGTGTAAATAGTTATCAAAGGTGCCAGGATTATAATTTAATACGCCAGACGCGCGTTTCGTCTACATAAGACTCATCAGTGATGCTCAGATCAAAATAGTTATAAAGCAAAATATGTACAAAGTTGAAGAGCATTGAGGACCCAAAATTCCAAAAAAAGTTGTGCAAATTACGGCTTAGGTAATTTATTCCTGGGATAAGAAAATCCTTAGTTTTTCGGAAAATTCAAAGTTTTGTAACAGGAAATTTATTAAAATGACCATATAATTGATATTCATGTCAACACCGAAGTGCTGACTACTGGGCTGGTGATACCTTATCAAAGATACCAATTATCATTATCAATTGCAATTAAACACATATATTATTGTTGCATTGTATATATTTTTTTAGGATAAACATACCTACAATGGGATGTTCCAAATTCAAAAACAACCTGAACACTTTAAACTTTATATCTGTATTCCTCTGTTAAGTGAGCAACACATTTTCCTAAAAAATATGAATATATATAATGTGAAACAGTGTATTAAGTATTATTTTTTGGAGTTGATATTTTAGAATTGAACAAGTGACATGTGTGAAGATATATATTCATACATGTTACAGTACATATTCCTCATTTTTTAGACTGCCATGTCAGAGAAATCTCCAGGTGTGACTGCTGGACTAGGGAAAGAAGGTAATGTTCGTGAACTTTATTTCATTAGTTTTAACACTTTAAATATAAGACCCCAATTCTAGGAATTGCAGAATACTGTACCACGTCATTCTATAAACTGCAATCTATTGATGTGATTAATCACCATAATAGATAATAACAAACTAGGGAATTATGGCATTAATAGTATTTCAATATATATGAAATACACGGCATAGCATATACCATCAACTAAATGATCAACACCTTCAAACTGTATTGCCTTCTATTGGATGATAGAGTACATGTTTATTCATACTCTGCAATTGAAAGCAATATTCTATTTGTTAGAATTATTTCCCCAAGAAAAAGTTAGATAGTGTAAAGACGAACAGCTGACATTATAGCTGTTAGAAACTATTATTTTTTCTTTCACTTACCAAAAGTCCTATAATGATACATAAGGATAACAATCCAATAATGTCATGGATCAGTGATCAATGGAAAGTTTTCATTGTCAAGTTAATATATCAGATGCTATAAACAGTAGGTCAACTATATTTGATGTATATAAGGATTGTAAGGTGAACATGTCTGTCTTGCAGTTTTCCTTTGACCTTGACCTTATTAGTCAATGTTGCGTTTTTGTGTTTAGTCTGTTTCTGGGATCATGTAACCAATAGGTCAACTATATTTGATGTATAGAATAATTGTAAGGAGATCATGTTTGCTGGCAGTTTTCTACTGACCTTGACCTCATTTTTATGGTTCATTAGTCAATGTTTAGTCTGTTTGTTTTGTCTGTTTTTTCAATCATGTATCCAATAGGTCAACTTTGTTTTGTGTATGGGATGATTGTTATTTTAAGTCTGTCTGACAAGATTCATCTGACTTTAACCTCATTTTCACGATTCATTTGTCCATGTTTAGTTTTCGTACTACGGTCTGCTTCTCGGGTACTATAATCATTAAGTCATCAATATTTGGTATTTAAAATAAACCTATAGTGTGCATGTGGGTCTGGCAGAGTTTATGTAAACTGTTCAAGTCAGGGCGTTTTGTGGCCAAATGAATGGTGTGTGTTTTTTCATCGTTGAATGCATTGTGGGGAGAATTTCTTATCTCCACCTTTTTGGTGGATAGTTGCCTCATTGGCAATCATACTATAACACTCTAATGTTATGTTGACCTCACTTTTATGGTTCAATGGAAAAGTTTAATTTTTCTTGATAATGTCCATTTCGCAGATACTTTAAGCAAAAGGTTATTTTGTATGGATGATTGTAGGCGTACATTTCAGATAACTATAACCTTTTGCAAATACTGGAATTGTTTAACATGTTGATTGTGTTGAATGAACCCTGGGATGTGTTTTAGGTAAACGGACAAAAAGTCACAGGACATAAAGTCACAAATTTGGTAGGACAAAAAGTCACAGGACAAAAAGTCACAATAATGTGTTGACAATTATTTGAATATATAAGAGAAATATCTTGAAATCTTTACTTTTTAATACATATATTCATACTAAAGTTCAGGAAATGTGTCATTATACTTGAAAAATGAAGATTTATTTAATTTTAATGATGCAAAAGATATATTTCTTGGCACCATGAAGCCATTTAAGTGCCAAGCCACTTTGACATTTTGTTTTCTAAACAATTATTTGATTATCTTTGTTATTTTTTGATAAATTTTGTTTACAAAGTTGGTTTATGTACAAAAGTTCAAGAAAAATACAAAAATATTTTTGTGGAAATAAGCATTTTTTATTTAAAGAAAATTATTAGAAAAAATGAATTATGACTTTTTGTCCTGTGACTTTTTGTCCGTGACTTTTTGTCTGCATGTGACTTTTTGTCCTGTGACTTTCTGTCCTACATTCGTGTTTTAGTTGATTTTAGTCTCTGATGCATGATTTCTTATTATTAATTGTTTTTGCCTTTTACCTAGCTTTCAGTAACTGCGAGTAGTTTCAAATCGTACTTTCGTGTTAATTTGACCTCTTGATATCATTTTTAATGCTTTTTTTTAATCATATAATATTAACTTATTTAGATTTATATCGTCTCTCTATTTTTGATTTATACTAGATTTGATAAGTGTTTGGTATGACCGTAAGTTTTCGCTTCTGTTCTCGTAATATAAACAACAAAATTATTTATTTTGTAAAATATTTCCGTTCTCTATTGTTAATGAATACCTTACAACAAAATTATTTTAATTTACCTGTGTACATTCTTTTATTTGGCGGCATTTTGTTCAAGGTTATGAAATAGTTTTAACATTTCACCCTTATGTTATTGATTTTGTATTTACATTGTGTCATATATCAAATTAATTCGTTCAGTGTATGGTCACTTGTGTTAGCATGTCATTTGATTTAAGCTATTTCAATCGATATTTTATAGTGTGTCGTTCTATGCTGGGATGTTAAACTATTGTTTCAGATAAGGGTTAAGGTTGGTACTTACTAAAACGTTTAAACCCACTGCAATTGTTTGCAGATTTTGGTGGGATTCGTGTTCCTTAGTCTTTAGTTTTCTATGTTGTCTGTTGGATACTTTTTTATGTCTGTCTGTCTGTTTTATTTTCTTTTTTGGCCTTGTCGTTGTCAGTTCATTTTCGATCTAGGAGTTTGACTGTCCCTCTGGGATATTTCGTCCCTCTTCTGCACCTGTCCTAAGTCAGGAATCCGATGTTCAGTAGGTGTCGTTTGTTGATTGGGTTCATTAGTGCTTCTCGTTTCACGTTTTTTATATAAATTATACCGTTGGTTTTCCCGTTTGAATGGTTTTACACTATTCATTTTTGAGGCCCTTTATAGCTTGCTGTTCAAATTATGACAAGGCTCCGTGTTGAAGACCATTCTTGGACCTATAATGGTTCCTTTTACAAATTGTGACTTAGATGGAGAGTTATTTCATTGGCACTCATACCACATCTTCTATGTTATTATTAAAATTTAAACTGAACATTAGATATTAGAATAAACAATGAATACAGGCACCTACAAAACTAGTTATGATTAATAAAGTACAATAAAGTTCTGATGTTCTTCTTTGTAGATGATATAGTTCCAACTGAAATCAAATTAATGACTGACAAAAAGTCGGTTTCCTTGTACCTCAAATTACTTGAGTCAGGATCTGAAAAAAGAGAGACATACGTTTAGTTATAGTTGGGAAGAAAGGTGCTGGAAAGACATCATTGATTAGAAGATTGTTTGGTGAAGACATTGCAGATGTTACCAGTACAAATGGCATAGAAATCCACACAATTAAATGCAAAGCAATGTCTGATGATGGCATATGGAATAAATTAGAAGGTATGATGTACAAGTTTAAACACAAATGTTTTTCTTTTCTTTAGAAAGTAATGTACAACAGTTTTAGTTTCTAGTGTACATAACTTATTTTTCAGCAAAGTTATTGTTTTTAATTTGTTTTCGGATTGTCCTTCGATGTGCAGTTTTGGAGTATAGAATCGACCACTGCAACAAGTGTGTTACGTTATTTCTCCACTCGAGACAGTTAAAGTTTAATATTAGAACGGAGAAATATCGGAATACACGAGTTATAGTGGTGGAATCTGTTTCTCTAATGATAGGAAAATTCAGAAGAAACCAAGAAAATTTGACGTCATAATTAGATTTCGACCAATCATTTGCCGAAAACAGATATTTCACTAGTGAGGGGAAACTTTTTTCTCAAACCGATCAAGAAATGTGAAAAATGAACAAACATGAGAGAAGCATTGGTCAAACAAGATTCAATTCAAATATACATTTCTACGATCCGAGATCGTGAATATTAATAATTAGGTCATCAGGTCAGAACCTAGATAAGAACATCTTATTGACCTTAGATTATCATTTTTGTCAAGTCCATGAAATTTATTTCGCCAAAGCAAGACAGAGCAAGCATAGATCCCGGCGTCGGCGGCGTCAACATGTAGGTTCAGTATGTGGTTAAGGTTTATTAAAGATATCAATAACTTTGTCAAATCTATCTGGAGAGAAGCTTGTTGCATTACCAAAATACAGAATCAAGAGCAAACTTTTGAAATATGTTTTCCGTATTTCACTGATGACGGTTAACAAAAAGATAAGTGTGGGGTTATAGTATGTTATACATACATCACTTTGTCAAACCTTCATAGAATTTTCTGAAGATTTGGCAGAAGCATTTTATATGATTAAGAAATAATGTATGAAGCAAACCTTTGATTTTTTTTTTTAATTTTCAATATTTTTTCTAATAGATTGACATTTTTTACAGTTAACATTTTTAGACAGTCTGTGATTATTTTTTGTTGTTGACATGAAACCTTTTGAAACCTTTATAAATTGTTATTGAACTTGGACAAAAGCTAACCATCAAGACAAAGAAAAAGAATCTGTAGAAAAAATTAATGTCACAATGGTCTATGGAACTCCTTATGATTTTTTTTATTAATTTTGAGGAATATAATTTTTTTCATAAATCCGACAAACTGTTATATGATTATTGTAACCAACTAAAAAAACCCACTCTTTTCAATTTTGATAACTCTACATGTGTATTATTGTGGAACTAATGATTGAAGAAAAAAAAACAATGGATGGACAAGTTCACTGTGTTACTGTTCATTGCTTATTTTATAATATGATTTTACTTAACATTTATTTAATTTTTTCTATATTATTATAATTATCTAATGAAAGGAACCATTAAAGAAACTGATTTTCATGCGAGACTCTTGAAACAGTACAAAGGAAAAATTGAGGCATTAGTAGAAGCAGGAACTCATGAAACTGTTAAGGACAATACCCTCGTCACCATTTTGTATAGGCGTATTGAGGAGTCAAAAGAATCAGAGACAGTATCTCAGGAGCATGAAACAATAAAACCTCAAGTAAAAACTCAAGTAAAAACTCAGCAACTAAACAGATCAATAGAACAAGCCAAAATGGATATTGAAACCATGATTGAATCAAAAGTTGATTTTCATGACAAAGAGGAGTATGCCACATTATTGTTGTGGGATTTTGCAGGAGATGAAGAATTTTACCACACACATCAAACCTTTTTGTCCCTAAATGCAATTTATCTTGTTGTTACAAAACTCAACGAGGTTGACGACAAAAATGCGCAAGGTAACATTCCATAAAGATACGATGAGTGAGAATTAAAATATTTCATATTTTATTTCATGTTTTCTTAGCTTAAATGCAAATTGTTGTCAGGAACTATAGATTCCCATTTTTACTCCAAGTGAGGCAATCAGTCAATTAATAACAGTAACTGTTCAAATTTTAATGCACCAGATGTGCATTTCAGCAATGAATGTCTTTTCAGTAATGCTTGATGCCAAAATGTTGAAGAGCTATTATACTTTTTATTTAAAAGACAGATTTATCAGTCTCTCATCTGTCATGTTAATATAGCACTGGTCAGTTGTTGTCAACCTTCCATAAGGTAGACATCCTAAAAAATCCAAATCATAAACACAAATGTTTTTTTGCAGTCGGCAGGCTTTTAAAAATTGTCTCAATCACGTAAGTTGTTAAAACATACATGTGTAGAATTATATTTCGAGGCGCTGTTCCATAGGTCATGGTCCAGTGACTTTGAATTAATTAGCAATTTTCAATGTTCAGTTTGTCAGTTTTTGGATTTCCAGAACCAATTTTAGAGATGCCCTGTTATATAATTTCTATTTTTTCGTTTGTTATTGATAAAGTTATAAAATGATAGAATCATCTCAATTGTAAACACCCGTGCCAAACAATGTACATATCGCTTTAAGAGTTTTCTCAGCGTTAGATATCTCTTGATTTTATGTCGTGATTACTTATTGAATCATGATTTCTTTATAGATTAAAAATAGTTCAATGAATGGATTTTTTTAAAAATTAAATTGTTTAATAGTTTTAGAAATCTTAATATAACTTAAACTTTTTGTTATTACAAACATGCAATCTTGAAAAATCTTGAATCTTGAAAGTCTTGTGTGTAAAACTACTACCGAACCTTAAAAATATAAACAAGCATGGTCAGATGAAGTAATTTATGAGACTAAAAGAGAAATAAATGCATTAGGATATAAAATTAAACATAGACCAGACCAAAATTTCTAAAAAAAAAATATTTTCTACTTTGTAAACAACTAAAAAATGTTGTTAAAAAGAAGAGAGATTATAAACAAAAACTATATGACTTATCATGCTTATCAACAAATAAAATAGATAAAGACCCAAAAGAATAGTGGAAAATATTAAAATCGTAAAAATTCAAAGATGACTTAGAAGAAATACCTGAAATTTATAAGGAAGAAGAAAATATAATTAAATATATCCCAAATCAGGGAAATCCTCAAACAGTAGATATTGGGTTCCAAAAAAAAATAATTGGAAAATCAACAGACATAATTTTAAATGAAATTATTAAATATACATATCCAGCGATAGGAAAGTCATTTCTTAAACTTTTTAACCTATTTTGAAATCAGGTAAATATCCAAATACATGGAAAAAACATTTTGTAACAGCTCTTTATAAATCAGGAGACCTGAATGTCCTTAATAATTATTGAGGTATTCCTTTAATTAATTGTTTCCCAAAAGTTTTAATGCAGTTTAAAAAAAAAAGATTGAATAAAATTTTATACGGGCTACTCAGTGAAAATCAGTTTGGTTTTCGAGTAAACCATCGGACGTCTGACAGCATTTTTGTATTAAAATATCTGATTGATAAATACATACATAAAAAGAAAAAATGGTTATATATTTGTTTTGTTGACCTGCGTAAAGCTTTTGATTCTATCAGCAGGATAGGTCTTTTTTTAATAAACTAGTGAAAGAGGTGTTGGAAAACAATGTGTCAGTGGTATACAAGAGCAATATAATAAAACAGAATCTTCAATTAAATGTAAAAGTTAATTTTCTAAATATTTTAATATTTCAAGAGGAGTAAAACAAGGGGATCATTGAGTCCAACATTAATAAACCTTTATAGTAACGATGTAATCAAAGAGTTAGATAAAATAAATTCAGTTCCAGTAACATTGGTTCCTTCAAATATTAACTCTCTTCTATTTGCAGATGATCTTCTTTTGATATCTGAAACTAAAGAAGGATTACAAAATAGTTTAAATAATTTAAGTGTTTTTGTGATAATGGCAATTAAGTGTAAATGTAAATAAAACTAAAACCATGAGTTTTAGGCAACTCATTTGCAACACAAAACATGTGCGAAGATATTCCAATATCAGACATAAGTGAGTTTAAAGTTTTAGGAATGTTGATTAACAATAATGGAAATCTTTCTCACAGTAATATAGATCTAACCCAAAAAGCTAAAAAAAAAGTTCTCTTTGCTATGAAGTCATATACTAGTTCATTGAAAATTATACATGTCAAAGTTGCAAATAATCTCTTTGATTCATTAGTTAAACCTATAGACTTATATAATTCTGAAGTTACATTGGATTTTTGGATTCCTCTATAACATATTTTAGAGCCCCCCCCCCCCCCCCCCAAAAAAAAAGAGCAAACAACTCTGGTAAACAACTGGACCCTTTTTATTTCATTGATAAAACACCTATAGAAAATTTACACCTACAGTTTTGTAAATATACACTTGGTTTAAGACAAACTTCATCAAGTTTAGGTGCAAGAGCTGATGTGGGGAGACTTCCTCTGGAACTAAATATTTAATTTCAATCTATATTGTATCTTATAAGTTTATATTCTGATGAAACTTATCCTCTTTTAAAAGAATCCTTTATTTTGTCTCAAACTTAGACTCTGCAGGAATTTATTCTTGGTTCTCATATGTAAAACATAAAGTAGAAGAAACTGGTATAGATTTTGACACTTTGAAGACATATTCCTCACAAAAGATAAATAAAACTATAAGAGAACAAATATAATTAAAATTGAAGCATTTTTATGAAAAGCTAGTTAATGATAAAATATCAGATATAAAGGATAACAGCAAACTCACTATTTATAAACATGTAAAACTAAATAATACAGAAGAAAAATATTTAACTTGCTCAAAATTTGAATTTAGAAAACTGATAACGAAATTTAGATTAAGTGACCATAATTCATTAATAGAAAAGGGAAGATACCTTAAAATACAAAGAGAATAAAGATTATGCAAAAACTGCAAACAAATTGAAGATAAAATATATTTCTTTTTATATTGTTATAGAAATCATAATAATAGAAAAGTTTTTTTTATTTTTTGAGAAATGCGAATATGCACTTTATAAATTAAAATGACTTAATGGATAAAATAACATATATACTCAACCCAAGATCACACATTCAGGTAAATAAGTTAGGATCCTTTTTAAAACAGGCTATTGAACTGGGGACAGGGGACTCTTGACATATTTACTTCTATTATGAATATTAATGATATTGTTGTTATCTTTTATTTTCATTTTGTTATGTTGTGTCATATACTATAAATATGTAGTTTTATGGCAATTAAGATTTGAATTGAATTGAATTGTTATTTTTAAAATGTTGATGTTTACAAATTTGTAAATCATTGTGCTTATAGCGTAAATCAAATGCTTTCTAAATCATCTTTTTTCAATTTGCTTCATGAAGACTAGTTTAAGAATCTTTTTATCTGTCTCACATCATGTATGTCTTGAACATAGTTCTAACACATTCATAATGATTAAGACATTTTCAGAAGTTCTGAATTTGGCTGGATCAAAATGTTTTACTGATTCAAAAAAATCCAGCAGAAATTCAGAATCGTCAGTCTCAATTCCAAAAGAGATATAACGTAATCACATGGTTTATAACTAACTTGAAGGGTTTCAAATATTTTGATTTAAGCATTCCTAATGAAGGTTTTTAATCATGTAAATCCAGAAAAGAACCTATGACTCACAAAATTAGTTTTGTTATTTTCCTATCAGGATTCAGAAAGATTCAGTCATATTGTTATATAACTGTATTAGACATTATCTAAAAGACTTAAGATATTTTCAGACAAATTGGGACTGTACTTAGAACTTTTTCTTCCATGATGGAACAATAGACTTACTTTTTACATTTTAACTCTTAAATGACACCATTATTTTTACTTATTCCTTAAACTATGATTTATTTTAAAAATACAGTAAAATACTTGGTCTGTATTTTAGTTAAAAGGTGAATAATTTAAATGTCAGTTTACGGTCAAACAAATGGAGGTTTTTAACGACCTTGATTGGCTATACAGCCCTTGCACGGTCGGCAAAGATTCCGGTGGCTTGGTGTCTTCTTCCATCTTGGATTTTGAAGTAGCAAATAACGTTGGTCTAGATCTTTGATGAAATGTGCAAATTTTGAGAGCAGTATGTAGTTTATATGTAAGAATGTTGATGTTAATAAAGAAAATTGTGTGTTTTATCATAATTACGACTGTAATTTCTCAAAAACACCTTATTTGTGTTTGATTAATTTTTTATACGACCGCAAAATTTTTTGTCGTATATTGCTATCACGTTGGCGTCGTCGTCCTGCGTCGTCGTCGTCGTCGTCGTCGTCCGAATACTTTTAGTTTTCGCACTCTAACTTTAGTAAAAGTGAATAGAAATCTATGAAATTTTAACACAAGGTTTAAGACCACAAAAGGAAGGTTGGGATTGATTTTGGGAGTTTTGGTCCCAACATTTTAGAAATTAGGGGCCAAAAAGGGCCAAAATAAGCATTTTCTTGGTTTTCGCACTATAACTTTAGTTTAAGTAAATTGAAATCTATGAAATTTTGACACAAGGTTTATGACCACAAAAGAAAGGTTGGGATTGATTTTGGGAGTTTTGGTTTCAACAGTTTAGGAGTTAGGGGCCAAAAAAGGGCCCAAATAAGCATTATTCTTGGTTTTCGTACAATAACTTTAGTATAAGTAAATAGAAATCAATGAAATTTAAACACAAGGTTTATGAACGCAAAAGGAAGGTTGGGATTGATTTTTGGAGTTTTGGTCCCAACAGTTTAGGAATTAGGGGCCAAACAAGGGCCTAAATAAGCGTTATTCTTGGTTTTCGCACCATAACTTTAGTAAAAGGAAATAGAAATCTATGAAATTTAAACACAGGGTTTATAACCATAAACGGAAGTTTGGGTTTGATTTTGGGAGTTTTGGTCCCAACGGTTTAGGAATAAGGGGCCCAAAGGGTCCAAAATTGAACTTTGTTTGATTTCATCAAAAATTGAATAATTGGGGTTCTTTGATATGCCAAATCTAACTGCAGTGTATGTAGATTTTTAATTTTTGGTCCCGTTTTCAAATTGGTCTACATTAAGGTCCAAAGGGTCCAAAATTAAACTTAGTTTGATTTTAACAAAAATTTAATCCTTGGGGTTCTTTGATATGCTGAATCTAAAAATGTACTTAGATTTTTGATTATTGGCCCAGTTTTCAAGTTGGTCCAAATCGGGGTCGAAAGTTAAACTTTGTTTGATTTCATCAAAAATTGAATAATTGGGGTTCTTTGATATGCCAAATCTAACTGTGTATGTAGATTCTTAATTTTTGGTCCCGTTTTCAAATTGGTCTACATTAAAGTCCAAAGGGTCCAAAATTAAACTAAGTTTGAATTTAACAAAATTGAATTCTTGGGCTTGCTGAATCTAAACATATACTTAGATTTTTGATTATGGGCCCAGTTTTCAAGTTGGTTGAAATCAGGATCCAAAATTATTATATTAAGTATTCAGCAATAGCAAGAAATCTTCAATTGCACAGTATTGTGCAATAGCGAGCAATTTTCAATTGCACAGTATTGTGCAATAGCAAGAAATCTTCAATTGCACAGTATTGTGCAATAGCAAATATTTTCAATTGCACAGTATTGCGCAATAGCAAGAAATATCTAATTGCACAATATTGTGCAATAGCAAGAAATTTTCAATTGGAGTTATCTTTCTTTGTCCAGAATAGTAATTGAATCAACTTAAATCATTGTTTTATACAATATACAATGTATATTCACTTTTACTACCAACTGATAAATTAAAACAATCTTTACCATTCAGTGATAACAAGCACTTTATTTTACATTTTAATATTTTATGTATTTAAATGAGTAGTTATTGCTGCAAACTCCATTAGGAATTTGAATTGAGATCAGTTTTGGAAAAAGGGAAAGGGGGATGTGCAAAAAAAAAATGGGTGGGGGGGGTTTTAAATTTTTCTCATTTCAGATTTCATAAATAAAAAGAAAATTTCTTCAAACATTTTTTTGAGAAGATTAATATTCAACAGCATAGTGAATTGCTCAAAGGCAAAAAAAATATTTTAAGTTCATTAGACCACATTCATTCTGTGTCAGAAACCTATGCTGTGTCAACTATTTAATCACAATCCAAATTTAGAGCTGAATCCAGCTTAAATGTTGTGTCCATACTTGCCCCAACTGGTCGTATATAGCTGCGCCCTGCGGAGCATCTGGTTTTAACTTTGACAAATAAGATAAGAAAACTCAGATAAAGTAATTTTTATTTTTACCTATTTTAATATGTAGCATGAAAACAAGTTCAGTGACCCCATTTTTTCTTTTTCTTATCTGTAAACATCTTATAAGAGCTATTTTCTCATATTATATCTTAAAATTATATCATGTAGTTTTCTTTTTATCACACTAAATTTGATTTCCCTTGCATAATCTATACAAATTCTGACAATTTTGCACAACCTGTAGCGTGAAAAAAAAGTCTTGTGACACATACTTTTTTTTATTTTTTGAAAAAAAAACATGATAAAAACTTTTTGAAAAATTATTAAAAAAATTCTATCAATTTTAATTAAGACGCCCCAGCCGCTTTTTAAGGTCACAGTTCAACCTTTTTAAATTCTAACAAATAACAGCTATTAACAAGAGTGTTTTATTTTAATACCTAAAATATCACATTAATATATACCTAAAATAGCTTACGTAATGCCTTATGCATATATTAAATGTATAAGATGGTACCATAAATCTGTCTACCCACGTACATATTAGTAGTAAAATTGAGAATGGAAATGGCGAATGTTTCAAAGAGCCAAAAACCCGACCAAAAAGCAGAAAACAGACGAATGTCACCAATGGGTCTTCAACACAGCGAGATAATCCCGCATTCGGAGGCGGACTTCAGCTGCCTAATAAACAAAATATGTACTAGTTCAATGAAAATGGACTTCACACTAAACTCTAAAAGATATAAATGAACTACATGTAAAATTAAAAAAACAAGACTAACAAAGGCTAGAGCCAAAGCTACGTCTCCAGATATTTTAACTACAATTAACTTGCCAATCTTCAGGAGGCTTAAATAAATGGTGATTTAAAATCTTTTTTTCTATTTTTTTGGTAGATTTATTCCAGTTATGGATGGACTCTATTCATTGCTACAGTAGACTAGAAGAGGACAAATGTAATTCTGCTGACATTCAGACATCAGATTATATTGATCCACCAGTAGTTATTGTTGGCACTTGGAAAGATCATGTGACCTCTGGTGTAGTAGAGGTATTGAAAATCTACAAATGTTTATAGGGTGCAATCACACTGCTGGTGAAAATAAAGACAGCTCGTGATGAGTTTTTCATCATTCCTTTGTATTGATACCCACTAACATATTAGTAATAAAAATTGAGAATGGATATGCGGAATGTATCAAACAGTTGGAAGGCAAACGCCTGAATCTGACAGATAGAGGTCAATTTGTCGACAAAAAAAGAACCCGTATGTAAAATGTTTACGCCCACAAACAGCGCCACCTATATTTTTTTCTTCGTCGATTTTGAGCACGATGCTCCGTTCTTTAGGGAATTAACACTTTAAATTAAGTGAATCATACAATAGTAAGTATAGAAAACATATTTGAATATATATATTTCCATGATTGACTATGTATGATATGCTGGCAATATGTGCAATGGTCTTTAATTTCACATTGAAAAGGAGTTTGTTTCGTATGTTAAAATGGCGGATTTCAATGTTTACATTTTTTCATGAATGAATAATCTGACACAATTTGATATCCAATCATTTATTAGCAATTTTATAATTGTTTTGTGAAGATCATCCAATTAGATTTACCGTTATAAAGTGGCTACACGTTACCAGCCATCGTTACATAACCACGTTGTTTTTTCAGAGGACTCTTCACGGAAGGTTGTATTAGCAATTTTGTTCAGAAAAAACTCATTTTTGTTTGTAATATCGCCATATATTTAGCTCTTGTAACACCACACACATACTTATAACATCTACGAAGTATCCAGACGTGTTTTGTTGTCAATTTAAACACAGATCTGTGGAAATTTAACCGATTTAGGTCCTTGTTTATCAGTTTCCAATACACGCGGCCATCCCTTTTAAGTCAACATGTACATGTATTTTCATACGTTATTGTCCCTATACACTTAGCATTACCTTATTTTTTAATTGTAACAGGCATTAGATTGATTGATTGATTGATTGATTGATTGATTGTTAACAATAACAGTTGGACAATGCCACATATCACCAATTGTAGCTTGGTACATAGTGGAAGGGAGCCAGGTCCCTGTAAACTTTGTGGCACACATGATCACACGAAGCGTTATGTTCATATGTGTCAGAAAAAGGATAGACTACCTGCATATTATAAATATGTAAAGGAACACCATTCTATAGAAGATGATGATTGCATTTGCAGGAAATGCGATGCAAAGTTAACAAGGGACAGTCGTCTCTTGAGCGATGATTTTACACCCCCTACTAAACGCAGAAGTGTAGAACTCTGTGATAGTGCAAGTAATGCACCAGATTTTTCTGGATCTATTTCAGGTTCATGTTCCACTTTCAGTGATTGTGCAAGTGTTGCACCAAATCCATGTGTCTCTATTTTAGGTTCATGTTTCCTTTCAGCTTTACATTGTGATCAGGATTGTGATATATCATGTAGGGTTGCTTCAGTTGAGCCCCACAAGTTTAAGAATTGCTTTAAAACTTGGGACTCATCTCAGCAACCCCTTCCCCATTCCAGTGATGTTAAGGTTACATTATGTGAGCATCATTATAGAGAGTATCAGAAATGTGTTTATGATATAAACTGTTGTATATGTGACAAATCTTTGAAATATTCTAAAAAGTTTGTTAATATATCTCCAGATAAACATGACCATTTCAACCTGTACATTACAGAAGAATTAAATGTTGAAAAAGAAATAGAATTTGAAAGCATGATAGTATGTTTGAGTTGCTATAGATCATACAACGTGTTTTCCAAATCTACTAATTTCACATTAATTCATGCACAGTCTGATGGATTTTTAGTTGATTGTTTACAGGAGTTTGATGAGATTGATATTAAATCAGTGGACGTCACAAACATTGATTTATTTTGTTTCAGGATGATTCTGGCAGAAGTTGTAAACAAATTTTTGACATATAAACCACTTTTACTTCAGTCTTTGTACTCAGAATATTGTGGACATGTCTCAAAATTGTGCAACACTTTGAACATTTCATTAAATGTTGACAGTGAAAATAGAGCTAGGCATGATATTAGGTGGATTTTTAAAATGCTTAAGTCATGCCTAGGCTCTGCACTTCACTATTGGGTGCCAGAGGGTTTGAAGACAGGTAGGATGGTATATAGAGTAGGTACAGACTTCATGCGCTGTGCACATTCACAGCTTCATGGTCATAAAAAGAGTATTGATGAACTTCAAGCTGTGAATAAGGCCTTGCAGATTAAACTTGATGACTTGTCAGAAAGTTTACAGGCAATGAAGAAGATTGAATGTCTTGATGAAACATTAAAAATCACTAGACAGTGTATTAAATCATATGTTTCTTCAAGTGTTAATTCTTCTGAACTGCCTGATATTAGATGCTTTGATGTGCATGATGAGATACGGAAGCTTGACCCTGTTCTTTGGAATTTCATTTATAGACTTACTGCAAATGAAATTGAGGAGAAAGAATTGCGCAGAGATGTGTTTAATTCATGGGAAAACAGCTATTTAGGTATAGATGATTCATGTTTGAGGTTATTTCCTAGGCTTTTTATTGCTAGCTGCATTTTTAATGCTCAAAGTTCTAAATGTGGTCAACCCCTTCATTTGCTTCTAAGTGATGTCTTGGACAAATACAGTGGTTCTTCTACAGAACTTTTAGCAATTAGCAATCGGCTAGGTGCAACTGTTTCGAAAGAGTCGTTGAGGCGTTTTATTAGTAGTAGGTGCATTCAGCTTGATAAAGAACCTAATTTGTTAAGTTCAGACAGTTTCACTGTTGCATCTTTTGACAATTTGGATAAAAACCAAAAGTATGCTATAGTTGGGACAGGAGCAAACAAATCAGGTTTTCATGGCACGACTATTCAAGCAGTTACACCTAAGCCGAGTGTTAAGCATGATTTTACGTATGTTCCAAAGCCATCTGAGTCTGGTGATCCAGATCAGAGTGCTTCGGATACATGTGTAAAATCAGTATCTAGGAGTATTCCATCTGATTTGATTAAGGCCTTAAGGGAACCTGGAGACAACATTGGTGAACCTTCAAACATTAAAGTAAATAGGTTTACTCGGTTATCTTTAGATGATTTTTCCATATCTGAGGTAGAGAAAGTTGCGTGGGATAAACACGTGTCAGATTTGTCTGCGTACTGTTTCTCTAAATCAGTGTTGAAAACAAATCATATTGTAGTTCCCGGACTTAAGGCTTATTTAGCATATGACTGCAGCCAGACAGAGGTTTCTGAGTTTCACTCAATTGCAGTTTTGGATGAAACCGCAGACTCCAAAGCTACGGTTGAGTTGACACTCAATATTTTGTATGGTAAGTTCCAGGTTGGAACTAAGATCAACTATTTAGTTGTAGTTGGTGATGGCAAGTCTTACGATATTCTTATTAAGCTGAAATCAGAATATGGTAATGCACTAGATTGGGTTTTGCCATACCCTGGAGATTGGCATATTCTGAAAAACCTGCTACCAGTGTTTATGAAAATTTACTATGATGCCGGTCTAAAAGAACTAGCTGTGAAGTTTCATCACGGGGCCACTCTGAAGGTGTTGACAGAGTGCACTAGATTTCCCATGACCCATCGGTTTTTATCACATGTTTGGGAAGCCATGTTCCGATATCAGGTAGAGTCTTTCATGAGGTCACACAGGTCACCGGGTGTTGCTTGTTTTGATAATGATTTTCAGAAAATCATTTCTGTCATTTTGGAAAGTGCTGACATTACAGTCGGTAGAGACTGTAATGGGAATCTTGAAGGTGATATTCAAGATTTCAAGGTTTGGTCTTCTGTTTTGGAACAGAAGGATAGATTTTCTATGATGTTGCAAGGTGTACAAGTCGAATTTGATGAATGGCGTAAGCTATCAAGTGAAAAAAGCGAGACATTTCGTTTTTGGGATACTTTTATTCATGTAGACTTTATGGCATACCTTGGTCTATACCTTGCCATTAGGGAACAAAATTGGGATTTACGAAATGCCTCGCTGAAGAACTTGGCTTGCCTTTTCACTGCTTTCGACAGGCATAATTACATGCGTATGATTCCTTATCACTTTGCTGACCTACTTACATTCCCTGTTGATGTCATACACCATTTTAAGGCTGGTTGCTTTGCAGTGTCTTTGTCTGGGGATAATTTTTTTTCAGTGGCTCTTGATGAAGCTCATGAGATGGAGATCAACCTAAAGACCAAAAAGGCAATAAACACCTTCAGTTTGCCTTCATTGACTGCCATGACATATTATCTGCCTTACAGAGCTGAATCATTGCATAATCTGAAGGTGCAGTTAGATATTGAAAGTGGTCAGTCAGGTAAACGCAAAGAATTGTCTAAGTCTTACATTCATAGTGAAGAGCAGACGATTTTCCAATATGTGGAAAATTTGAAGGTTTCCTCACTATTTGTTGACGATTTGGTAGGTGGTCTTCATCACATATTTACACACACCACGGCTTCTAGTGACCAGGCAGATTCCCTTTTGAGGTACAGGTACTATGGTAGTGAGGACATGAATAATTATATTCAGTGTTTCTTGATCAGGGTCCCAGATATTTCAGTTAAGCAGCCACACAGGAAAAGGCGAAACCTTAAAACCTTTTCTTCTCCTAAGGTCACTGTTCATAAGCAGAAGAAGGAGATCAAGGATAACAAGACTGTGATCTCTTGTTTACGCAAGCAAATAGCTTTTTCAAAACTCTCCTCAGAACCAGTTTCTGATCTGGATCAGTTTTTGGCTTTGCCTAGAGCTATTTGTGATGCGGAAGGCATTCCCATGAAAGGTCAGAAGTCATTGTCCCTTCATCATTTTAGGTCACGCTATCCTGGTGCATTCCTTTCTGCTTTACCCACAGAGGCAGGACTTACTGCAGTTATACTGGAAGGCATGTTTATGATTAACTCCAACCCAGCCCCTCAGCATAAGAACTTTGGAGATTACGCTAAGTTTATATTTGACAGGTGGATTGTTAGGTCATATAAGCAGTTTTCTGCTTCAGAAATCCATGTTGTGTTTGATCACCCAAACAGGCATGGTTGTAGTCCGAAGGATGTGGAGAGGTCTCGAAGAGATAGTAGTGTTCAGACGTCTGATCCTACTGTGTTGAGTTCAGTAATACATACAGGTCTTTCGCTGCCTTCCAGTTGGAGGTCTTTTCTAGCCAACCGTGAAAACAAGAGAAACTTGGTGAATTTTTTGTCCTATGAACTTTTAAGACTAGCATCGCCATTTTTCATAGAAGGTTCGTGTACTGTCATTACAGCTGGTGGTTTTGATGACGACAACCATGACAAAGCACTTGGAATCTCTTGTCTTCACGTTGGCATTGTAGAGTTTGCACAGCTGTCTGGGAATCATGAAGAAGGTGATACACGGGTTTGGTTACATGCGTCTCAGGCAGCTGCCAGTCGAGTAGTTATTTATAGTCCAGATACAGACACCTTTTTCATTGGTCTCCCTATTGTCAAGTCTCTAAAGAAGTCTGTTTTTGTACAGACTAAAGAGACTCCCTATGAGAAGACTTTTATAGACATGATGAGCTTCATTTCACTTCTTTCTCATGACCTCTCACTGCAAGGTATACATCATATTGAATCGTGCATTCAGATGTTATATATTTGCAGTGGGTGTGATTTTGTGTCATTCTTCCATGGTTGTGGTAAGAAAGCATTTTTAGATGGCTTTTACCAGAATGCACAGTTTATTGCAGGTGATTTGAACCTTTCCACACACGATGAAACAGGGCTATGTTCATTTTATAGATTGGTAGCATCAGTATATTTTGCTAAACATAGACCTGCTTTTCGGCCATCTGCTTCTATTAGTGAATTATATAACACTATTGAACTGGGTGACGGATTAGAAAGTCACACAGCATTGGTTAAGATTATACGTGAGCATATGTGGGAGCGTATACAATCTGAGGATAATATGCTCCCCAATTCAGATGCTTTACAGCTTCATTGGGATAGAAGTTGTTGGGTTGCCAAGTACTGGAAGCAAGCATTTGACAATTCTATGCATTTAGAACCCATAGACAAATCTGGTTGGATTATTAAAAACACAACTGTATCTGTAGTTTGGGATTCTGATGTAAACATAGATAAAGTGGAGAAAACTATTAAGTGGTACACCAAGGGTTGCTCTTGCAAAAGTGGCTGTACCACTAATAGATGCAGTTGTAAGAAGTCTGGTTTTAGTGTTGGTGGTTATTGTGGTCCAGGTTGTAAGTGTCAGAACTGTAAGAACATTGCTAGTTGTCAAAATGAACTTCCTGAGTTGTTTGATGAATTAGAATGTTTTTCTGATACTGAGTTAGATGCTTGTAGCGATATTGATTCTGATTCAAATTCTGATGAAGGTGAGGATGAAGTGCAAATTGCCCCTTCTCACCCATCAGAAGAGTTTCAGCAATATTGGGATACATTTGGATTTTTAACAGGTGAACTAGTACCAGATCTGTAAATCTGCCGAGTATTTGTTCTCGCCTTACAATTGATATTCATTTTGTTTAAAAACCCTTCCAATACAACCATGCCCTGCTGTTTTTATATAACACTTTCATTTTTAAGTTTAGTCCATTTTCCTAGCACGATTTGGTCTATTGACGCCTTCCAGTCCGTTAAAGAATGTATTGATTGATGTTTAACACCACTTTAATTACTTTTGGACAGAGGACTTTTTATGGCCGTCTTTTCTGGTTCGTACAGGAACCTGCAGAGAACCACTGATATTCAGAGTCAATTAAGTATATATGTTGTCCATGAAAAAAAGATGAAGCATACTGTCAGGTGTTTTTTGCAAGTTACATTACAGGTTGATATCAGTAACGTTTCTGTCAAGTTTAAAAAATTAGTCCTATTCTGTATTCAATAATTTCTAATGAAGTGACTTCCTTGGAAAAAGTGTTTATAATGTTGCAATTGTGAAAGATACACAAAGTTTCAAAGGCTTATATCTTATGTATCAAGTTGGGAAAATGAACTTATTTCTATTACTATTCCAATTATAACAGACTTCTTGCATGTATTGGTGACCCTATTTACTTCTAAATTTTATACATATTAAATAGGAGATAAGGTATGAATGCCAACAAGACAGCTATCCTTGTGCAGTGGATTTAAGCAACTATCAGTGTAAGAATGTCCTTCAACAATGAGCAAAGCCCCATCTGTTCTATCATTCTTTTTCATTTGTTTAATAACTCCATTCACCTATCCCCTATATCCACTCCATTTACCTATTCCCTACTCCACCCAACCCTTATTTAAGTACGCAGCAAGGTTTGGTTGTATCTGTTGTGTTTTTAATATGGATGATATGTAACGGCTGTATGGTGTGTTTCTGTTAGTTCCATTGTATCAATATGTATGTAACAGATAATACAGTAAAAATTGAAATACACTAGAATCCAGAATCCCCTAAGTACAAATGTCAAATCAAATATCTATCATAATGATTCATTTTTAACAACTACAATGTTTGAAATTGACGGAGATTAAGGACCAAAAATCGATGATCTTTAATATATATAATAACCAGAGACAGTATTCCACATAAAAAAAACTTGGTATAAAGCCATGATAGCCAGTGAGACAGTATTCCACCAACAAAGATAAATCCCTATGTGGTATATATATTATAGCCATTGAGACATCACTCCATCAATAGAAATAAGATGATTTTGTATATTAACCAGTGAGACAGTATTCCACCAACAAAGATAAATCCCTATGTGGTATATATATAGCCATTGAGACAGCACTCCATCAATAGAAATAAGATGATTTTGTATATTAACCAGTGAGACAGTATTCCACCGACAAAGATAAATCCCTATGTGGTATATATATAGCCATTGAGACAGCACTCCATCAATAGAAATAAGATGATTTTGTATATTAACCAGTGAGACAGTATTCCACCGACAAAGATAAATCCCTATGTGGTATATATATATAGCCAGTGAGACAGCAGCCCACTAATTTGTGCGAAGAGGATTCTAAACCCTAATGAATTTCAATTAGTACTGTAGCATTCTGTATATCCAGTACTTGCAACCACCTTTAAAATGAGTTTATTGAATTATGGCCAAAACCCCCTTATAAGTAATGGTTTTAGATTAATGTAAATGATGGAACATGACTAGTTTTTGGACACATTGACAAGGGGTGAAGGGAAGGGAAAAAATAATTTACATTATCATATTAATTTCAGTTATTTTTCGATTGGAGGCTAGAAATGACCATTTATACTGTTGTATCTGAGAATTCACATCATCTTAATTTCTCATTAATTTTCTTTAAATTTATTCCTTTTTGAAAAAAAATTAAAATCTGGTGTTACTGTTTTATTTTTTTTTATAATTTATTTTTGTGACAAATTTAAAATTATATTATATATTAATAATGTAAGAATTCCTAAAGTCTAAAATTTAATTTTGCAAGTATAAAGACTAGTATTTTAAATAACTGTTATCTGCTTATCTAAACTATGGACTCATGGTTCATAAAGTTAAAACGAAATGTTTTTTACATACTCTTAATATTTTATATTATCATACATTCTTGTACAAATGTATTAGGTCATTTTCTAGTGTTCACTTTAGATTGCTACTTAAACAATGCCCTTTATTTAACTTTCTTGTTGTATACACTTTTCAGGTGTATTCAGGGTAAGCATAAATATTAGTTAATTTTTTATAATTTTTTCCAAAAATTATGAGTAATTTAGATTTAGTTACTGTTCAAGCACCAAAGAAACATAATGTTCTGGTGGTTGGACATAGTTTTGTTACTCGGTTGGGAAATGATGTTTATACCATTCCTTCATTAAGACCTGATTTTGGACTTGATCAGGCTGAAGTTCACTGTCTTGGTTTCGGGGGGGGTGTTATCAGTACCCTTATTAAAGATGAGTCAAGGAGACTGAATGGCAAACTCCGTAGTTTTCGACCAGAAATGGTGATTCTACAGATAGGTGGTAATGATATTGATCAAGAAGATTATCATCCACAGGTGTATATGGAGTCTGTGAAGCATTTCATCACAAAGCTTCAAACTGAATACCAGGTACAAAAAGTTGTTTTGTGCGAGATTTTTCCTCGTCTTAAAGTCCGCCACACAGATGTTGACTTTTACAATGAGGAAAAAGACAAGTTGAATAGAGAGTTGGATGCTCACTATTCAGTTAGGCATGCATCACCTGATGTTGTTTTTTGGTACCACAGGGGTGGTGTAACAAGTTCAGCCCGTTATTTTAAGAAGGTTGATCGTGTTCATCTAAATGAGGATGGAACTAAACGTTTTTACTTTAGTATCAGAAGGGCTATTGGAAGTATTTACCCATTGTAGTTTAATCGCCCTTCAAGTTTTAAAAATTTCTTACTGTCTGCATGTGCCTAACTAAGTACCTGGGTTCTTCTGTTACGAAGTTTTAGTCTGTCATATGTCTATTTTCCTTGAATTTGTAAGGATAACTATATTTAGAAATTGGTATATATATATATATATATATATACATATAGGTTCCTTTTAATATGTACATGTCTATATTTGGTATATTGAATGATAAGGGCTACTATATTTGGTGTACTAAATGATTATGGTTACTATATTTGGTATATTGAATGATAAGGGCTACTAAATTTGGTATACTGATTGATTATGGCTACTATATTTGGTGTATTGAATGGTAAGGGCTACTTTATTCGGTGTAATGAATGGTTATGGTTACTATATTTGGTATATTGAATGATTAGGGCTACTATATTTGGTGTACTGAATGATTATGGCTACTATATTTTGTGTATTGAATGATAAGGGCTACTAGATTTGGTGTAATGAATGATTAGGGCTACTATAGTTGGTGTATTGAATGATAAGGGCTACTTTATTTGGTGTATTGAATGATTGTAAGGTGTAAGTTTTGTTTGGCATGTTTCATCCCAATGTGACTTTAAACTTGTAGGGTTCAATGTTTTGTTTTTGTTTCTTTTTTGTATATTACATTTGGTGCATTAAATGAGGAAGGAATACATGTATATGTCTGGCAGGTTTCATGACTTTTTTCCTTGTTTATTGGTCAATGATAATTTTTCACTAATTTGTAAGTTTATTAGATACTGTTTAACTATATTTGGTGTATGTAATGATTTACAGCTCTGCAGCTTTGTGATGAAATGCCTTTTTGATGAAGTGTAAATTACAAAAAACATGCAATTGTTCAATATTTCAATTAATTTTAGCTCCTTCTACAAAATTCTGATTTCAAATAACTATTGAATAATGAAATATTTATAATAAAAGTAAAAAATAAATCATTTTACAGGGAAAATTTAACTTTAGTGTCCGTATCTTAACACCTTATCCTTGCAAAAATTTTAGGTCATCTTTAAATGATTTAATGTTAATTCATTTTTAAAACCCCTTTCAAATTATAGTAGGTAAAGGTCATTTCCCTTTTCATAAAATCCAACAAATCAAAAGAAAGACATCCATCAATTTGAGGTTATTTTTTTAATTATATAAATTAAGTTATTAAGTTATCTAATTTTCTTTATTATTTTTAAAATATTTGTTTAAATGATTTTAATTCTGTTTTAAAGTTACTTGAGAAATACATGAAATATGGGTTGGTTAATACAAAAGAAAAATTATTAGTAAATTTTTTACTATTTAAAAGTAAATCTCGTTAAACTGCCATACATCTTCATGGAGGGTGGTAGATCATTGTCTACAAAGTTTTTCATGTCGTTGGGAACAGTTTAAAAACATTTCATTTTATTTTTATTTAATAATTATTAGCTATTTATGGGTTATTTGAAACTTATGACTGACGAACATTTGAAGAAATATATCGAATAGATGGAACTTTGTTGTTATTAAATGTAGTGAAATAAAAGGTATCGTCCTGAACATGCATAAAATATTTGCAACTGGACGTAAAGCAAACAATAATCAGTTATTAAATAAAATGTACAACTTCATGGAGAGTGGTAGATCATTGTCTACAATGCTTTTCATGTTGTTGGTAAAACATTTGAATTTCGTTGAAGCTGAAATATTCTGCGTTATGGTATTACTAAGTCCATCATTAACTTTTATTGTGTGTAATCTCAATAATTTTAGGGCATACGAAACAGTTACAGATGTGGTAATGTTCACTGTAATTAATCGCTAACAAACTAATTTGGCAACATTTGGAAAAGATTTTTTTTTAAACTTGAGCAAAGAAGACTTTCAAATTTATTTTATATTAAATTGTTATTATATTTTTAAAACAAAAAGTGTTGATATGTTAGCAAAGGTTAGAAATGTGGAAAAAAAAACAGAAATTCTATCCAAAAATTTGTGCATCATTTTTTTCATTTCAAATTTAAATTGACTGAAGGGGTAAAAGATCTTAATCAAACTTTCATCAAAATATCAGTGCGAGTTAAAACTGTATAGTATGTCCTTTAAGTTTTTCTGTACCAATTTAAGGTAAATATATATTGGAAGATCAAAACTCTAATGTTCTTGATTTAGGAATAAAAATTGACCATTTTAGTGGATTTTCAGATGTTAATAAAATTCAAGCACAATTTTAAAAATTCATATTGGTCTTTCATAGTTTTATTAATGTTTAGGAAAGTTCTTTTGCTTAAATTTTTTTTGCTCATTCAAAAAGTGTTACTAATGATTTTGCTAAAGGAAAGACAATTCCAGTAAATAACTTATTTTTAAGAGATTTGCTAATTGTAATTGTACTCCTTAATTCCAATCATTTTATCAAAAGTACAATGTTTTCCTCCTTATTGCAAAGACTGTATTATGCTCATTTGATAAAACATTGTTATCTTATGACTATGGAGGGGGTTGTAGATTAATAGTTATTGTATTATATTTGAAGATTGAGTGTTAAAAATATTGCAGATATATGAAATCATTATTTTACATTAATTCTTAACTAAAACTGCCATTCCAATATCCCTTTTGATGAATGAACAGTAACTTAATGATGATTTTATTTTCAATTCTTTAATTTATGTATCAGAGAAGTGGAAATGAAATCATATTTGGTTATTTTTATCACTTTGAAGTTGGTTTTCAAGGCGATACAAAGGCATGCTGTTTCCGGCAGGGTAAACAAGTTTGCGATAAGGTCAGTTAAGTTGTTAAAGTTGATAAGGTCTCCTGTTAAATTTTGGGTAATGTCATTAAATGATAGTGCTATACCCCATTTTTTTTATATGGATCTTATTTTTTTACTTTTTTTCTGAGTTGTGGTCTGTTCATTTTTTCCAAAAAGGGACAACAGAAACTAGAGGAACATTAGAACCTATTAGTCCTTGCATTGTAAGTCAAAGATAAACTGAGGAATCTTGATAAAAAGTAAAGGACCTAAAGGCATACAAAGTCCAACATAGAAAACAATACACTATGAACCCACATAAACTCCACCAAAAAAATTATGGTGATCTCCGTTGCTCTGGGAGGATATTTAAGCAGATCCTGCTCCACATGATTATAGTTTTGTTAAAATTTTAAGTTTGTGTGGAAGTCAATAATATTGTTTGCAGTTGTCAGTTGTTTGCAGGTTCCCAGCACATTCAATTTTTTGGTGAAGATATTTTGGCCTTTTTCACACATTCCTGGTCTGTTTTCTTGTCAACATTTGCTGAATTTATGTTTTTAAGGTCATGATAATATCTGGTTTTAAATGGTAAAAATTGGTCATTGATATTTGGATCTTTGAATATTACTTTGTTGAATACTATATTTAAATTTTAAAATTTGTATGTTAGTATAAAAAGAATAGGCGAGACATTTCTGTAGATACGTCAACAGCTTATGTTCTGTTAATTGGTAGTCTTTACAAGCCACTTCAGTCAGTCCAACATGCAATGTACATGGTTTTAAATTAGCTAAAATGAATGAGTAAAGATGGAGAAATAGTTTATTTAAATAAGGACAAGTGTTATGATTGTGAATCTGATTAAGACTTTAGACCAATGTTTAAATGATGTGGATGTACAATGTAAGCAACTAAAGGTCACCTTCACAGTGAAACCCATACTGCCAGTTTGGCATGCAAAACAATAAACATCAATTTATTTACCAATTCAAACAATCTCCCATGTTCTTACTTGGAACAGACACACTTTGTTAGTCTTGTATGATTTTTAACTTTAATTTCTTGTGTATAATTCATAGTTTAGTCCATTATCACTGTACTAGTATACATATTTTTTAAGGGGCCAGCTGAAGACCGCCTCCGGGTGCGGAAGTTTCTCACTACATTGAAGACCCATTGGTGGCCTTTGGCTGTTGTCTGCTCTATAATCGGGTTGTTGTCGCTTTGACACATTCATCATTTCCTTTCTCAATTTTACATAAAAAGTATGGCAAGTAAAATGATTGTTAACCCTCAACACCTGGAGAGTTTTGATTTGGTGAACTTTACAGATTGCCTGATTGGTACCAAGCACAAAAACAAGTTAAAAAACATAGTCATGCATGGTCATTACACATAAAAAAGATATAAGAAGATGTGGTATGATTGCCAATAAGACAACTCTCAATTCAAGTCATAATTTGTAAAAGTAATCCATATCCATTATATGTCAAACATGTAACTGATTTTAATATATAACATTGACACATTTTCAGGTTATAATATTTAGTAAGTCCCATTTAAGTTTTCTTTTGAGGTGAATGTGCTTTCTAATTGTATCCTGATGAATACAGGGTATATCTAATATAGTGTAGCTTAGTATCTAATATAGTGTAGATTAGTAACTTATATAGTGTAGCTTAGATAATCTAATATAGTGTAGCTTAGTATCTAATATAGTGTAGATTAGTATTAGTTTTTCCTTGGCTGAAGCAATATAACATAGAATTCTTGTAGTTTTCCTCTTACCTGTAGATTTAATATTATAGAACTTGTTTATTTTGTTTTTGTTTTTGTTGCCATTAAACCACACAACATAGTATTGCTTATGCTCTATTCCTATTACTCTTTAACAGAATAGTTGCTTATTTTAATGTGCATGCAAATTATATAGCAAAGTGTTATTCTTGCTGCATACTAATTTTGTAACAGTTCTTTTCTATTAACATACAGAATTGCTTTTGCATGCAATTATATTAGAAAATAAATATCACATAAGTTTACCCTTTCCTCTACGGATTTTTTTTAAAAATAATTTGATTTGCATAGGATTTTTAAAATTAAAAAGATTTATTAGGTTTATAAGATTTAAAGTCATGAAAGTAGTAAATTTATACAGTGTGAAAACACATATTCCATCAATGAAATTCTAGTCATATATTCATGATATACTTTTTATATTAGAACAAATTTTATTAATTCTGATAGATTTGTCCTAGATAAGATGTTTCAAATTAGGCATTAAAAAGGCGTCATTATGGAGTAAAGGTGGTTGCGTCAAAAAGCATCATTATGGAGGAAAGGGTTAAGTGAAGTCATTGGTAAGTGACTGAGTAATCATTTGTTGATAATATCCCCTGTTGTGACAAGATTTATTTATTGTGGTTAATGACTGGCTGTATATTTTGTTGCACATCAAATACATGTACATGTACAAGTTGCTCCCTTTTTTTTCTTCATCTTTTTTTCTTATTAATTTATTGAAACATATTTCATTTCATGTATACTGCGAGGATGCTGGAGAGGTGTAAGAAAAACAAATATTTATCAGTTTATTTTTTACTTATTTGTTAGTTCAGCTAACTTTTATTTTTTTTATGATTTACTGCTTTGCTTTGTTTTTATTATTTTATTTTCCTTTAAAAACAGTATTAAATAACAACATAATTTGGTTTAAATTTAAAATTGCAGTACACATGGTACAGTTCATTTATATTTGTACCATTTATTTAATTATAATGCAATAACATTTAATTTTTATTTAATTATTTAATTTCCCAAAAGCAGAAAAAGACATAGGATAAACTTTTCACAGACCCTTTTTTTTTCGATATTCATAATTGAATTATAAATTAAAAGCAATCTCTGCTTTTGCTTGAACTTTTTAGAACTTTTGAATATTTTAATTTCAGAAAAAAATATCACTAACTCCTTTTGCCATTAATGTGAATTGTTAATACCATATTGCATTTCAGATTTTTCTTCATTTTTATTTTTACTTTATTTTGCATTTTTTAAATCCATTTCTGGCTTTTGGATGTTTGAATGTCTCTTAATTTAAAGCCAGCAGTAGAACTTGTACATTTGATATAGTTTTTAATCTAGAAAGATAATATAATAAAATGTTTATATTTCTGTTCACATCAAATAATGTTTATTTGCTTAGATATCAATATTTAATCAACTGTCTACATTTTCAATTTGTAAAGTACATAGATTGGATAAAATTAAAAAAAAAGTTCTTTTCTAATTATAACACGAGTTCTGCTGATGAATCAACAACCGAAATTGGATATAAATCCTTTCTATTGTTGGATCGCTAGAGGGCGCTGCAAGGGTACTGCAGTGTATCCACCAATAAAACCGGTGGGCGTGTTTATTTCTATATTTTTTATTTTATTTTAAGTGAAATACATACTTTCAGTCTGACTTTTTGGTTTGAAATCATTTATTCATTGTTGGCAAAAATTCAACAACTATTCATTTTAAGGCTGTTGTTTTCATCAGATTTTTTCTTTATTGAAATTGTTACCTTAGAAAAAAGCCTATCATGTCATGAATGTAACCTTTTCTTTGCAAGTCATTTAAAAAACCCTGATTGTTTACTATTTTCATACTGTCTAGAAATAATTTAAAAGGCAGCATTCAACCACAGAATCTCTAGCATAATTGTTAATTCTCCCCTCTCAACAATTAAATTTGATGAATATATTATTTTTATGTTTGAAAATTTTAAATTAAATGTCTGGAGTTTAGGGAAGTTCCTCTCTGTCTTATAAGATTTATAAATTTTGGAAGTTTTTATGAACAAATGCAATATTCAATCATTTCATATCCATGATCTATTTTTGTGTAATCAAAATTTATTAAATTTAACTTGATATTTATTATTTACTAAAGATTTAAAGAAACCCCGACATATTTTTAACTGAACTGTAATCATGCATCAAATTTTACACAGTTTTATTGAACTTGCACTTCACTTCCCTGTACGTTGCGTGGACCTAGTTATCTCCCTTTGGTCTCCGCTTCGCCACGAATAATCTGACACAATTTCGTATCCGGGGATTTTATGATCTATAATTCATAAATAAGATGCAGAAAATGGTTTTACTTCATATTTTATACCCCTCCATACGTTACCAAACCTATTTAAGAAATGATTTGGGATTTTCAGTTGACCTACGTAAATTTTCCAAAAAATATTTCAACTTCCATCGTTGTTTTAGCATACTTTTGTAACACTTTTTATAAATATGTATACATAATAATGAAGCTTATTCATTCAAGATTTGGATCCTACAATGTTTAATAAGTACGAGTTGCAATAAGACTATACGAGGTAAAAAACCACGAGGTGTGCACGTTCACAAAAAAACGGTAAACTCTGACCTTTTATCACGTGACCAATGTCTTGAACTTAGACGCCATTAAATCGTTTGCCGTTCAACTGCAAAGAGACAACAACCCGCCCAAAGAGCAAAAAACAGACGACAGCCACCAAATGGTCTACAACACAGCGAGCAAACTTACTTTACTGTTCGTTTATTTTCGTTCATGACCATCATGTTTTACTGATAGTGTAGTGTAATCAGATTAAAATTTGCATAATATCTAATGAACTGACTTGATCAGTTGTAAGGTTTCCAGGAAAAGCAAATTCTTTATCACATTTACTTAAGTTGTGTTCTGAAAATAATTCATTTGATATGCTATAGTTATATGATTGTAATTTATGTGTATATACTTTAAGTATTTACTTCATGTTTTCATATATTTTCAAATAAAAAAATAATTGTAAAGACCAAACTAAAACTGAAAAAACAAGCATATTTTTTTGTAGATTGACAATGCATGCCGAGAAAAAAGATTTAAGTTTACGAAGAATATGTCAGAAGATCAACTAAGACATATAAGGCAAGAATACTCCATTTCTAATACAGAAGATGATCCCAGTGTATTCCAGCAAATGCGAGAAGACATCCTAAACTTAGCCAGAAAACTGAAAACATGGAACAAAGATTACCCCTTAAAGTTTATTCAGCTGGAAAAACGACTTCAAGAGAAAAAGAAGGTGTTACCAATTATTTCCTTTCATGAAATTCAGCACATCAGTACTGATACACCTAAACCACTGAATGATGATGAACTCAGATTGTTCCTGGAATATCACCATGAGATCAGAGCTTTAGTTTATTTTAAAGATCTTCCTTCTTATATTATTTTAGACACACAGTGGTTGTCTGATGCTTTTAGATGTATAGTAACAGCAGAGAAGTTTAGAGATATTAGTATCAAAAATAGTAAAAAGTGGGATGAATTGAATAGTAGAGGCAAATTACATAGTGAGGTTTTAGACGAAATATTTGGAAAAAGTAAAAGCATTTTTTCTAAACACAAGGATCATATCCTGAACGTAATGGAGAAATTTGATATCATTATACGTCCTAACACAAGTAACATATCAGAAACTGAAAGAGATGCTGGTGATGACAAACCTCTCTATTATATACCTTGTATGATTAAATCAGAACCTGAGTGTGATATATACGATATGTTTAATGTTACAGAAAACACATGTACTAAGTCCACCTGGTTATGTTATAAGTTTAGGTTTCTTCCACCTCATTTAATGAATCATTTAATTGCGTCACTGTGCAGGAAATATAAAGTTGCAGAAGTTGTCACTAAGGAACAGGAAAGACAAATTGTTCTTTTCAGAAGTTCAGCTGTCTTTGAGTTACAGAAAACGACAAAATTAGCAAAATTACATATAATGAAATGTCCGAATTGGATTCAGATTCAGGTTTGGCAATTTGGGAAAGGAAGTGGAGGAGGTATGTACAAATACATTGACGACTTTGTGACAGAGGAAATTGTCAAGATAATAAGCAAAAGATTTAAGATGTCTAATGTGAACTTTTGGAAAAAATGGGAATGTGGCCTAACAAAACCAGAGTTTGTTACAGGATCAAATGATTTTAGTGAAGAGCAGATTGCAGAATATTACTGTGAGAAATGTGCAAGCACCCATAAATTCATTGACGAATGGCAAGATCTGAAAAGTAGAAGACCTGGCGTAAGTGAAATATTTATGTATTGCATGGAAACTTTGATTGAAGGAGAGAGTTATATTGATTACCTCTGTGCAGAGATTTCGAAAAGTGGTTGTCTTAAGGTTTTGACCACCAAAATGTTCAAATAAGTGATTGACACAAGTTTGGTATCTTTATTTAATTATTAAATTACATGCAAAAGAGAGGCGAAATTCATAATTTGAAAATAAACCTGACAATGCCCTGGTAAAAAAAGAAAAAGACTCAAAAGACAAACACAACATAGAAAACCCAAGACTGAGCAACATGTACACCACCATAAAATGAATTGTATCACACATTTTAAAGCAAGTAATGAACCTCCAATACTACTGAATATCATTTTGTTAATTATTTCAGCTGTCTCAGAGTTGTGAGATTAAACCAGGATTGAATCCTAACATAGAGAGCATCAGTCAAGTACAAACTACATCCTCTAAGGTAACCAGCAACTGTTCAAGTTATTTCTTTCAAATATTTCAGATATGTATTACCATAAAAAATATATAAAGTTTTATGCAAGATTTATGGATTTCATAAAAGTGAATATTGGATAATGTTTGCTATAAATTAATAATTTCAATGTAATAATAAATGAGCTTATACAGAATTTATTATTATTTTATTTAAATTGAATAACTGAAGTTGATATCAAATGACATTGAAGTATTATATGTTTTTAAACATATATTTCTCTTTTGGTAAACATTCTGTTGGTGTAAAATGGAACATTTCGTGTATCGCTGTTCTTAACTTGGTATTTATCAAAGTTACCAGGCTTATAATTTAATACGCCAGACGCGCGTTTCGTCTACATAAGACTCATCAGTGATGCTAAGATCAAAATAGTTAGAAAGTCAAACAAGTATAAAGTTGAAGAGCATTGAGCACCCGAAATTCCAAAACGTTATGCCAAATACGGCTAAGGTAATCTATGCTGAGATAAGAATATCCTTAGTATTTCGAATGAGTTATTACTTTACAAACAGTAAATTTATAAACATGACCATATATTTGATATGCATGCCTACACCGAAGTGATGACTACTTGGCACGAAACATCCACCTGCAGCGGCACCGACCCAGTGGGGGTAATAGTTATCAAATGTACCAGGATTATAATTTGATACCCCAGACGTGCGTTATGTTAAATAATCCAGTCGGTCTAACACAAAGTACTATAAATAATCATATAACATTAACATATTTTCGTCATAAATATGCATATTAACTTGCCACTTGACATTAAGCGGTCATCTAGCATCATCGATATCAAAGTAACTAACAAATAGATATGTTGACACAATAGTGCTGTCCATAGTTTTAACTAAAAGGAATCATGTCTCAAAGTAAACAAAACAAACTATACCTTAAGGGCATTAAAATTCTTATCCTATTGCATAAAGAAGGGAGGATGTTGGTGTATGTAAGCCTGCTCACTTTAGGTTCTTTTATTTGTTAATTACAGGTGTTTGTCCGTGTCAAAGCTAGTATGGGAGACGTTTCAAATATCCACGATGAGTCAACAGCAGTAACCAGTTTTACAGGGGTATGTTATATCACACATTTAGCGTTGTTCTTATTTGCTAAAAGTACTAGGATATTCTATTGCAGAAATGAGTCTCTGCATAATGTGTTTCTTAAATGTTTATGTACAGCATTTTAAGATTTCGGCTGTGAAAAAATACTCATTAAGTTTTACAAAATTGAGAATGAAATAAGATTGAGAATGGAAATGTAGAATGTTCATTATTAGTTTTTAATTTTTGTTTTTTTTTGTTTTGTATTTGCAGAACTTAACTTCTCCGACCACCTGATTTTTTTTTCCGATTATCGATTCTCCATGCAAATCTATAGAGCCTTTGTGTGGCCTTTTACTTATTTAGCATCTTACTTCTCTACTTATATCTGCATTTCAGTTCACTAAAGAGGAAATCAACTTTACAAAGATGGGGATGATTGTGCTGAACATTCTTGCTAATGTTTTATATGATCTATTGCGGCCAGATAAACAAAATCTGTGTCCAAGGAGTGATTGTGATATAACACAATTGTACAGGGAGCACAGAAATCTTAATAAACACATTCCTAGTAATGGATGGGGTTGTCCGTGGCAAATAATTCAGACAACAGACATAGCTATTGGAGATGATATTGAGCGCATAAGACTTACAAGAAACGAATTACATCACTCTAGAATATTTCAACTTGATGATACACGCTTTAATGAATTATGTTACATATTAAGCGACCTTTTAAAACGTTTTGATCAGCATAACAAACCAACAAGACTGTATACAGATCATTGCAATGAGATTTTGACTAAAACTATTTCTACAGTGGACGTGAAATCAATTAAAAATGAACTATTAGGTAAATATGCTTTAAACAGTTTGATTTCTTAGCCTTTTTCAATTCCTTTCTTTTTGCGCGCAAAGTTCATTGGGATTTTATCAAGACTTGTTTGTACTAAAATATGAGTGAATACAGACTATATTGTATATAGATTTTCAATATGTGTAGGCATGTAGATCATATATTTTATATAGATAAGACCGTTGGTTTTCCTGTAAGATTGTTTTACACTAGAAATTTTTGGTGCCCTTTAAAGCTTTCTGTTCGATGAGAGCCAAGGCTTCATGTTAAAGGCCGTACTTTGCATTGACCTATAATTGTTTTTTTTTACAAATTGTGATTTGGGATTGAGAGTTGTCGCATTGCCACACTCATACCACATCTTCTTATTTCTATATAGAGAGGTAATTAAACCGCTTTATAATGTCTGTTAACTATGACAATAAAAATGTTTTACGGTGTCTGATAATTGTTATACTTTCTTTTTATAATGATCTAAATTGTTATATCTGTAAAACTTTGCCTGTTGTTATTTGATTTCAGGAATGGCTATTGAAGTTGAAATAGAACACCATATCAATTTTTCAACACAATAGAGAAATATGCTCATCTTTACAATTTGTATAACAAACAGTTAGGCACGTTTTTAATGGAAACTAAATATACTACCACAGCAACAGATTTACAGAAGACCAATTATGTATGTATAGAATCGATCAGCCTTAATAGAGATGTTATGCTGCTGATTGAAGTAGAGTTACAGATAATAATAGTCAAGATAACAAAGAGTGGACCCAACGTAGAATGATTTGACTAAAGTTAAAAAAATGGACCATTATCAAACTGTTTCAGTATCATTTATTCACATAATCAATACTGTTATATTTATATTGTATAACATATAATATGTAAATAGAATGAATAGTTGTTGATACATATGTATTTATGATTAATGATAAAATACAGAAAAATGTTATCAATACAGTGTGAAAATGACATAAAAGGGAAACAATTTGGAATCTTTTCTTTTTGTTTTAGACACCTCCCGAGACGTGTAGTGGCTTGTACTTTGACCCTTTTCCATCCTCGGGATTCCTGATATCAGATTTTGGCCACACTGTTTGATTAAAACAAAATTGGTGATTCAAGAGTAATTGGAATTTGATCAATAAGTAAAAAGTCAGAACTTTAGTATACTAAGTATTTGAATCACATTTTTTACAATCTCAACACTGTTATTGGTATTGATGAATGTAGATATGCTTTAAATTTGATAATGTTCCGGTGGTTATACAAATGTTGACACAATAAGTGAAAGTCTAAATGTATCCCCCGTTTTCTTTGCTTCTTGTTAAATGCTGTCTAATAATATTCCCTTCTATTATTCTGCAATTTCAATATGCCTTATAAGGGCATATCATGCACTCTTGTCGCAGCTGTTTATTGCATTTTTGTCAAACTTGTGTTGTGTTAATAGAAGGAAACGATTACATAATGCCTCAATTAATTGCATGTAGCGACGCAGATCCGATTTTGCTAACAAAGCCACAGTTGATGATACACAGGTAAAATAGCTACGGACGTAAAACGTCCGTAAAAAATCTGTAAAACGTCCGTATTATACGGCACGTCTACGGACGAATAGTACCACGGACGTAAAACGTCCGTTGCTTCCCATCGGTAAAACGTCCGTAAAACGTCCGTAATACGGATATTTAGTACCACGTCCGTATTACGGACGTTTAGTACCACGGACGTAATACGGATGTTTTGTACCACGGACGTATAACGTCTATTATAATTATGCATTATAATATATATATATTATAGTATATAACACACTTATTGTAGTATATATAACACACTTATTATAGTGTATAGTATAGTTTGATTTTTATGTAACAGTTGCATTGTATTGCTGAAACTTTTGATGGAACTGTCAATGATAAAATGCTATACTTTTTTTAAAGGTGATGATACTTTTTATTTGCATTTCCTTATATCATGTATATAGTCTCCTAGTGTTTTATCTAAAAAAAATATTCTGATGCAATACACATACAAGGATTTTGTCAAAGAACTTTCTGTCATACAGTGACTTGTTGTTTAACAAGTTGAATATTGATGATATCTTTTTAAACATTTTACATGATATTTCAAGAGTAAATCAACAATAATCAGAAGTATTTCAGTGGTGGTCTTTGGTTCATATTTTGCTTTCATGTATTAACTTGATAAAATAAGGCTCTTAGTTTTCTCTATTTGTCATGTCCAAACCCTTTCACAACACACTATATAGTTCATTTTTTTCATTGTTGGAGGACATATGGATACCTATAATAGCTCACTATCACATCATGTGAACTCTGGTGGATATTTTTCTCATTGGCAATTCAACCAAATGTCCTTACTTTTATAAGTCCTTTTAATTATATATCAAGAGTAATTGATCTCAAGAGTATAAATTGAGAATACTGTAATGTTTCCTTTTTCATGTTTTTACAGTTTTGAATGTATCCTTTTTCTTCAAACTTTCTTAGAACAAACATAATCTTCAATCTTCTTCAAAGTTCAAAATTTTATTTCCAAGGATTTATATTCACATTATAATTTCTCTACTTTCCAAGTCTATGAATGTCAAAATAAATGTCTTCTTTGTAAATTTAAACGTTCTATTTTTTGTAAAATTCCCAAGTTTGTGAGGTAGTCTTCTGTGTCCTGTATTCATGGTATTGGTTATTCTTCACCATGTTCACTGTGATGGTAACTGAAATAAAATATTCATAAAGAATATAAATCTAACTTCCATGAATTACATAAGCTAATTGTTATATGTTTGCAAATTCATTGTTAACATGGTTAATGCAAAATCATTAACTGGTCGTTTTTTTTTTTGCTTATTTGAATGTCCAGTGGCAAATATTTTATGTTTTCTAAATAACAACGTTAACTTATCAAAACATAATATTGGCCAGTCTGACTAGGTAAGTTTGTAATGTAAATGCTATGATAGTCTGAATTTCTGACATCTCAAGTGTGTGTGTATGGAGCAGAAGGAGGCGAGCAGAGTAAGGCTTAATGCATGCATTGAATCAGAAAGTGAGAAAAATAAGCAACACTGTACATGTACAATTAAACTTGAAACAGTTTTAGGTAGATAACATAAAATTATTTAAATTAACTGCAATTCTACAGATGAACTTACTTTGATATCAGGTCTGTTTTGCAGGGCATTCACACCTACATGACATACATGTTCACCAGTAATATCAATCCTTGCCAATAATGTCCTTTCCTTTCATTTGGTAACAAGCTAAAATTGTATATATATATATAAATTAATCAAGAAGTCCAGACAAAAACTATATGTAGTATGAACCGATGCTCACTAATTTATACCTTTCCTATATACTTTTACTTTTAAGTAAATTGAAACAAAATGTAAGCTAACAACAGAAAGAAGATCAAGTTTAAGCTTATAAAAAAATCCTATATACATGTATGTGCAGATTTTAATAAAAGAACAACCTTTCAATGTACCTTGGCAATTGATAAACTTCAATTGAATCATAATTTCCTGTCAATATGCACATCTACATAGTACATTGTATGTCCTTATTATCATGATTATCTACTAAGTTTCATGAAATTCTGTTGTGTGGTTTCAGAGGAGTTGCAATGACAAACTGTTGAAGTAGTAATAAAGCAAATAAGTTCAAAGGGGCATAACTCCTAGAAAAAAAAATGAATTGTAATTTCCTGTTGATATGCACATCTACATAGTATGTCCTTATTATCTACAAAGTTTCATGAAATTCTGTTGTGTGGATTCAGGAGAGTTGCAATAACAAACTGTTGAAGTAGTACATTAAAGCAAATAAGTTCAAAGGGGCTTAACTCCTAAAAAAAAAAATTGAATCTTAATTTCCTGTCGATATGCACATCTACATTGTATGTCCTTATTATCTAAAAAGATTTCATGAAATTCTGTTGTGTGGTTTGAGAACAGTTGTGATGACAAGAAACAGGACTTGACGTCAGACAGACAGGTCAAAAACATTATACCTCCAAAACTTCGTTGAGTGGGACATAAAAATGCTGAATATCATGAAACTTAGTTAAATTGTTCATATTTTTTGTTGTAAGCTCCCATTTGATTTTTATAAATTTAAGTTTGTCAGTTTCTGAGTTATAAGATTTTCTTCATACATGTCATAAGAAAAGGGGTGACTTTCAAGTTTTTGGAAATACATGTATCCTTAAAATTTCGTTAAACTTTGATGACCGATTTATAGCTATTAAGAAAACCTCCTTTTAGTTTTCTTTTTATAAATTTCTGATATACATGTGACATTGAGAAATTATTGTTTGTTTGCAGTCTGACAACAGATTAACCAATTATTGCGCAACAGCCCAGAGTATTGCACAACAGCAAGAAATCTTTAATTGAATATACATGTAGATTCAATTCTTGAATTCATATTAACTGCTACTTTTGCATAGGTAATGTTTCTGTATTTAAAATCTGTAGTACTGGACATTTACTTTTGATATTTAGTATCATAACTTTCTTTACTTAAAAATTATTGTAACATTTAGGTACGGTACATGTATAAGTCGTTCCCAAACCTAATTACAAACATTAATGTGTAAACTATGTAAAAGTTTCAGTCAATGAACCATGATGAGGGGGTGGGGCTATATAATCTCCATGGAAACAATACTTGCAAATGCCAATAAATTTGCATACCAAATATTATTGACTAAACATAAGCAGTTTATCTTAAACTGATCTAATCACAAACTAATACATGTAAACTAAGATAAGTTTCAAAGTCATTAGACTGTGACTGAGGGGGCGAGGCCAAATATTCTCCATGGAAATGAGATGTGCCAATGCTTATACAACTGAATACCAATTAACATTGCCCAACCACTAATGGTTCCCCTTGAACTGACCTAATCACAAACTTATACATGATAACTTAGAAAAAATTTCAAAGTCAAAGACCATGACTAAGGGGGCGGAGCCAAATTATCTCCATGGAAATGAGATATACCAATGCTTATACAACTGCATACCAAATATCATTGACTTACCACTTGTGGTTCCCCATAAACTGACCTAAGGCCAACTAAAATTAATTAGTAGATTTTCATCCAAATTTTTGAAAAAAATGGGGCGGGTGGGAGGATTTTATTTTTTAAATTTTATTTCATAAGAAACCCTCTAGTGACGAGTTCTTTATACTGCAGGGGTATATACAAGTGTAAAATAAGCTAATATATCATGTATATTGTATATACATGTATATATATATATAAGGAATCGTTCATAAATTTTCAAACTCTTTAAAAATAAATATCTCTGATAGGCAACCACAATTGACTGTTTTAGTTTTACATGTAATTGCTACTTTAAAAACCTATCTATAGTAAACATCAAAAACATGGAGAAAATGAATGCTCTCTTCAGTTGGACTATTCCTACACCAAATTTATTCTGATTTCTAAGCGATGGTTTGAAGTTCCCATAAAATTAAGTAAACTTGTACAAATATATGCAATACAAGTATTATGAGTACAGAATTAAATGAAAACTCCAACAATGTTGAAAGCAATAGGGTTGGTGCTAAAGCAAGATGCAAATACAATTATGATGTAAAACATGAACTGAACTAAAAAGAAGTTGTTGTTTTAAATGACTATATTGAGGGTATTGGGACAGTGGGTGTTTGCTGTTGGTCAACAAAAAACAACAGCCATGGGTATCAAAGTCTAAGGAATTGCTATAATATTAAAAGTTTGTCGACCCTTGTTTTAGCTCAATATACGGTCATCAATCTAACAAGTTTGTGCTGGTGTCAATTCCTTATAATTTCTATAATCCGGACATGTTTTTTGTACCAATGTGTTCAACGATTCTTGCGCTTTCGATATCCTTGAATTCATAGTCCAAATTTCCTGACACAAAGTCATTGTATAAATGATCATAAATAAAAAAAAACGGTTTTCTAATGTGACATATCGCAATTTGCGTTCTTGGACACAGCGTTCAACTCGTATAAACCTGAATATTTCATGCCCTTCTCGTAAACTATATCTATTCTCGGTACATGATGTTGACATCATAGAGCTGCAGAATATGTCGTATATATATATAATCATTTTCGTTAGCTAACTCGAAGAAATACATAACAGAAATATGAAACAGGAAGTTTTGAATGAAACGAACATATCGATGTTTACCGGTAACAGACATGAACAAAATCTGGATATCGTAATTTTTCCAAAATAAAAAAAATCGGGGCGGGACGATTTCAGAGGGGCGGGCGGGGATGAAAATCTATCAATTAATTTTAATTGGCCTAATCACAAACTAATACATGTATGAGCAAAAGTTTCGAAGTCAATAGACCATGACTGAGAAGGCAGGGCCAAATAATCTCCATGGAAATGAGATGTGCCAATGCTTATACAACTGCATACCAAATATGATTATCCTATCACATGTGGTTCACCATAAACTAGACCTAATCACAAACTAATACATTGTTGATGCCGTCGCCTCCGAAGCTACAGTACTACATATTTTTTGGTTCAGAAATAGTACATAGATGCAAAAGTAGCTGTGTAACCAATTTCAACTTCTTTGACTACATTTATTCAGAAACATATAATATGTCAAATATTTATTTACAATCCAAATTAGGACCTGTATCAAGGAGTAAGAAACTTGTCAACATTTAAGTGAAGCACTAATTATAAGAATTTTTGCATACATGTAGCAATATAATATTTCCTACAGAAAGTAACCAAAAGTTAGTGTGCAATAAATTCTATTATTGCATAGCAATATAATATTTCCCACAATAAATAACTAAAAGTTAGCGTGCAATAAATTCTATTATCATATACTTAGACTTAATAACATATGATTTTTACCGTATGATAATAGCATTAAATTAAAGTATTTTCTATATTTTTCGAATTGGTGCTTAGCGGGCTGATATGAAAAGTTTATCACATGCTTCGATTGTTATCACATGCCTTTCCGTAACGTTATCACATGGCATTCCGGTGATACTCGGCAAATTCCGGAAAATACACCTTAATGCTACGTTTTCAGTGAAAAACATTACAAAGTAGTGTACAAAAAAATTATATGAATACTGGAAAGTATATTGTGTAAAATAATTAAATTAAATTAAAAAAAAATATTAAATAAATGCATTTTTTAAGTTTTTCTGAAACATAATTTAGAAAGTTACTTTAAAAAAAGTTGACTTTTCCAAACAATTTTCATCATGTATATTGTTGAATTATTTTTTTGTCCATTCGTCCATATTAAAATGTTGGTTTTTTTTTCTCTCTCTGTTGAGGCATATGATAGAAAGATTTCTTATTGAATGTATCAAATTTTGGGTCCAACATCCGTGAACTTTTTACTCTTTCAAGATCTTTTCGGGAACCACGTAGAAGGATCAATATATGAATCTGTTATTTTTCTCTACTGTTGAAGCATATGATAAAAAGACCATAACATGTCATTTTTCATATCGCATGTATTATCAGCCATGCGGCTCTTGGGCTGATATTGAACCTAGGGCTGATAATACATGCGATATGAAAAATGTCATGTAATAATCTGATAATATTGCACTAGTGCAATAATCTTCAAAAAATCATGACGTTATCAATGACAAACTCTTAGTTTAAACCAATTTTTACTTTCAAATATTATATTGCTATACAATAAAAGGGTTATTGCATGAATATTGGGGTATATTGTCCCTCGTAGAACATATATTGCACTCGCAAGCTTATGCAATATAAAATTCAACTCGGGACAATATTCCCTAATATTCATGCAATAACCCTATAATATTGCACCAGTGCAATACATCTTCAAAATTATTGCATGAATATTGGGAAATATATGTCCCTTGTAGAACAAAAATTGCACTCGAAGCTCGTGCAATATAAATTTTACTCATGACAATATTCATGCAATATCCCTATATTATAACTACAATTGCACAATATTAATCACTTTACCATAAGTTATTATAAAAAAGAAGATGTGGTATGATTGCCAATGAGACAACTATCCACAAAAGACCAAAATGACACAGACATTAACAACTATAGGTCACTGTATGGCCTTCAACAATGAGCAAAGCCCATACCTATTGCTTGGTGTCAAGGTAATTAAGAATCTCAAATTTGATAAAAATAATTAAGCACGTATTCTTAATTTTGTGGTTTAAAGTTTCTTTAGACAAGCAAGATGCTGAAAGAATATAATATACAGATATAAACAATACCAAATATTCACATTATTTTTTCAAAATGGTCTCAAAGCTTCAAATTTGCAATTTCTTTAATGAAAAATGCACCAAAAAAAAATAATACCTGTAACACTTCGGTTTTGTACATTTCATGAGCAGGAGATTATCATGATTATATAATTTAGTCAAATACAAACTTATAACTCCATAAAAGTATCGTGCTTAAGCCTTTACATAAATTTCAAGAAAATCAACCAAAAACTGACCAAAAAAGGACTCATTTTTGCGGAGTTATCTCCCCTTCCAATGTTAATTTCCAAAGGAAATATAAAATGCCACTTTTGAGTTTTCCTCAAGTTAGATTTTATGGGACTTTTTTCTGTGTATATAAAGGGCATAACGCTATAGATTAGAACTAAAACATTTTCTGTTTTAATTAGTTTGAGGTTAACCGTTTCCTCCATATAAATGACGCTTTTTGACCCCACTCCTTTACTCCATAATGACGCCTTTTGACGTCTGTGTAGTACCTCAGTTGAAACGCATTGACTACAAAATGTCTGCATATTAAAAAAGACTTTAAAAAAATTGTATCCAATATGAAAAGGATATTCAGGAGAATATCTGACTTGAATTTCATTGATGAAATGTTATGTTTTACAATGCATTAATACTTTAAACCTGATGATTTTTTTTTATTGAAAAAATCCTATGCGAATCAAGTTTGTAAAAAAAAAATTCCATGGAGGAAAGGGTTAAATCTTTGTTAAATTGTTTATGGTTTTGTAAAAAAAATAATTTGTCACTTCTAACTGTTAACATGGATAATTTTCAAATTTGCCCACAACAAGAATCAAAACTTGGAACTCTATGACCTCAAATTTTAAAATAAATCTTGGAAACTACATGTCCATGATTTACCGAGTTTGACAAGAGAGCAAAATTATCAAATAAACTAGGCATCATTTTAATATAAACATACCTCTCATCACAAAATTATTCATGGACTACTGCTCCTCTGTGCTCATATGCACATAAATCAATATAATGACAATCTATGAATCCACTATATAATCTAGACAGCAATGACCCAAATGAATTCTGTTCTGTTGCTTATCTTCTCCTACTTCTCAAAGTACTTGTACTTGTACATTCTTTGAAAATGCTAAAAGAAATAATGTTTAATGAAATGAAGTTATAATATCTGCCAAAATTGCATTTAATATTTGATCTTGCAAAATTGGCTTAGTTTTGATCTTTTAAACTAGACCAACAAACTTTCCCTGAAAAAAAAGGATAGCTCTTCTTAACCTGGTAAACATTTTAACTCCAGGTCAAATTTGCTCTGAATGCTTTAGTTTCTGCTTTCAGAGATACATGTATAAGCCAAAAACTGCATTTTACCCCTATGTTCTATTTTTATACGACCGCAAAATTTGAAAAAATTTTCGTCGTATATTGCTATCACGTTGGCGTCGTCCGAATACTTTTAGTTTTCGCACTCTAACTTTAGTAAAAGTGAATGGAAATCTATGAAATTTTAACACAAAGGTTTATGACCACAAAAGGAAGGTTGGTATTGATTTTGGGAGTTTTGGTCCCAACATTTTAGGAATTAGGGGCCAAAAAGGGCCCAAATAAGCATTTTCTTGGTTTTCGCACTATAACTTTAGTTTAAGTTAATAGAAATCTATGAAATTTTGACACAAGGTTTATGACCACAAAAGAACGGTTGGGATTGATTTTGGGAGTTTTGGTTTCAACAGTTTAGGAATTAGGGGCCAAAAAAGGGCCCAAATAAGCATTATTCTTGGTTTTCGCACAATAACTTTAGTTTAAGTGAATAGAAATCAATGAAATTTAAACACAATGTTAATGACTACAAAAGGAAGGTTGGTATTGATTTTGGGAGTTTAGGTCCCAACAGTTTAGGAATTAGGGGCCAAAAAGGGACCCAAATAAGCATTTTTCTTGGTTTTCGCACCATAACGTTAGTATAAGTAAATAGAAATCTATGAAATTTAAACACAAGGTTTATGACCATAAAAGGTAGGTTGGTATTGATTTTGGGAGTTTTGGTCCCAACATAATAAGGGGCCCAAAGGGTCCAAAATTAAACTTTGTTTGATTTCATAAAAATTGAATAAATGGGGTTCTTTGATATACCAAATCTAACTGTGTATGTAGATTCTTCATTTTTATACGACCGCAAATTTTGAAAAAATTTTCGTCGTATATTGCTATCACGTTGGCGTCGTCATCCGAATACTTTTAGTTTTCGCACTCTAACTTTAGTAAAAGTGAATAGAAATCTATGAAATTTTAACACAAGGTTTATGACCATAAAAGGAAGGTTGGTATTGATTTTGGGAGTTTTGGTCCAAACATTTTAGGAATTAGGGGCCAAAAAGGGCCCAAATAAGCATTTTCTTGGTTTTCGCACCATAACTTTAGTTTAAGTTAATAGAAATCTATGAAATTTTGACACAAGGTTTATGACCACAAAAGAAAGATTGGGATTGATTTTGGGAGTTTTGGTTTCAATAGTTTAGGAATAAGGGGCCAATAAAGGGCCCAAATAAGCATTTTTCTTGGTTTTTGCACAATAACTTTAGTTTAAGTAAATAGAAATCTATGAAATTTAAACACAATGTTTATGACCACAAAAGGAAGGTTGGTATTGATTTTGGGAGTTTAGGACCCAACAGTTTAGGAATTAGGGGCCAAAAAGGGACCCAAATAAGCATTTTTCTTGGTTTTCGCACCATAACGTTAGTATAAGTAAATACAAATCTATGAAATTTAAACACAAGGCTTATGACCATAAAAGGAAGGTTGGTATTGATTTTGGGAGTTTTGGTCCCAACAGTTTAGGAAAAAGGGGCCCAAAGGGTCCAAAATTAAACTTTGTTTGATTTCATCAAAATTGAATAATTGGGGTTCTTTGATATGCTGAATCTAACTGTATATGTAGATTCTCAACTTTTGGTCCTGTTTTCAAATTGGTCTACATTAAGGTCCAAAGGGTCCAAAATTAAACTTAGTTTGATTTTGACAAAAAATGAATCGGTTGGGTTCTTTGATATGTTGAATCTAAAAATGTACTTAGATTCTTGATTATTGAAGTTTTTTGGTCCAGTTTTCAAATTGGTCTACATTAAGGTCCAAAGGGTCCAAAATTAAACTTTGTTTGATTTCATCAAAAATTGAATCCTTGGGGTTCTTTGATATGCCAAATCTAACTGTGTATGTAGATTCTTCATTTTTGGTCCTGTTTTCAAATTTCAAATTCTACATTAAAGTCCAAAGGGTCCAAAATTAAACTAAGTTTGATTTTAACAAAAATTGAATTCTTGGGCCTCTTTGATATGCTGAATCTAAACATGTACTTAGATTTTTGATTATGGGCCCAGTTTTCAAGTTGGTCCAAATATGGATCTAAAATTATTATATTAAGTATTGTGCAATAGCAAGTCTTTTCAATTGCACAGTATTGTGCAATGGCAAGAAATATCTAATTGCACAATATTGTGAAATAGCAAATTTTTGTTTAATTAGAGTTATCTTTCTTTGTCCAGAATAGTAAGCAAGAAATATCCTATTGCACAATATTGTGCAATAGCAAGAATTTTTTTTAATTGGAGTTATCTTTCTTTGTCCAGAATCAACTTAAATCTTTGTTATATACAATATACAATGTATATACACTTTTTACTACCAACTGATAAATTTAAATAATCTTTACCATTCAGTGATAACAAGCAGTTTTTTTACATCTTAATATTTTATGATGTATTTAAATGAGTAGTTATTGTTGCAAACTCCATTAGAAATTTGAATTGATATCAGTTTTGAAAAAGGGAAACGGGGATGTGAAAAAAAGGGGGGGGGGGTTAAATTTTTCTCATTTCAGATTTCATAAATAAAAAGAAAATTTCTTCAAACATTTTTTTGAGAGGATTAATATTCAACAGCATAGTGAATTGCTCAAAGGCAAAAAAAAACTTTTAAGTTCATTAGACCACATTCATTCTGTGTCAGAAACCTATGCTGTGTCAACTATTTAATTTTAGATTTAAAAAGTTTGAAGAAGAAATCTTTAATTGATTTGTAAAATCTTGACATTTGTTTTGTGTAAAAAAAAACCATGTAATGTCAAAAATTTGATCACAATCCAAATTCAGAGCTGTATCATGCTTGAATGTTTTGTCCATACTTGCCCCAACTGTTCAGGGTTCGACCTCTGCGGTCGTATAAAGCTGCGCCCTGCGGAGCACCTGGTTAGTCATGTTGGCATGTTAGTTAGCAAGAGGGGTCATCCGACACATATTTCTAACTAAATAAGTGTAATTTAGTGGTTCAATTTGTCTTATCTTGCTGTTTACATGGTTTATCATATTTTTTTTTGTTCTGTTTTTTATATTTTACATTGTATAAATCAGTCTCTTAGTTTTCTTGTTTGAATTGATTTACAAATTTGTGATTCTCATATAGGGTCCTTAAAAACTGAATATGCAGTATTGGCTTTGCTCATAGTCATTGTTGAAGGATGTAAAGTGACCTATTGTTGTACATGTTCACAGTTAACTTCGATGTCACTTGATTTCTGGTGGAGAGTTTTCTTTTCTTGTTAAGGGTGCAATCAAAAGTTGCAGGCTTGACAAAAACCTGAAATCAGGTCATGTGCACACCCCTGAAGAGGGGGGGCAAGGGGTTTAACTGTTATGCTGTTATGGGGCAATTTAATTCTTTGTTATCTGTTATTTTGAAAATATATTTGCTGTTAGCTGTTATTGTCTTATTCTTTGTTAGCTGTTATTGGGCTATTAGTTTTTTTGTTATCTGTTATTGTGATAATGTATTTGCTGTTAACTGTTATTGAAAATTGGAATGTTAGCATTTTTTTTTTGACAGTCAATATTCGGTATAAATTGAAGATCATTGGACATTGGGGTCTACCACTACTAATATGGTTGTCCCGTATTCAGAGAAGGATTCCATTAACATTTACCCATCACAGAAGTGAGGTCCAGGACAATTCAAGGATATCTTATGATTATCCTTTGCAATAAATTCCATTTTTTATGAATGTGTATTTAGAATTATCTTAATTTTTTGTATGAGAATAATGTTCCTTGTTTCCCGTACGAACATATTAAAACAATTCTTAATATGACAAAAAGGAAAACATATGGCCAGGAATATCTGACAAGGATCTCAATTAAGGACTAGGTCATAACAACCAGTTAACCTTTTTTATAATATGGTACATAGACTCAGCTCTGTGATTCTTTTCAAAGCAGAACCAAATGCATTGTACAATGAAAGTTCCAGCCATGTACTTGGGTCCGAAGCTGCACATAACTCATTACTAACAAAGATTTCTTTCGTTTCAAGCCATTGTTTCCCTACTAAACTATGTATTTTACTTACTAGTACACTTGGTACAATCAAAAACCTCAGCTGATAAAAAATTGTTCAAATAAGGCCTTTGAAAATAGTGGAATAAATTGCTTTTGGAGTGTCAAAATTCGTTCGAAGTACTTGATAAATTGTCTGCTTATAATTGGTGCTTTTGATTTTGCTACCCTATATACCACTTTGCCTCATAGTCTTATTAAGAAAAATTCACACACCTCATTAAATGGTCATTTAGAAAAAGTCAGAATATTCAAACTCTTTTAGGTCATTTTTTGTATAAGCAACAAAGGGAGCTTCAGTCAATATATATAAACAATACACCAGCGTTTCATAAGAACTGCTGAAAGCATTTTTGAGTTATTTTTGAAAACTAGAAAATACCACCTTTTTCTAATGAATAAAATCCATTAACTCAATAACATAAAATCTAAAATTAATAAAAATCGAAAGGGAGTTTACAACAATAGATATAAACATTTCAGCAAAGTTTCATGAGCACTGCAGAAAACATTTTTGTGTTAATGTCTGAAAACTGGAAAAATCCCCCCTTTTTAATTAACTCGGAAACGTAAAATCTAAAATTTATAAAAATTGAAAGTGACCTCATGTTAATAGATATAAACAATTCACCAAAATTCCTTTCTTTGTGAAAACATTTTTGAGATATTATCAGAAAACTGAAAAAAAAACACCAATTTTATTGAATAAAAACCCATTACCCAGAAACTTAAAATCTAAAATTTATAAAGAAAACAAAAAGGGAGCTCACGTCAATGGATATAAACAATTTCCCAAAGTTTAATGCACATTGGTTAATGAGTTTTTGAGTTAATGTCCGATATGTTGACAACAGACGGACAACAGTATACCATAATACGTTCCGTAAACGAGCGTATAAAAAATATTATAATATATTGAGTAGTAATTTAAACACATTCTAGATACATAAATTAATACTAAAAACATAGTCATAGAAAATGGAATGCATTACAAAGGATTATGTCCGTAATAAGAAATACTGATTTGTCAAAGACCGAATTATTTTAATATTTCATTTACTGTTATCTGTTTTTATCCATTTTAATTCCTTGTTATCTGTTATGAGCCAAATCAATTTGCTGTTTTGCTGTTATAAGGACCCCCCTTGCCCCCCCCCCCCCCCCCCCCCCCTGAAGACATGATACCTGCACATTTTTCATAATCAAAGTTGTATGAATTTCATAGATTTTTATCTGGTCTTTCAAAAAATTCATGCTTCAGGGTACTTTCGCCTGCTCCATAAAGTCTAAAAGAGCTACAGTGTCTGCAAATAAGTTTTCAATTTTCACTGCCAAAAAAAACAGACTGTTTACAGTGTTGTCTCCCCTCAAAACATGTATATTTAATCTAATTTTTTTAATTATTTTAATCATTCAACCTGCTTTAATTGAAGTTAATTAATATATCTTTACAACCAAATACAAAAAACATGATACTTTTTCACCAATTATGTTGATAAAAAGGGACTTCCCTCCATGTTTATTTTTAGTTGGGGAATAACCCCTAGTTTTTATACGAAACTGTTTATAGCAACCAAGAGTGGGACATTTTTAGAAAGGGAGACGTGTTGTTAAAAAAGTAGGCCGTTTTGGCAGTGGGTCGAGTTGACTTGCGTCCGTTCTTGCCAATCTTCTGATCTTTGTCATGTTTGTCAGACTGATTTTCGGGTTTGCATGCGATGAAATTTATAAATTCAAATGTTTTTTCGTGAAAAGTATACCACTAGCATCTTCTTAAATATTTGCATGATAATATTTACCTTTCGGTGCGCTTTCCAAGTACAAAATAGCGGGTATTCTCAGATCCGGACATCCTGGCATTTAAATTTTTCAAGGGGTGATGCAGATAGGATTCCTCTAGATTTTTCATCTATTTGAAGGTGATAACTGATTATTTATATTGTTGATTATTTTTTAACCATAGGATATAGTATGATAAAAATCAAAATGGAGATATTATATAGTGTCTTTAACAATATTAAGTGGGTAAAATTACTAGATTCAACTGGCGTCAATATATATCAATTAAATTAATTGCATTGAAGTGTATGGAAAATCTAGAGGATTCTTATCCGCATCACCTCTCAGCATTGTTTATATAACACATATGCTAATCATTGATTGGTCAGTTACATGTTGTGATGTCACTGCAGATCTGAGAATGTAAATAATCCATCAAAAAGACACACAACTTTCTTGTTTAAAACCCGGTTTCTTCAAGTTAATCGACAAGCAAACCATTTCAATTTATCTGTTTATAATAACTTGTTGATCCAACAGTTTTGAAAAACCAGAGGTCCTCGTATTATCTATCAGACTAGTATACATCTTTCCATTCTTTTTAACTGTAAAACATCAGCCAGCAGCCGACGAGCGTCCATGGATGGAGTTGCGTCATAGTGTAAAAAACGGCAACGGTGATTTTTCCGGGTTTTCGTATTCCATTTGTCAAGCTTTACGATCATTTACGTATATGATTGAGAGTTAGTCCGGAACCCGGTCTGGAATCAAGAATGGGGATTTAAGTATTGAAAATAAATACAAAAAAGTTCAGAAGTGGTACACTGAGTATTTTAAAATAGGCCTCTGTTATAAACAAGGATTTGTCTACAAATCAGTCACAGCCGCTTTATATAAAACTATGAAGAAATGAATCGGAGACATAGGCCTACATGACATTATCATACATCAGTGGCGGATCCAGGGGGGTTGGACCCCCCTTTTTGGGACGATCAATGTATTTACAGGGGGACATAGTTAGAACCCCCCCTACCCCCCCCCCCTTTTTGTAGCCGTCCCGCCGGCTAGACCACACGACCACCTGGGCCTCACAATGAATAAAGTTTTCGGTGGCCGTGTGTTACCTTTCCTCGTCAGTTTTATTTTTAATCTAGCGTCGTACTACATTACATGATATATTAGCCATGGAGATGTTATTGTTCAGTACAAATTAATGCAAGATACAGTCACAGAAATTATTATATGTATAAGAACGTCTAAGTCAGTGACAACTCTACAACACATTTATCCATCGGATCACCAGCAATGATGGTGATACATGGCTGTGTATATATATATATAGTACAATCTTTATGAATTTGGTATGGTATATATGTCTGTATGTTTGTCATGATGTTTGTGTATAACCAATGTGTATTGTCTTGGTATCAATCCTATGATTTTGGATTTCAAACCAATAAAAATTACTGACTTACTTACTATACACATCCTAGCTTAAATCAGAGAAGAATTAAAGTCTTGGACACTTATTATGGGCGGGGGAGGAAGGGGGGGGGGGGTCACTTATGTATTCATTTAAGTGCAATCAAAATTTTACCAATCGGACAGACCTTCAGTTAAAAATTCGTGTCAAGCTCTTTTGTAATCATGATTATTAGGAAACATCTTATAAGTTTTCCTACTGTCTCCTTGATTTACTCGATACAATTAAGATTCTAATAATAGCCAGTACTACATTATCAGCCTGATAGATCCTTGAAATGGCTAAATTTTGGACTTGACAATATATTTTGTTTTATAATTCTCCTCCTATATTCAACGTTAAGCTCACAAGATCTTGTGGACGACATCAAAAGTTCAATGTGGAATAAACAAAACTTAATTAACATAGTTTTTTTCACTGCCCCCCCTCCCCCCCACCTTCTTTACTTAATTTTGGAAAAAAAATGATTGAATATACATGTAAAATTGATGTGAGATAAGCAAAACTTGCAGCAATGTTTACCCATCCACCACACCCCTAAACTATTTGATTTAATTTTTTTTATCCTACATTGATCTTTTAATGTCGTCAGTGTGTCACTTATGTTATCATGTTTGTCAATATGTCGAATCAAGTCAAAATTGTACTTACTAAATTTGCAATTGAGATGTAGGTTGCCAAATTTTGAGAAGCCACGGGAAGTTCCGAACTGTTCGCTAGTACATGGCATGACTAGTGGGGCCTGTTTTTTTAACAGTCAGTGCCCCCCCCCCCCATCCCTTTATACAAATTTCTGGATCAGTCAGTTTATGTTTAATGGTAAGTTTAAAGGGACTTTAAATATTGATATTTTTATCTTTTATTCAGGCTCTGTCTTATCTCGTTTGATTGTATTTTTTGTTATAAATTAATGTAATTGGTATCCTCTCAGGCGCGTAGCAACCCGTACGCAAAAACGCAGTTGCGTACACATCGAAATTTTCACAAAAATAAAAATATGATAAATCTAGTAAGAATAAAACTAAAGTAATGAAGTTAATAAAAAAAAATATACAAATATGTTAATGATCACTTTGTAGCTATATTCCGTTCCGAAAACTAGCCTTCCCTTTTCATTTACGAAACTGGCAGCATCGTGATTCTGTTGCTGATGCAAACAATTTAAAATGTCAGTCAGCTAAATGACGAAAGAAACGACCCAGAAGTTTGGAACTTCTTGTACGATTCTGCAGTTGAACTTGCCGCAACTGTCAATACTGATCCGTCAATGCCAAGAAACCGTGGTGCCCAACGTAATAGGCCTAATGCACCAGGGCAAACCCCTTCTGAATACTGGAAACTGAACATGTATCTACCTTTCGTCGATCATTTGATAGCAGAGTTGAATACACGACTTCTGACAGCAGAGCCACGTTATGTCGCACAAAAGTTAATCCCAAAAAACATTGACCAACTTACTTTAGCTGTTGGGGACATTATCTTTAATGAATATGCAGATGATGCCCATATAACAAAAGTCGAAATTCGATCTGAAATCGGAAATGGTTAGCAAAATGGACTGGAGATTTTGATAACATCCCTAACAACCTGCAGGAAACATTAACTGTTATAAACCCGGAATCTTTCAGATACTTAATGTATTTGCATGTATGCCGGTCTCGACGGCAACGGCAGAACGGTCTTTTAGTACCATGAGAAGAGTGAAGACCTACTTGAGAAATACAATGAAAACGAATCGATTATCTGGACTCGGTCTTTTGAACATATACTGAGAAAAAAAAATTAAAGCAGACACGGTTTTGGACATCTTTAGTAGAAAAAAAGATAGGAAATGGGCATTGATTTTTCAGAATTAACTTTGAGAGAAAAAAAATACTGAAAAACACTGCTTATTCACTCATAAAATAAAACATAAAGATATGTGATTCGAATTTTTATTTATGTATTTTCTCAACAAAAAAAATACCATTTAAGTTGCACAGTGTTGGCTTAGAAATTAGTTTGTTTTCTAATGTAAAGTGGGTTCAGCATGATTAGGTAACAAATAAAATATACCTAATCAAGCCATTTTAACCCACTACACATAAGAAAAAAAAACAAATTGTTAAGCCAACAGTACGGGTTTCTTTGTTTTTCTCTGATTATTTATTTCCAAAGTTGACATGTTTCTCCTGAAAGTAAGATTCCTGTGAGGTCATTTTAAGTCCTCGGAAATTGCGAGAATGCAGGATTTTGCACCATTTAACCCAGACCCCCTGACGTATGACTTCCTTCTCCGGCATTGCGTACACATAACAATTGCCTAGCTACGCCCCTGGCCTCTTTCCAATTTCATTGTTAACAATAGACCTACAGCAAAAGGCCCTGTACCTTAATTTTCTGTCTTGCCTAAAAATACTTTAAATAGTACCCCTTTCTTCCCATAGTCCCACAATAAAATAGAAGCTTAGCAGGTAATTTGCTCTTATTCCACACCAAAGGAGGATAAATGTATGATAACATTTTAATGTTACCGGCATTATTCTACATACATTGATTCTGAGACTACTTTAACATATACATTCTAAGGGCTTTAATATATTAAAGGGCGGGTACAAAATGTATAAGGGACGAAGGAACACCATGTGACTATTGCATTGGTTGTTGTGATTAAAACATGATAAGAGTGTTTCCTTCCCCCTGCATCTTATGATCCTCATTGAACAGTAGAAACTACTTCAGACATTAAACAATCTGAAACTTTTCAGGTACTTTCTATATGCTCATGTGCAATTTCTTGTTAGCATAGTTTTGTACTTGGACAGATAATCAGAAAGATCAACAATCAAGTATATTAGACAACAGTCTATTGCCATTGGTGAAACCTGGTATGAGGTAATTTTAATTCAGCCTTGTACAATATATACATAGACTACAGTCATTTTTGCTCAAGCATTGCAAATAAGGTTAAATGTTAGATGTTTTATATTGTTTTAACTGCTTTTATGGCAATTATTTAACCATCCATCATTAGCATGATTAGTTGGTTGTTTGAAAGACACCCAGCAGGGGCAGATCCAGCCATTTTAAAAACAGGGGGGGTCCAACTATATGTCCCAATTCATATGCATTGATCGGCCAAAAAAAAAAGGGGGGGGGGGTTCCAACCCCCGGACCCCTTGGATCTGCCACTGCCAAGCACTCTTTGTATTTATAATTCAACTTAATTGTAATTACAACCTTTAGAAAAAAATATAGAAAGATTTTTTTCAATTTCTTTTTTTTGTAATTAGGTCAAATAAAATAATATCTGTGTTCATGCTATTCAGCTATTACATCTTTGAAAAAATAGGATAGGTAGGGATTTTTTATTTATTTTACATTTTACATATTTTTCATTGACTCTTTGGGCTGATGGGAGAGAAATTCTGACATTAACAGTGCTTATTGATAATTGGTACGCTATTTCTAGGCTTAAAATATAGGGTAGTTGCGAATGGATGTTCATAATGAACAAAAGTTAATTATTTTAATAATAAAAAATTATATTAGTACATGTACATGTATGTCATGTATGTACTCATATTATGCAAATATTTAAAGTTATAGCCTTGAAGCAGAGATTCACTATACATATATATGTCTGGCATGCAGAATGTTGAAAGCAAGTTAAGAATTTTACTTTATACATGTATAAGCAGTCGTGCGTATATCATGCATGGTACTTTTACATCTTTGAATATGATACAGCCGTAATACGGATGTTGTAGAAACGTCCGTAATACGTATGTTTACGATACGTCCGTGAAACGGACAATCCGTTTTACGTCAGTTTTTACACGTACGTTTTACGGATGTATTTTTACAGACGTTTTACGGACGTAACCGTTTCATCCGTAATACATCCGTAATGTAATACATCCGTATTACGGATGTTTTACGGACGTTTATTACCACGGCCGTGAAACGTCCGTAGCTATTTTACCTGTGTACCCTTTGAAATAATAGGTTTCAGAAATAGAAGAAAAGAAAATATATTGGGGAAACTTATTATTTCGAATATATGATAAACCAAAGGACATACCAAGTCTATTCAAATAATTCATCAATGGAATTGCGAATATGCTAAAGATATCATAGGGCATTCAAATTGAGTTGAATAAAAACATACAATTGAATGGCAAAATAACAAAAGATATGAAATGTCAAACAACAGTATATAAATCTATACACAGTTAACGTAAAGGAAAAACTTGGAAAACAAGAACTTCAACTCTGAAGAGATGAAAGAGGGACGAAAGATACCAAAGGGACAGTCAAACTCATAAATCTAAAACAAACTGACAACGCCATGGCTAAAAATGAAAAAGACAAACAAACAACAGCACACACGACACAACATAGAAAACTAAAGAATAACACGAACCCCACCAAAAAACTAGGGGTGATCTCAGGTGCTCCGGAAGGGTAAGCAGATCCTGCTCCACATGCGGCACCCGTCGTGTTGCTTATGTGATAACAAATCCGGTAAATAGTCTAATTCGGTAGGTCACATTCAGGAAAGGGAAGGAGATTGTAGTTACGACGTAAGGAACATATCCGATATCATTTGTGATACGGTTATTCCATAACGGTCAACCAACTCGTGATGGCGTCCGTAAAATTTACGAAGGGATGATTTCAACTTCACCATTTGGAACTCTTGGTTTAATAGCTTCCTTGTGAGCAGCAACCCTCTATCAAGAAAATCATGATAGGAAATGCAAGCACAGGAATATCGTATCAATTGGGAGATATATACCCCGTATGCAGGTGCTGCTGGAATGTTGCTACTTAGAAATGGAAAGTTCACAATTGGAAAGCTGAAATCATCTCTTTTGTCGTAAAGTTTTGTTTTCAACCGACCCTCATTGTCAATTTCTAGATGTAAGTCAAGATATGAGGCCGACTTAACTGTATCTGTAGTATCCTTTATCTCTAGCTCGATTGGATAGATGCGTTCCACATAGTCACCAAATTTTGAATTATTTAGTGAAAGAACATCATCTATATAGCGAAAAGTAGAGTTAAAGGATAGTGCTAACTTCTTATCTTTCTTCCTATGAAGTTCCTGCATGAAGTCAGCCTCATAATAATAAAGAAACAAGTCAGCAAGTAGAGGGGCACAGTTTGTTCCCATTGGAATGCCGACAGTCTGTTGAAAAACACGTCCTCCGAACGTAACAAATATGTTGTCAATCAAGAAATCAAGCATCTTGATAATATCAGTTTCAGAGAATTTTTTGTTCGAATCAGAGTGATCCTTAACAAAGTAGGATTCATCCCTCCCTAAGACAAGATACTTGTATCTACGTTGGCCATTCTTTTTTACGAAGCAAAGCAATACCAACTCTTTCAATTTGTCTTTTAGTTTGGAATGTGGAATACTAGTGTACAGAGTAGAAAAGTCAAATGTTTTAATACTGTTACAAGATGAAAGAGAGTTAGATTGTATGTACTCTAAAAGATCTTTAGAATTTTTAAATATCCACATCTGATTCATGCCCCCTCTAGAAAAGGCAGTTTCACAATAACTTTGAAGCCCGTCTTTTATTGCTGATAAAATAGATGTTAATAATTTAGAAAGAGGTTTCGTGGAGCACTTGGAAGACCCAGCAATATACCGTTGTTTGTAAGGACACTTATGTAGTTTAGGTATCCAATACAGTGATGGCAGATCCAGTTCTTCATCTTTGGTTGAAAAATATACGATAAGAGGAATATGATGTTGTCACTTTCAAATGAGGACAGGATTGTAGCTATTATGATTGGAACACATCCATGATCATCTTTGACACGTGCAATTTCTTAAAAACAAATATTGCAGCTAATTATGATGCCTTCCATAAAATGATAATAGTCGTCACTTTATCATTAGGATTTGGGTTAATAGCTTTGTTGTAAGCGGCAATCCTCTTTCAAGAACATCATGATATGAAACAGACACTCTGGAATATGGCCCAATATGGGATTGATCCCCTACATATATGTAGGTATCTTACTATAATCAATAATCACAATTAAAGTTGAAATTGGCTCTTTCTTACTCACTTTTGTTCTCAACCGACCCTCTATATTTACATTTCAATTGCAATGGATAGATGCTTTAATTTAAGATTGCCAATTTTAATTACTGAGAATTTTTGAATAGTAACTAGAGGCTCTCACGAGCCTATGTCGCTCACCTGTATCTACTGTGGTTTTGAAAATCATATACAATAAGGTTAAAATCATAATAAATAGTATTGTGTACCCCAATAATATCGAGACCAAGTTCGGGTTAATTTGGCCCAGTAGTTATATCAAAAGTTATCCCAGCGAAGTCTTATAAAAACCAAGCATTTTTGTAGTTTCCTGACATTAACTTGTGTTTAAGTGTAAGGATCTCTTTACTACAAGGTTCCATCGTGCAAAAGGAAGGCTGGGGTTGATTTTGTGGATAGTTACTTCCAGGGGGAGGGATTCAAAAAGTTCAGGTACATCTGATGAAAGATTTTGGACACTTTTTTTTAAACACTTAAGTGTCTATTTCAGTCGATTCAATTAGTTTGTGAAAGATTTAACGCTAAAATTCTAGCAGTTTCAGAGGAGAAGATTTTTGTTTAATATTACAAAAAAAATACGAAAAAAAATGTAAAAAATTGCCTTTAAAGGCCAATTACTCCTTAATAGGTCAATTGACAAAGTGTTGACTTATTTGTAGATATTACTTTGCTGTACATTATTTCTGTTTACAGTTTATCTCTATCTATAACAATAATGAACATATAACCAAAAAAACGGCAAAATTTACAAATTCTTGGGTAGCAACCAAACTCAGTACTGTCTGATGTGTCTGAAAGTTACACTTTTTGTGCTGTCATGAATTGTCATTGATATGGTTATATTTATAAATTAACTGTTTACAATTTTTTGAAATGCTAAGGCTTTTCTACCTCAGGCATAGATAACCTTAGCTGTATTTGGCAAAACTTTTAGGAATTTTGGTCCTCAATGCTCTCCAACTTCGTATTTTATTTGGCCTTTTTAACTTTTTTGGATTCGAGCGTCACTGAAGAGTCTTTTGTAGATGAAACGCGCGTCTGGCGTATATACTAAATTTAGTCCTGGTATCTATGAGGAGTTTATTTACAGGGCAGATTGATCTTAACATTATGAACATGTTTACCACTATGCAAACTGGCTTTAAATGCTTTAGTTTCAGAGATATAAGTATAAATCTGCATTTTACCCCTATGTTCTATTTTTAGCCATGTCAGTCATGTTGGTTTGTAGGTAGTGCCATCAAACATTATTATCCTGTCCTTTTTCTGAAAAAGTTCATCGAAAGGTCTAATAGATACGTTTTCTAATGCAAGATGGTCTTAAGTTATAGGTTATACGTACTAGAATTATGTATTTCTTTATCTTTTTGTTTGTCTTCGTGCTATTTTGTTTTTTTTTGGCCTTATGTGACCGTGACGTATCACCTCGCTCGGTAATTCGCACCCTCTATCGTGTTGTTCCTAAAGTACAATTGGGTCTACGGTAGAGAGATTCGGTCGAAAGTGTATTTTTTCACTATTGTTTTCATTTTGTTTACCATTCTATTTATATTTTACTTAATTTTTACTTCATCAAGAAGGTGAGTGATATATATATATGTGTGTATAAGGTATACTCTATTAAATTAATTTAATTTTTAGCGTATTTGTCAATATGCTATTAACTACAAAAACTTGTTGGCGTCTTTGTCAAATTTCCTATCAACTACAACGTCTTTGTCTTGGCGTCTTTATTAGATTTATTACTTATTTGTTTGATTTTTTTAATCAGTTGTGATGTCTGTTTACCAAATACAGGCTAATGGCTTCAAATAATGCCACCTTTACCTGTTATGTCTGTTTCGGTAGCCTACCGAGTTTTGTCAATAAAACGGTCATACAAGTTGAAGGTTAAGCTATCTATAAAATCGAGTTTAAATCACTATTTTCTTCTGAGAAAAAATGGAAAACAGCACGTTTAATAATTTATTGCGTCCAAAGCGCTTTCTGGATTTACCATCATCAAGAACGCTCAAAGCCAGAAATTTGAAATCCGAAGATGGATAAGTACCGAAAATCGTTGAAGAGCGATATATCAAAAATATCTAAAATAATTGCCAAATTCATCTAAAGTCAACTTTGCCTGAGGGAGTTGAAATCTTAGTTTTATAATAATTTCAAAATGTATAAAGAGACAAATATAACTTGCTTGTTCTTAGACAGAAATGTGACAGTTACTTCACACCAAGCGATTGATAACGAGAATTACACTGTTGTCCATGCTAATGTCATTGCTGGTACGAATTCGGAAAAATGCACTAAACTGTTCTGCTTTTGAAAAAATACCGATCGTGTAAGGGCTGTATAGCCAGTCATGGTCGTTACAAACTTCCATTTGACATTTGCTTTTGGAAGGATTGACTTCAAATTTGGTACCAATAAAGATTAAATCCTTCGTAAATGAATGAATCTATGATTTTTTTTATTAAAGAGTCAGAAATAGTGTATATTTATTAATATCATCCTGCCATTTGATATTTATCAAAGTTACCAGGCTTATAATTTAAATCGCCAGACGCGTTCGTCTACATAAGACTCATCAGTGACGCTCAGATAAAAAAGTTAGAAAGTCAAACAAGTATATCGTTACCATAAATTACTTAAAACTTTTACTAAATTTTTCCATTGATATAAAGATTTGGTTTTGAAGTTTGGTTGTACCTGTAGAAAACTTATTTCAAACGGGATAGCACATTCTCATTTTTACGGAAATGTTTTTAACCGTGCTCGGAAATTAAGAAATTATCCTTGTAAACTTATCGCTCCTTTAAATAAACTTATTCTAAAAGGTTACCAATTCAACACTGTACTTAGATCATTGAATATTGTTTTTATTGGTATAAAAATTGATTTTGTTATCAGTAAATTAAAAGCAAACTAAATATTACTAGTATATTATGTACATATACACATTCATGGATCTACAATCTGTCGATACCTGTAACTTGGCATTGCACAAGGTAATTTTTTTCTCTGACTATTTATGACGTCTTTACACAAAATCCATTGGATGTTGGATGTGTACGGATTGATAGTTTAGTTTTAGTTGCATGCTTTTTTTTTATTAGTTGTTAGTGGCTTTGAACTAGACCTTTTAAACCAAAATTCCCAAACGATCTCAAAAATAATTTTCATTTTTATTATTCCCCACTTACGATAGTAGAGGGGCATTATGTTTTCAGTTCTGTGCGTCTGTCCGTCCGTCCTTCCGTCCGTTCGTTCGTTCGTTCAGGTTAAAGTTTTTGGTCAAGGTAGTTTTTGATGAAGTTGAAGTCCAATCAGCTTGAAACTTAGTACACATATGTCCTATGATATGATCTTTCTAGTTTTAATGCCAAATTAGAGTTTTAACCCCAATTTCACGGTTCACTGAACATAGAAAATGATAGTGCAAATTTCAGGTTAAAGTTTTTGATCAAGGTAGTTTTTGATGAAGTTGAAGTCCAATCAGCTTGAAACTTAGTACACATGTGTCCTATGATATGATTTTAATATTAATACTGGGTTTTTTTAACCAAAAATGGAGAGAAATCTTATTGTCTTTTTGTTGTCGGGATGTACAAGTTCCCGGCCACGTCCAATTGTAATTTTGTCCATCTGATGAGTTAATCCTTTTTCAACTGATTTTTATAGTTCGTTCTTATGTTGTACTGTTATACCACTGTCCAGGTTAGGGGGAGGATTGGGATCCCGCTAACATGTTTAACCGAGCCACATTATATATGTATGTGCCTGTCCCAAGTCAGGAACCTGTATTTCGGTGGTTGTCGTTTGTTTTTGGGCTATATATTTGTTTTTTGTTCATTTATTTATATAGATAAGGCCGTTAGTTTTCAAATTTGAATTGTTTTACATTGTCATATCGGGGCCTTTTATAGCTGACAATGCGGTATGGCCTTTGCTCGTTGTTGAAGACCGTACAATGACCTATAGTTGTTAATTTCTATGTCATTTTGGTCTCTTGTGGACAGTTGTCTTATTGGGAATCATACCACATCTCCTTTTCTATATATAAAGTATATATACAAGAGCATTGAGCACCCGAAAATCCAAACAGTTGTGCCAAATACGGCTAAGGTAATCTATGCTGGGATAAGAATACCTTTGGTATTTCTTTTACAAACAGTCAATTTATAAATATGACCATATCTTTGATATTCATGCCAACACCGAAGTGATGACGACTAGGCTAGTAATACCCTCGGGCATGAAACATCCACCTGCAGTGGCATCGACCCAGTGGGGGTAATAGCTATCAAATGTACCGGGCTTATAATTTGATACCCCAGACGTGGGTTTCGTCTACATGAGATTCATCAATGGCGCTCAGATCAAAATAGTTAGAAAGCCAATATGTTTTATTTGATTTCAGGAATGACTATTGAAGTTGAAATAGAACACCAAATTAATGTTTCAACACAATAGAGAAATATGCTCATCTTTACAATTTGTATAACAAACAGTAAGCCATGTTTTAATGGAAACTAAATATACTACCACAGCAACAGTTTTACAGAAGACCAATTATGTATGTATAGAATCGATCAGCCTTAATAGAGATGTTATGCTGCTGATTAAAGTAGAGTTACAGAAAATAATAGTCAAGATAACAAAGAGTGGACCCAACGTAGAATGATTTGACTAAAGTTAAAACATGGACCATTATTGGACTGTTTCAGTATCATTTTTTTCACATACAGCAAATACGGTTATATTTATATTGCTAATAACATATTAATTATGTCATAGAACGAATAGTTGTTGATACATATGTATTGATGATTAATTATAAAATACAGAAAAATGTTTTCAGTTTTCAAGAAAATGAGATAAACAAGAAAACATTGTGGAATCTTTTCTCTTTGTTTTAGATGAGTATAACAGGTGGGGTCGGTGAAGACACCTCCCGGGACGTGTAGTGGCTAGTACGTCGTTCCTATTCCATTGTCGGGATACCTGATATTGCTCACAATGTTTGATTAAAACAAAATTGGCGATTGGAGGGTAATGGGACTTTGATTAACAAATAAGTAAAAAGTCTTCTTTTTTTTTTGAAGTATTCACAAGCTTAAGTATATTTGAATCACACTGTTGTTGAGATTGATGAATGTATATATGCTTTAAATTTGAAAACGTTGTGTTGTGACAGTCCAGGGTTATGCAAATTTGACACAATAAGTGTAAGTCTAAATGTATTCCCCGTTGTATTTGCTTCCTATTAAATGCTGTCTAACAATACTCCATTTTATTATCCTACAATTTCTATATGCCTTATAAGGGCAGCTGTTTATTGCATTTTGGTCAAACTTGTGTTGTGTTACTAGTAATAGAAGGAAATGATCGCATGTTACCTCAATTAATTGCATGTAGCGACGCAGATCCGGTTTTGCTAACAAAGCCACAGTTGAGGATACTTTTCAAATATATGGTTTCAGAAATAGAGGACAAGAAAAAATATTGGGGAAACTTATTATTCCGAAATTATATGATCAACCAAAGGACATACCAAGTCTATTCAAATATAATTCATAAATGGAATTGCGATTATGCTATTAAAGATACCATAAGGATTCAAATTGAGTTGAATAAAAACATACAATTGAATGGCAAAATAACAAAACATATGAAATGTCAAACAACAGTACATAAATCTGTACACAGTTAAACAATAAAGGAAAAACTTGGAAAACAAGAACTTCAACTCTGAAGAGATGAAACTATACGATAAGAGGAATATGATGTTGTCACTTTCAAATGAGAACAGGATTGTAGCTATTATGATTGGAGCACATCCATGATTATCTTTGACACGTGCCATTTCTTAAAAACAAATACGACAACAAATTATGATGCATTTCGTAAAATAGCTGTTTTATAAGCGGCAATCGTCTTACAAGAACATCATGATATAAAACAGGCACGCTGGAATATGGTTCAAGTTGGGAGATATACTCTACATATGTTGGCACCTTACTACAAGCAATGATCACAATTGAAGTTGAAATTATCTTTTTGTTATTATATCCCCGCTTTCAAAAGGGGAGGTATACTGTTTTACCTCTGTCTGTCCATCCATCCATCCGTCAGTCCGCCCGTCAGTCCATCCGTCAGCCCATCCGTCCCATGAATATTTTTCGACGCATTTTTCTCAGGAACTACAATGCCAGGATTTCTGAAATTTGGTTTCAGGGTTTATATAAGTCAGCTATACTGAGTGATGCATTTTCAGATTCATTACTAGACAACTTCCTGCTTACCGAACACTTGTATCATTTTACACATGATGACCAAGTTGAAAATGTTCGTCACATTTTTCTCAGGAACTACAATACAAGGATTTCTGAAATTTGGTTTCAGGGTTAATATATGTCAGCTTTACTGTGTGATGAGTTTTCAGATTTGTCAACTTCCTGTTTACTGAACACATGTATCATTTTACGCATGAAAGCCAAGTAGACATTTTCGTCACATTTTTCTCAGGAACTTCAATACAAGGATTTCTAAAATTTGATTTCAGAGTGTATATATGTCAGCTATACGGTGTGATGCGTTGTTAGATTCATCACTTGACACCTTCTGTTTACCGAACACTTACATATTTTTACACTATTAACATTATCCATTTGCGGCGGGGGTATCATCAGTGAGCAGTAGCTTGCAGTTGCACTTGTTAATTTTTGTTTTCAATCGACCCTCTATGTCTACATTTTAATTGATAGATGCATTCAAGATTGTCAATTTTTAACTACTGAGAGATTTGGAATAGTAAAAATTACCAAGACAAGAAAGAACTATTAACTGAAATTGCTTCGATTCTAAAAAATATCTGACCATACGCTACACATTTATTGTTTGAGATATAAGTCAATACATATTTTGTTTAAATGAAACATGACACACCGGCGTTCAAGTGATCAATATGCTAGAGATTCTTATTGACAACATATTTCTTAAATTTGGAGGTGGAATTTTCCAGTGATTTGAAGGTGTTGCTATGGGAACTAATTATGCACCACTTTTTCTTATTTTCATATGAGCCGGAGTTCCTTTATAAACTTGTAAAAAAGAAAAAGACCACCTTAGCAGTAATATTCCAACTTCATACACGTACAGGGGCGGATCAAGCTATTTGAAAAAGAGGGGTTCCTAACCCAGAACAAAAGGGGGGGGGGGGGTTCCAACTACATGTCCCCATTCAAATACAATTCCTGGATCCGCGCCTGACGTATGAAGTATATATTTCCCAAATGATACGATTTACAAGAGTTTGCTACTCAGACTTCACCGGTGTCTGAGCAAATAAAAATGAATGGGTAGGATTTGGTTAATAAAAGTCTCGTTCTTTTGCCGAAAAGAGTTCATCAAAAGGTCTAACAGATAAGTATTCTAAAACAAGATGGTCTTCAATTATAGATTATATGTAATAAAATTGTGTTTCGTTTTATCTCTTAATTATTTGTCTTCGTGCTATTATGTTTCTTTTAGTCTTATGTCGTTTCATGTTGGTCGATATTTTGCATCCAGCTATCTTCCTCTTCTAGGATTGACTTCAACTAAAGTACTAAGTTGCAGAGCATTGAGGACCACAAATTCCTTAAAGTTTTGCCAAATACAGCTAAGGTAAACTATTCCTGTGGTAGAAAAGCCTTAGTATTTCAAAAATTCAAATTTTAATAACCAGTTAAATTATAATTATGGCCATATCAATGATAATTCATGTCAACACAGAAGTGCTGACTAATGGCTTGATGATACCCGCGGGAAATAAAAACTCCATCGGTACAGCAGTGGCATCGACCCACTGGTTGTTAATTAACTCATCATAGATACGAGGATTGAAAGATTTTTATCTCTTTATTTCTCTTCGTGCTATTATATTTCCTTTGATCTTAAGACGTTTGAAGTGGGTCGATATTTTGCATCCCGCTATTAGTTGTTCCTATATATAGTGCAGGTGTGTCCCGATGAGCGTTTCGAACGCAAGGGTATATTTTTTTCGCTGTTGTTTCCATTTTGTTTACCTTTGTATTTATATTTTACATAATTGTTTAGTATGTTTTATCAACTAATAAACACTTTTTTTATATATATAAATCAGCGTCTTTGTCGATATACTATCAACTACAAATAATTGACAAAATTCATTGCAGGATAAAGACAATAATTGCATTTTTATTGTCTTTGAGTGTCAGCCGTACACAGAACCAAATACGGTTTCAAGTGGTCTGGTTTTACTTACAAAACCACATTTGAGGATACCCTTTACAATGCATATGGTAATACAAATAGAAGAATAGAAAAAATATTGGGGAAACTTATTATTTCGAATATTATGAACCAAAGAACATACCAAATCCATGTGAATAATTCTTAGCACATACTTACAACTTCTCGTCCAATCAAATTGCTTGAATTTGCCTTCTAATTTTCATAGTACATACTTTTTCCGTGTACTAAGTAACTACGCATGAATGACCACAAGGGTAAGATTTTATTGTATTGTAATCAATATATTAGAACAAAAATTGCTACTGGCTATTTTGAAATAAATGATGTGTTCCAAATTTAACTAAATAGTTTGTAATTAGTTTTCAAAAAGATTTTTAACATCCTACTAATCAATCTTTTGATCTAAATTTTGTTTTGACAATTAAAAAAGTTTCTTTCATTTAAATAAAGAGTAATAATAATGGTGCTTTATACCTTGATTTAAGTACAACTCAATCTGAAATTTGTAATCCTTTATCTTGCATGCAATTACTTTGTACACAAAAAGTCAACCATGAATCTTTTGAAGGGAAATTATTAATAAAGCAATTTGATATATTTAGTCATAAATTGGTCGATAATTGGTTGCCTAATGTCCAGTGACAAATATTTCATGCATATAAACTATCCACTAGACTACCTATGGGTACATACCAGGGGCAGATCCAGCCATTTTTAACAGGTGTTTCAACCAAAGATGTGGGAGGGGGATCCAACTGTTTGTATTAAGATAGTTTTAGGTTTTATGTGAAATTAAAAAAATGTTTTCAAGAATGTAAAGCTTTCACTGCAATTTAAGAATTGTCTGCTCTTGGTCAATTCATTTTGTCATCTTACCATGTAAATAAGTACATGTATAGTAAAACAACGCTTCGTTCATATCAATAAACATACTTACACCAGCAGCTACCGTCTTTACATTCTAAAGTCAAGGGCCTTTGAAATCCCATTTTTACAATGATATAATAGTGAGTAGATTTACAAAACTACGTAAATGAGCTAAATCCAGTCAGCCAAAACATATCAATAGACTAACTACAGGATTACTCAAGTTGTAAACATGTGCTAAATTGGATATTGTATAGAAAGGTATATACTATGAAAATAAGAGCTTGGGGCAAAGCCCCTCGCTCTAATTTTCATAGTATATACCTTTCTATACAATAACCGAGACATAACCTATATATAAAAAGCGGCAATAGAAACCTTGAGGCATTCAAAAACAAAGTTAAATAAAAACATACAAAACAAAAATAAAATCAGAAAAGTCAAACAACAGTTCACAATTATCTGTTTACAGAAAAGTAAAGACTGAGAACTACCAACTCTCTGGAAAGGTGAGTAGATTCTCCTCGACTGTTGACACCCTTCGTGATCTACCTGCCATGTACACATTTGACGGGTTGTTTCTTTTACGATTAGATCACATCCATGGTCATCTTCAACACATATTTTTCCTTTTAAACACGTCACAAATCATGTTATTATACTTCACGTTAAATTGCCAGATTTTTATTGGCTAATACGAGGGAGACATTTTTATACAATACCATAGCTGAGCGCGGGACATTTTTTTTTTAATGTCAGCCTTTCGTGCAGAGCAATCAAAAATAGAAAGTCAAAAGCACAAAAAATTGAATTTACATCATATAATTTTAAAATATACTCGAAATAATGAAAATAAACTCCAAGGGTGACTGGGGATCGAAATATGGTCACTTGGTCTTCTCCCGACCGGCAGTAAAACGCTTGCCGATCGAAGTGGGGCATCCGTTTGACTGTGCGGGGTGTATCAAGTTTGCAGCCACGTCCGGTCAGAATGGGGACGTTAAATCCGATGCCCCCTGTAAAGAGAGTGCCATGCTCTTTGCAGGTTAAGAACCCTTGCAACAACTCTTTGAGGGGTTCGTAGGTGGCCTGTTGCAAGGCATAAATTTCTGTCCCTATCCAATATACCCTCATTTTTCAATGGCATTCCAAATTTCCACGACCATCATCCCGAATGGCCTCTATAAAAACAAAACCTACCTATTGTATTTACTAGTATTGTAAACTTGAATTTGTTCTCGTCCTGAACATGCATGGAATATTTGCCACTGGACGTTAGCAACCAACAATCAATCAATGAAAACAAACCATCTTGCTTCACTTCTGTTGATTTTTTTAATAACTGTTACGTTGTAATATACTTAAATTGAACAGTAAAAGGCAATAATGATAAGACATGCAGTATAATAAATTGAATAACACAAAGATTAGAGGGTGATACAGCAGATTGGTACGGGCCCTTAGAAAAAAACATTGTTGACCTTGGTTCGCCTTAGTTGACAATGTTTCCTCGGGGTAACAACTCAGTGTCATATAAGTGGGAGGTTTAGCTAGCTGTAAAATCAGATTAAACCCACTATTTTCTTTCACAGTCAGAAATATGATACTAGTAGTTGCTTACGTGTCCAATTGATTAATAACGATGGTAAACTGAACAAATGTCACGTGACCCTTGCCGACACGAAAAAAAATGCTCAAAACTTTTCGACTCAAAGTTCGGAAAAACTGACTTCAGCAGTTTAAGATAAAAAAAAATATATTTTAGAATTTAAACAATTTTAATTTAAATTCGTCTAGAGAAAGCAACAGTATTTTTTTTTAATTCTTGTCGTCGATACTTTGTGGAACTGTACATTCTGCATGATGACAGATGTTCATCATGGCCGAGCATACAGTACGTCAGTACTTTGATTAAAAAATATTTTGCTTGAAAATCAAGTGATAGTGTCGTCAAAAATGTAACCCATACCTACTAAATAAATATGGGAATCGGACTTGCCCGACAGTTAAGCCAAATATAATATAGAACATTTTTACATATTAAAAATGCATCCCCCTTTTTTGTCTCCAGCGCATGCTCATACGGAAACCGGAAATAAACAGGTGCTTTACAAATCTCAAACTCACAGGTGATGGAAAAGATGAGAAGTTTATAATTAATTAACGTTGAAGTAGAATAACGTTTCATACAGAAAAAGAAAGAGGGAAAAACACAAATAGTAAGCATAATTCCAGTAATAATAATATAATCACGGAAATTATGCAAGGTTTATACGACGATGTTTGACAGCTACAAAAAATTATGTATATGACAGTTAATAATTCAACTTCATTTTCATCCTGGTTGTACTAAAATACATGTACATGTGTAAAGGCTTTGATACACACTTACTATTTAGTATATGACAAACACAGCTGCACATGTTCTAACACAGGGGTGCGTATCATAGATGTTTTTGATCAGGTACGTACCCCCTCCCCTCATTAGTCAGTTGACTGTTATGCATTCTACATTGTGTTAATAGCGGACAATTAACACAATGTATAACATATAACAGTTGACTGGCAAATATTTACGCCCCAAAAAATCTATAATACGCGCTCCTGTGGTTCTTACTAGGGTATACGTATCAATGCTAGTCTGTTAGTTTCTGTGAGGCGTCAAACGATAATTTTAAGTTACCATCTAATTGGTTAAAATTTTTATTGTCATGATTGTGATTCATCAAAATATCATTATTGTGATTCATCAGAGGTCTCCAAAAATAATCTTTTTTTTTTTCTTCAAAAATATTTAACAGTGTTTAATGTGATTTGTCAAAATCAGTTGATTTTTATCGTCATGCTCAAAATATTGCCCCAAGATTTTAACCATTACAACCCTCACAGGCGCGTAGCTCCCTATACGCCAACACAGAGTTGCATGCTCATCAATTCATAAAAATTGCAAAATAAAAATTTATAAATTAAGAATTTAATGTGTATTCACATAAGAGTATACATGTATGCTGTCGCTTTTTCAAATGATGTAATGTCATTAAATAGCGGCATTTGGTTTCAAAATTAAAGTTTTATTGCAGATGACAAAAACGGACACTAACCATGGTAACTTGAATCTATTACAAGATTAGAATTTGTTATACTCTTGTAGTTTCGGAGAACATTTTACAGAGTAGGGTTTATCTATTTGGAATGTGATTTACCAATCGGCCATTAGATTTATCAGAACCCTTCGATATCGTTAAATATGACGATGCAATGTGTTCGACAGACTACCAAAGCTTATCACCCTGCAACATGTGCAAACACGCTAAAACAGTCTTGGAAAGTCTCATTATATTTTGCGTCCATAAACTAATTGTACATGATAATTTATGGAACTGGAGTCGCGTCTGATATTAGTCAGAAAAATCACTGCTTTGCGCATGCTTCCTCATGTTGTAGGAAATACAACAAACAAACAAATCGCAGCATTGTTTGAGACATACAAAACTGACTTGTCATGTACATTTGTAATTTTGAGAAATTCAATCGGGAGGTCGCTCGATGGTGAACACGCTGGATTTACATCTCACTGGTGCTACCGCAGAGAGATAGTTCAGTGTTCTACGTCTGTTGAAAACATAATGTACAATTAACAACGAACAACGACGGTTTAACATCGCTAGCATTGCTGCATATTCATCGGGATTTTTGTGTGAATATTTACAAAGTAATAAAGAAGTTTGTTTCTGCTAAGACCCGAAGGGCAGATTTTTGACAATTTTTAGTAAATTCCATAACACAAAAATGTGTTGTTTATGTATTCAATTAACCATGCTTTATTCTATTTAGGTGTTCTATTCAGAAGATTTTTTTTATAGTTTTGCTTTCATGGATTATGCATAATTTAGTCCTATGTACATGTAGCTTCTCAATTAACCGTCCTATGGCCAAAACCCGAAAAAAAAAACCCATTTTCTGCATAAAAGTGTTCCAAAATTTTTCGCCTCGCTCTGATCGGCGATATATGCTTGCACATCGTTTCATTCTAGCTACGCCCCTGCCTCATGTTTGTGACTGATTGGTTGCATTCTGTTACTTCTTTTTCACTGTTCACTGTCAGATAAATATTTTTTTGACAAGAAGACTAATACATGTATGATTGTGCAACTAGATTATACATAAAGGATTTATTAACAACTTTTGAGGCACATGTTTGAAGCAATCTTTTGACGTCTCGATCTATCCTTCTTTTAACAATGGTCCGCAAAGGAAAACTGCTGTCATGACGAAAAATGTCTAAAGGAATAACAAGAACTATCTTTAAAAAAGATATCCGACGTATTTAAATTTGAGTATATGTTTAAAACTATCATTTCGATAACATTCAGAAGCACAAAGATACCATTTAAATAACGTTTTCTCTGTTTGTGTTCAGTATTCTCGAACCTCGTATCTTTCTGTTTACAGTCACCAAAACCCAGCGGAAATCTCACATGCGTAGGTGCGTTCTAAAAGTCATGTACGTTCGTACAACAAAGTTTACATCACAAATTATATAATTGTCCCGAATAAACAGCTGTCACGGATGCAAAGAGCTGGAGAAACAATTATTTTAATAAAAATATAAATCTTTGTAAGATCTAGTTCAAATATTTATAGTTTTTCACTTGCTTTCCATCACGATATACTAAATCATGATAATTAACGAGACGTTTTTTTCAAACTCAACCAAATCACCCACCATGACAGCATTTTGTCCAATCACAGAAAGGATTTTCGAGCATGCATATTCTGTTGCCATAGTGAAGCGTCCTTAAGTTCAAAGGGCACAAACCGAAACTAATACCGACTACGTCGGAAAAAATCATTGACTTTATCTTTTGTCTTTGATTTGGATAATTGATTAATGAGGGTACATTCAAGTCGTTTTGCCGACGCACATGTTTCAAGCATAGCTTCTATTTGCGTCTCAACTTTTTCATTTACAATGGTTCGAAAAAGAAAACTATCGTTATGAAGAAATTAGTTCAACAGGGATAAACTCTCAATGTAATGACTATCCCTTAAATGAGAGATCAATTTCAAGTGATAAAAAAATAGTTATGTTGTAAAAAACATTTCTCAGTACTATATAAAGAGCATATTTATATTATTTGAAGAAACATTTCCCAAAGAACTATTCATCTATCTGGTAATTTCTGGTCAAAGCATGTCCAAGAATTTTGTTATATTTCTGGACTTATATCTTCTTTATGATCATGATGATAAAAAAAAGTAAATGGACCACTTTTAACATGTTTAAAAAAGTTTTTCCATGCAAATATGATGAATTTCCCCCCTTTTTTTCTTTTAAAAAAACTGTATTCATTACAATGTAAACTAAAAATAAGTTTAATCATAGACAACAATGGGGAAAACTCTCATATTTCTTTTTGGGGGGGGGGGGGGGGGGGGAGAGGGGGTCCTGGGGTATAAAGAAGGAACATTTGAACCGAAATATATTTTTATGTTACTTGGCTAAAAAAAATATTTAAGTGGTGAAAAATATATCATTTTGGCAAAAGAGGTGGCGAAATAAAAAATGTCTGTAGTTATGTCTAGCTGCTAGATATTGTAGATAAAGATTAAGGTGTGGTACATTTTGTATTTTGACTGTCACTCAATCAGCAGGTCAGTTGTCCAATGGAATTGTCACATAAAAAGATTGTAACATCAAGTTTGTTAAAATGTATTTTTAATTTTCAATGACAATTTGCAAGGTCTATGTCTGATAATATACATACATGTAGACCTTGCAAATTGTCAATGAAAAATAAAAATACATTTTAACAAACTTGATGTTACAATCCTTTTATATAATATACATTTTAAGTCAATTCATAATAAAACTAATTAAAGACTTTTACCATGTTTACTACCTGTAGATGCTTTATATTTGCTATTAAAGCGGGTTTACCACAGAAACCTCAAACTTTTAGTAGGATAATTTATATCATGTTTCCTGCTTACACTTATAATTAGTCTGTCAACACCAGCTCATTTAAACAGTTAACTGGTCATTGGTCATTGATTTCAAGTTCATTGTCTTGTGGTTTGTCCAAGATTTAGATGATGACCATTTAATTGTCATATTTATAATTTGTTCGTGTGATTCATGTGATCATGAAATTTAAGAAGATGATTATAAACAAACCTCACGTCATTTATTTTATTTAATCATCTTAAAACCTATACTTTTACAGTGTCAAATGTTATTTATCCTAGAACAGGTGAATAAAAATCTATTACAGCTAATTTTCTAATGCTTGTATAGTCCAACTTTGGTTAGCTTACTTGGTTTGATTCACGGGGGGGGGGGGGGGGGGGGGGGGGGGGGGGTGGGGTGTCTCAACATGGGATTTTGGGTACAGGTGTGCAGCTGGGATTTTAAAAACACCCCCCATTCATATATTGAATAATTGTGAAATCCCTCCCTATACATATATTTCACAGCGAAATCATAACCCATTCATATATTTACATATATCACAATCGGTCAATTACTACCTATTGATATATTTCCTCGGTAAAATTGCACCCCATTGATATATTTGACGGATCAAAAAAGGGACCCATTCCAGCGGCACATATGTATATACCTTTATATAGGAAGAGACCCCCCGTGCTTTGATTGTATATAAATGTACAAATCATTGTCAAATGTAATTGGGATAACATACAATCAAATTTAAATATAACATATACAAATATGCCTTATATACTGTTTGAAATGGCAATATTAATGGCAAAACTTTAGCAAACCTTTTTACAAACATGACAAACAAAGCAAGCAAGCCTATGAAAGTTGGACTATTCATGCATTAGGAAATTAGCTCTAATTTGCATACAATTTTAAGATGTTTGAGATATAATGTTTCCTTATATATCCATGTTTATAACTTGAAATGTATGTTTTATAATGATGAAATGTAAATATAATAAGAGATAACAACGAGATCAAAGAGTAGAAAACAGCTCAGACGGCCAAGCCACCAATGGGTCTTCAACACAGCAAGAAAATATTCATGTACATTATGTATTAAAAATTCTGAGATTTTTACTAGACCATGTAAACCTGAATTATGGAATAGTTAACTTAGCAAATACTAGGCATGCTACATTGTACATGTACATTTGGGTCTGCTAATGTTTTAAACATTTTATTAATAATTATGATTTCATTATAATTTTCATTCAAATTAATCATGTTTGAATCCAAATGACTAAATAAGTTTTAATATATAATATCTTGACTGCAAATTTCATATCACTTCAGAATTGGAGGTTAAATTAAAACAGGGCAAATGTTTGTATACAACAACTGTGTACACACGCAGAAACAAAATAAATAATGAATAAAGAAACCTTATAGTATTGTAAACAGTGGCATTTAAAAGATTTTTCAATATTATTGTGTCCATACATTGTCCACATCAAATTTCTAGATCGTAAGAAATCTTACGATGTTAACAACAGATTTGTTAATTGACGGCTTAAGTTTAAAGTCAAATATGTATTGAATGTTTATCAATGTTTATCATGTATGTTTGAATATATGTAAATGCCAGTATCATCATGACAAAGTGCTAAAATTTATAGTCGTAAATGGTGTCAGCTAGTGTACAAAATGTATCATATTTTAACATTTTCCTGTCGAAGTTTGGGGGGATCTCTCTGGAGATTCAGGCTTCTTCAACATATAATAGCTGACATTCACAAAATAACAAAATATTGCTGAAAGTGGCATTAAACACTTATCAATCAATCATACAAAAATGTTTGAAAATATAACCTCCCTTTAACAGGTCATAATTTCATAGTATTTATCTGTGAAAAATTGTCTTAATTCACACAAAATAAAACCTCCCTTTAACAAGACAAAATTCCATAGCAATATATTCATCTGTGAAATATTGTCTTTATACAGACAAAATTTCGCTATGATAATTTGTCCTTCTCTGGACATTTTTCCATAGACGAGGACAATATTTCATGATACATAGTTATGAAATATTGTCTTGTGGTACAATATTTTATAGGACAATATTTTGATTTACAATAACACATTCTTTTATAACATCTGCTGGGCTGTGATTTTGGAATTGAGGTATTTATTAGAAGGTCTATCATCCTCAAGTCAAAAGAGATAAATATGTTTGTAAAAATACATATTCCACATTGATGTGCAAATTTGTGAAGGCCTGTGTTCAATAGTGAATCATTATTTTACATGATTCAATATTTTTTAAAATCATAAGTCTTGGCATGGTGTCCAACAATTTGTCCATGTTAAATTTATAAATAATATTTACATTCTTTAAAAGCTGATTTGTTAATTGACGTATTAAAAAGCTTGTGTCAAAAGAGAGTCAATGTAGATAAAGATACTTGTGGGTGGGTGAGCATGGAGGATCATGATGGAGTGTTAAATTCATTGTGATATTGTATCATGTGTATATAGACCAATGTATCAGGTTTTACAAGGATGTTTTGAATAACAATTGTTATTTGATATACGTTTGTCAACAATTTGATTAGGCCAAATGAAAATATATGTGTGGTTACAGTAACCCTACCGTCCCTTTATTTTCGTCTTGAAAACAGCCTACCCTAAAGATTTTATTGTCATTTTTCATTAAGCACTGTTAAAGTCAGAAAGTTGCTCCCATAGACTCAATGTAAAAAAAAACCCATTAAATAAAAAAAAAATCCCTACCTACCTACCCTAACATTTTTTCAGATGTAACTGGAACGACACATACTTTTTTATTTGGCCTGATTTGATTTACATTTGATTACAATCTGATTATTTAAAAGTAGATTATTATATATCTAGATCTATTAATAGTATATATGTAAGTCAGACTATTTATCAACCAAAAAATGTAAACATTTAATTCATACATGTATAGTGATTTACATTTAGAAATATTCACATCATTTTATAGTTTGCTGTGTCGGAATAATGCATTCATTGAAATGGTAAAGCAATTTATACTAATAAGTTTTATGGTAAATTTAAGTTTTGATGATATATATTGTTATGAAAATTGATTTTTTAACTGTAATTTAAGAGTAAATCATAAATAAATCACAGCATTAACACTACAGCTCTCTGTCTTAAAACTTAACTTAATATTAATTTGAAGTACAAAATTAGGGCTCAAAACACCAAATCCTAATTTCTAATTGGTTGATTTCTTAGTCAGAATATAGTTCTAAAATAATGTTTATGAGAGCTTTAGACAGGGCTTGGGTCTTCTTCAAACAACACATGAAGAACTGACTTCCGTTATCTTCTTTCTGAATCCGTCATGTAGAGTTCAACGTGTGATACTGTGGATCCATTTATTTTCGTGGATACCAATTTTCTTGGAATGAGGAAAACTTCTTAGATATTTGATTTGTGGTTTTGCCAAAGCCTGCATATAACTTTATATAAAATATGTAATATTTGTTGAATACTTAATTTCGTTGTTCATCTGTAACCCCGAAATCCACAAAAATTAGTATCTAAAGAATTATAATGTATCCACAGTAAAATTTATTTTCCCATGAGATACATGATCAAAGTACATTTTAAAAAGTTTTATTCTTTAATTTAAGCTTATAAATTTACGGCAAGCTGGTATATTTTGTACTAATTTTAAGACAGCTAATTTAAAAGTTACAAATAAGGACCAAATTGGATTCATTACAAAAATTAAAAGCTGATTTTAAGGTACGGTAAGAAAAGTTGACTTTTGTATATGATTATAGGATTATAGGATTACTACAAATTTAAGGATCTAGCTTCTTAATATGAATTAGTCATTGTTAGTAGTGTATAAATATTCACTAAAAGATTTACAAATATGTGGGAGATTATACAGTATACATTTGTACAGAGTTTTAAATGACATGCAATGTGCAAAACTACTATATGTAGAGTGGGGTGCTCATTTTCGCCACATCTTTCCATGTTTTCTACAGTTTATGTTCAGATCTAAATGTTTTTGAAGTATACTGATATTTCTATATGAAGATAACTTCAAATGCAAAATATACTTAAGCTTGAAAACCGGTTTGTTTTAAGAAAATCATCTGAAAAGTTAGATTAAAGGGTGTTTGAAATTTCCGGATGTTTTGTCAATGGGGGACACATTTTCGCCGTTTTTACACATCTATTTAAAACCAAATAACCGCAGCTTTTAACAATTTTTATCAAATCAATTGCATGATAGATGAATAGCAGACATTCCAAAGGTATAAAGAATTCAAAATTAGGGCATTCAGTCAAATATTTACTTAGAAATACTTCTTTGAAATCGTGTTTTTTATTCAGGAAATTGTCCGAAAATCGTTGTCCGTTTTTCGGTCATTTTCGATAGGAGCCGCAATTTTGTCTCAGTTTAAAAAAATATTTATAATTGTTATAAAAATATAATTTACGGGTACATTTCTTCCATTTCAGCCATCCTTTGAAGTTTTTACACCTCAAAATCCTTAAACGGCGAAATTGTGTCCCCGGCGAAAATGAGCACCCCACTCTACATGAAGTTTAAAATGTACTGGTCAGTGTCTTGTAAATCTAATATGGCCTGGTATGGTTTTATGTGTGATTTTTACAGATACTTTGTATAAGGGAATAAGTATTTGAAAATGTATACATGTACCAACATAAGTTTTGCCGATCGAAACCGATTTAATTTTGAAATAAGGATAGAACATTTTGCTCAGATAAATTTTTAAAATGGTTTATATTTATTTTTACATGTTTAGGAAAAGAATTTTGTTTAATATTTTAAGATGACTAACATTCATGAGAATATAGTATAAATATTTTTAATAGCATGATAGCAATAAGTATTCATATTGAAATTGATAGAAAACCAAAATTGGGGAATTTTGAAAATAAAGGAGGAGGGATAAAAAAAAACACATTTTCCTGTCCCCAATAACCTTTGACTTACTAGTATGATACTTTTTCTGAAATTTTTTTACATAATTCTTCCAACAACACTTTACATACTTTCAACTACGCTCTGAATGCCCGCGATTTCGCGGGCTTGTTCTAGTAAGTTATTAACCTACAAATCTATAAAAGGGACAGCCATACCAAATCTGCATATAAGATCAACTTAATAAATTAAAGCAGTTCAAAGACACTTTGATAAGTTTGATCAAGTTTAAATTCGCCGTTTCAGAATCTAATGCATTCTGGGTAATATTTCCAAAAGTGTACACCAAAGCATTGTAATTGGTTAAAAACGTCCTAAACAATGGAAATTCAACCAATGACGTGACGTTATTTTCATTTTGGGGTACGAACAATAAAATTACCCATAGTCCTTTAGTTTCTGAAACGGCCAATTGCTGGCAGGTTTATTCTTCATTTTCAGCTCTTATCGTGTTAATTTTGCTAATAATAGCTAGAGTTTAATTACTGAAAGGTTAAAAAAAGGATTATTGTTTAAATCTGGATATATAGTCCATGTGGATTCATTTATTTTCGTGGGTATCAATTTTTGTGGAATGCTGAAAACTTGCATATTGGTGGATTATTTGATTTTGTGGTTTTGCCTATCTCTGTATATATACAAATCCTATTGCAAATATGCTATTTGTTGAACATTTGAATTACGTGGTTCATCTGTACCCATGAAATCCACGTTAATTAGTATCCAACGAATATGAATGAATCCACAGTAATTAGAAATGAAAAAAAATATGGTATGATTGAGAAAACTCTCAGCCAGAGAGCAAATGACTTACAGCCTTCAACGATAAACAAATCCCATAATGCATAGATTAGTCAGTTAGCAATAGTAGGCCTTGCAAGATCTTTCTGTCAAAAAATGTAGGGAACAGGGACTTAAGCTATTTTTCACCAGAGAACAAAAAAACAATGAACAGATTGAATTTTCAGTTTTGTTTGCAAAATTCTATTTATCGGTTATTAGAATGGTGTGAAATAGCAAACAATTTGTACATTTACATTGTAATGTAATTAGTCTTCTATATTAATATGAAATATGGACTACGTTTAATTTTACACATGATTGAAAATGACATGCATGCATCAGTTGTCCGCATGGTAAAAAATGGTTTTTCAGTAGTTACCAACAAATCTCATATAGAATACCATCTTGCTTCAGATTTTATGGTATTTCCTCTGTAACATAATCTATGAGAAAATCATTTCTGATATCATATCAAATTCAAGTAACAGAGCATCACGTTACCATTATGCTTAAAGGGCCCTAAGGGGGAACACTGGAAATTTATTATGGTACAAAATGACTATAATTCTAAGTTTCAAAGAGCCATTTTTTTATCGTGTAGCATGGAATGTAATAAAGTTTGTTATTATTACTTAAATAAAATATATCTAAATTGCCTTAAACTTCCATCTACAATTTTAATAAAAAAACAAGATATGGTATGATTGTCAATAAGTCACTCTCCACAAGCATGACAAGAGACCAATAAAATGATGCAGAAATTATAAACTCAAGGTCATGATAAACTCAAGGTCATGATGTCAGAGCATGCATGCATGTATTATAGAGATAAATGTCATGTAAATTGCTTCTACTATTTTCTCTTCATTTCTAAATAAAGATGTAACTCTTTACTACCGGTATCCCAAAATATTTGTTAAACCAAGACATCCAAAAATTAGGAAGTGTTGTTCCACAGTATAGTTAAATATAAACTTTTATTATATTAGGGATTCTGCTGTTGCCAGGCAATTATGTTATATTTTCAATATTTTAGGAATTTTAATTCATTTTAAACACCGAAGCTTTTATCTCAAATGAGAAATTAAAATAAACATTTAGGGTGGTAAAGGAAAGTAGATAAAATATATCATGTATTAATTGGACGATATGCTAATGTTTATGTAGGTAAGTAGATAAACTCTTCATAGATACCAGGACTAAATTTAGTATATACGCCAGATGCGCATTTCGTCTACAAAAGACTCATCAGTGATGCTCAAATCCAAAAAAGTTAAAAAGGTTAAATAAAGTACAAAGTTGAAGAGCATAGGATATGCCTCTGGGGAAAAGTGGGGATATGGGTTTTTGGGGATAAAAAAGTGGAATCTGAAAAAATAGAAGGTTAAATTACAAAAAGTAGGATTTGGGAATTATGCATCGGATGTCAATGTCATCCCCATCATTTAGTATAGACAAATGTAGGACATTGTTACAACAGTTGAAAATATCTGCTTTTGCAATTAATGTATGACACACTGTCTGACACAGTCATTTTCATTGGCACTAGCTATATATATAGTAAGAGCAGAAAGGGTATTTTACACCCCCTTTGGATGGAATTAACTGGATTCCTATTTATATTTGCAGAGATTGATGGAGAATTTTCAACATGTTCAATATGACATAATTTCATTGATTTCATCAGAAAATTAAAGCAGATCATGAGATGTAGAGTTAATATTAAAGCAACTTATTTTCTTGAATATTTTTTAGGCGTCTAGCCCTATTTTTGTTTTAGTTAGTTCAATGCTCTGCGATTCATTTTCATGTTAACACCCTAAGCTGAACTAAGTCAATATTATACCTCTCATGTTATGATTACAGGAATAATTCTATTATTAGACCAGAAAATGTAATTTGCAGATGGTCTATTATATTAAATAGCTTTTGTTATTAGTTCTATATTGTTAATTTAAACATTGTATCAAACAAGTATTAGCCTATAGCATCATTTTATGAATATTTGAAATTATAGATGAGAATTATATATATATTGCTATTATGATTATTACAGTCTAGAATAGAGCACTAGTCTTGTACATTGTACAGAATACATGTATAAATGTTATTATTCTCATAAATTTGCTTTTGTTTTCGGATACTTAATGGAGCTTTTGTTGATGTGAAGTGTGGGGCTCTTTAAGTTGTAGACATAGTGACAAATTATTCTTTTTTGGGAATGCACATACATGTAGAAAAGGTTGTGGTGTCAGTTTTACTAGAAACATTACTCAACCAGTGCATATAATATGACTAAGGGTCTATTTTAAAAAAATTGCAGAGAGATAAAAGATTTGGCTCAATATTGAAGACCTCACTGTGACTTTGAGATGTAGAACAGCAATACATGCACTGTTCCTTTGCTTTTTGTAATTTTTTTTCTATGTATATACTTATTTTGTGTCTTGGATGGATACCCCATATTCTTTCTTTTCCATTCAATATTTTGGAACAGTGTATCAAAATGTATTCTGATTATAGCAAATGTAAAGGAGAACTAAAAGTACATTTAGTATTCAGATTACGATGGTTTAACCATGGAGTTACTGTTGACAGGATGTTCTACATTGCCAATAGTATTAAAGCCAAGTACATGTAGTATTAAAGCCAAGTACATTTAGTATTTTTATGCCCCATTTATGGGCATTATGTTTTCTGGTCTGTGCGTCCGTTCGTCCGTCTGTTCGTTCGTCCGTTCGTTCGTCCGTTCGTCCGTCTGTCCCGCTTCAGGTTAAAGTTTTTGGTCGAGGTAGTTTTTGATGAAGTTGAAGTCCAATCAACTTGAAACTTAGTATACATGTGCCCTATGATATGATCTTTCTAATTTAAATGCCAAATTAGAGTTTTGACCCCAATTTTACGGTTCACTGAACATAGAAAATGATAGTGCAAATTTCAGGTTAAAGTTTTTGGCTTCAGGTTAAAGTTTTTGGTCAAGGTAGTTTTTGATGAAGTTGAAGTCCAATCAACTTGAAACTTAGTATACATGTGCCCTATGATATGATCTTTCTAATTTAAATGCCAAATTAGAGTTTTGACCCCAATTTTACGGTTCACTGAACATAGAAAATGATAGTGCAAATTTCAGGTTAAAGTTTTTGGTCAAGGTAGTTTTTGATGAAGTTGAAGTCCAATCAACTTGAAACTTAGTATACATGTGCCCTATGATATGATCTTTCTAATTTAAATGCCAAATTAGAGTTTTGACCCCAATTTTATGGTTCACTGAACATAGAAAATGATAGTGCAAATTTCAGGTTAAAGTTTTTGGCTTCAGGTTAAAGTTTTTGGTCAAGGTAGTTTTTGATGAAGTTGAAGTCCAATCAACTTGAAACTTAGTATACATGTGCCCTATGATATGATCTTTCTAATTTAAATGCCAAATTAGAGTTTTGACCCAAATTTTACGGTTCACTGAACATAGAAAATGATAGTGCAAATTTCAGGTTAAAGTTTTTGGTCAAGGTAGTTTTTGATAAAGTAGAAGTCCAATCAACTTGAAACTTAGTATACATGTTCCCTTTGATAAGATCATTCTAATTTTAATGCCAAATTAGAGAATTTATTCCAATTTCACAGTCCTTTAAACATAGAAAATGATAGTGTGAGTGGGGCATCCGTGTACTGTGGACACATTCTTGTTCACATTTATTTTTCAGGTTACTATGGAGTAACTAGTTTCTGTAGACATGATGTGTTACCATGGCAGTAAGCCAAGTTTTAATCTTTAAATTATGTTTATTTTTCAGGTTACCATGGAGTAATTGTTGATCTGCGGTGTTACCATTGCCATATTATTTAAGCCAAGTAGTATAATTTTTATTTATTTTCAGGTTACCATGGAGTAACTGTTGACATGATGTGTTACCATGGCAAGACCGAGTAGTAATCTTTACGATGATTATTGGAAGGAGTTCCATGATATAGAGAACAATCAGGACGATGATGGTGAAGAAGATCTGCACTCAAAAACACCTGACGGTAAGTTTACTAAGTTCAAATGGTAAAGTTAATAAAAAAGAGTTTTGTGACCCCTAACCTATAAAAGAGGGACGAAAGATACCAGAGGGACAGTCAAACTCATAAATCGAAAATAAACTGACAACGCCATGGCTAAAAATGAAAAAGACAAACAGACAAACAATAGTACACACGACTCAATATAGAAAACTAAAGAATAAGCAACACGAACCCCAACAATAACTATAAAATGTGACTGTTTTAGATATGGAAGATCAAGGTCATCCCTAGTTTGGTCAGTTGAATTATTTTAAATTCAGTATTTGCTCATTATCTTCTTAACAGGTAGGATGAAAGATTGGTTGGTTTTGATTTTTAAAAAAGTATCTGGTTGCAATATTAGACATTCTGTAGACTCCACCTAATCAGGTATTGGCTAAACCAATATATCTGCTGTTTTAATAATATGAGGCAGGCATTACCTGTGAATGGGGACGAAGTCTGTATGATTTAAAAAAAAAAATCAAACATGTTAAAAAGAAAAACGGAAATACTGTAACGTTTCCGATTTTGGTTCGGTTGTTAGGGATTTTAGTTGTGACGTTATTTAAGTTATAACGTCATATTCAATGTAAACAAAGAAACACTGTCATCAGGTAATTTTTTTTAATAACAAACATTTTTTTAAAATGTATCGGTATCATGTATTGTGTTCCTTTCCTAGAATGATATATATACATTCTATTCAAAGTCTCATGCAAACAAGACAGGAAACGGAAGTAGATTTCTGCGCAGATCCGTAAACTGAAAATTCAAAAACGCGACAAAATTTTTTTTAAACGATTTTGAGTTCATTAGTACAATGAAAAATTCGGGAAAATTTCCCGATTTTTTTTTTTTTTTTTTTTTGAATTTTCTACTGTAATAGGGGACTTCGTCCCCATATTATTTCTAAATATCAATTGCAATGCAACTTTTGAAGTAAATAAGTCTGCATTTTTTATTTTTTTTTACAGATGGCAACATTTGAAGTAAATAAGTCCACATTGTATAATTTGTATATTTAAAGAAGGTAACTTTTCTAGTATAATAAATGTACAATGTATTTGTTATTTTTCAGAAGGTGAACAGGAGGCAGCATGGCTGAATGAAGCTGGTTATGGTTTTGTTGTTAATGCCTTACATGGTCAGTACCTATTAGTGATACTTTTGATGAATTAACTTATGGGGTGCTCATTTTCATGGGTGAATATGACCAAAAATTACAGTATTTGTAGAGAGAATTTGATAAAGCCACAAAATTCAAATTAAGCTTTCATAAAAATGATTGCCTGAGGTTAAAAAAGTGAATAATCGTAATTACACATTTAAGATAAAAAACCTTCTGGCTGAAAGAACCTTAAGCTCGCTTAGAATATTATAAAGTTTAATATAAGGGTCAGCTTTGGCTGATTGAGTAAGAACCACAGCTTGTAGATACATTTCAAACAGATCTTTGACCTTATATATATAATGGTTTACTTTTATACAAATTGATTTGTGACTTGGATGGAGAGTTTTCTCATTGGCACTCATACCACATCTTCTTATATCTACTTACCAGCATTAAATGTATGTCTGCTAAGACTAGTAATTCTGGGTACAGAACCCATCAGCTGATTGCACAAAAACTACTCTTGTTGGTGTTAGTGAATTACCCTGTCAATTACATTGTATTACCTGTTGATTATACAGTAAGATATTTCACCGTGAATCACCCACAATCCCTAGTATCTTCAGTTATTACATTTGGGACTCTGCAGCACATTTTTATGGATACTCTTTAATACACTTATTAAAAATCATATTAAAAAAATCTTGACAGTGAGCTATATTTGTTCATTTCTGTGTCATCTGGTCTCCTGTGAAGAGTTGTCTCATTGGCAATCATATCACATCTTATTTATTCGTATTTAATCATTTAGAACATGTACTAAACATAAAGTAATTTTATATTAATGTTTTGTTTACAGATGGGAAGGATTTGTCTGAAGATGACATTGAGGCCCTCACTGCGACCTTGACCTCCCATCAGGCTGCTGTTGTGAAAAGGAGGGTAGATACCTTAAATGCAACCATTAGGAAGAAACAGAAACAGAGTAACAAGACTGATGTCAGAGATATTTTCAAAACTAAGTCTTGGGTAAGAAAGTTGTGAAAAAAAGGTTCTGTGCCTGAATAAGAATAAATAATTTTATATAAAATTGAGAATGGAAATGGGGAATGTGCCAAAGAGACAACAACCCGACCATAGAAAAAAAACAACAGCAGAAGGTCACCAACAGGTCTTCAATGTAGCGAGAAATTCCCGTACCCGGAGGCGTCCTTCAGCTGTCCCCTAAACAAATATATACTAGTTCAGTGATAATGAACGCCATACTAATTTCCAAATTGTACACAAGAAACTAAAATTAAAATAATACAAGACTAACAAAGGCCAGAGGCTCCTGACTTGGGACAGGCGCAAAAATGCGGCGGGGTTAAACATGTTTGTGAGATCTATACCAATGATTTAATAGTTCAAAAATACTTAAAGTTTAACAATAGTACACATAACACAACATACATGTATACCGGTATGTAGAAATCTTGATACTGAGCGACATGAATCCCTCCAAAAAAACTCCAGTGATATCAAGTGTTCTGGAAGAATAAGCAGATCCTGCTTAGAAGAAGATACTGATGGGGCAAGTGGTTGACCATTATTGAATTACCTTTTCACAGATGATAGCGGATATGTTTCTTACGTCGTAACTACAATCCCCTTCCCTTTCATGAATGTGACCAACCGAATTATACTTTTTACCAGATTTGTTATAACAGAAGCAACGCGACAGGTGCTACATGTGGAGCAGGATCTGCTTACCCTTCCAGAGCATCTGAGATCATCCCTAATTTTTGGTGGGGTTTGTGTTGCTAATTCTTTAGTTTTCTATGTTGTGTCATGTGTACTATTGTTTGTCTGTTTGTCTTTTTAATTTTTTAGCCATGGCATTGTCAGTTTATTTTTTGATTTATGTGTTTTTAAATGCTGGAATTAATTGTTTTAGGAAATGATAACAAGTGCACCTCCTTATAATTGAATAAGAAAATTTACGCATAAAAATGTAAAAAAAAAAGCAGTGCAGCCAGCAACAGTTCATTCAGTTGCACTCCATTAAGGAAGTTCGCTGCTCAGTTTCAAAATAAATAGCTTTTCATAAAACTTGTATATATCGATGGGGGATTAATTAAGGAAGCCAAAAAATATATAGATGTCAATTTGCTTGTTTTCAAGCTATTAGCCTTTGAAATTTTGGCAGGGAAATATTCTCCCTTGACTTTTCATAGCTTTATCATTGACAAGTTAAAGTTCTCAAAAACTATTAAAAAATAAATAAGATTTTATAAGACTCTAACAAATAGTTTATGATTATACATGCAAAGCATTTTTAAAAAGAAAAATGGGGGTCAATGGGCAAAATTTTTGAAGGCAATCAAATGGATAAAACCAGAGGATTCCAAAAATCTTACAACATTTCCAAAACATGACAAGCGAACATCCTTAACCTGAAGTCTTGTCATAAAAGAAAAGCTGTAGATTTCTAATTTATGACACTGAATTTTATATCAGGAAGGTTATGGTGCATCACCAAGACATGGCTCTGATGAAGTGGATGGTATTCGGGGTAAAAATGCTGAAAGATACAGCTTTACAAAAAACAAGGGAGGTTATTCTATGTCTGGACGTAAAACTGAGAATGTTGCAGACAAGATGGCCACAGGTTAGATTACTTTTAAAAAGCTTTTTAAATTCAAATGCAAATTCAAGATACCAATTAAATATCTGTGTATAAGTACATAGGTTCTTCAATAATACCCAAATTGTTTTACTAAATTTTTTTATTTTTTTATTCGAACTGTTTAGTGTATTTTACTCAATTTTAGAAGGTTCTTTTTTCTTAATTAATTTAAGGTTCTTTTACTCATTTCTAGAGTATTATTTGTCCTATGCAAGATAGGCATGACAGGTTTTCATCCATTTTGCTTCATTTTGTTTTAATAAAGAGCTTTCTTTCAATTTTGTATTAATGCTTCCAAAAGTCTGTTAAGAAATCGAGAATGGAAATGGGGAATAGGTCAAAGAGTAGATAAAAACCGAAGGCCACAAATGGGTCTTCAATGCAGTGAGACACTCCCGCACCCAAAATTGATAATGTAATTACGTCAAAATGAATCATCATGGACTTTTGTTGATAGGTGTAGAAGTATTAAGCATGCAACCGAGAGGTACATTCCGTCAGACAAGTTTTACGAAGACGAGCCTGAGCCATCCCATGCCCAGCATATCAGATGAGGATGTATCATTGGATATCAAGATTAGTGAACCTACAGTACCAAAAGAAAGGGTAAAACTTACTTCTGTTGTCTGATAGGGTTACATCTGTGTCTCTGGCTTACCACAAGTAGAAGCCTAAAACATCAGGCCAAAATTAAAAATATGTTTGTTTCCCCTCCCCCACCCGGGTAATAAATAAACTCATCATATATAGATACCAGGACTAAATTTTGTTTATACACCATACGCGCGTTTCGTCTACAAAAGACTCATCAGTGACGCTCGAATCCAAAAAAGTTAAAAAGGCCAAATAAAGTACGAAGTTGAAGAGCATTGAGAACCAAAATTCCTAAAAGTTATGTCAAATACAGCTAAGGTTATCTATGCCTTGGGTAAAAAAGCCTTAGTATTTCAAAAATTTCAAAATTTTGTAAACAGTTAATTTATAAATATAACTATATCAATGACAATTCGTGTCAGCACAAAAAGTGCGGACTACTGGACTTGTGATACCCTCAGGGAAATAAATCTCCACCAGCAGTGGCATAGACCCAATAAGCCCCCTAGTAAAAAAAACAATTTCCACCAAAAAATCGAACTTGTTTTTTTTCCCGAAAATAATTTGTTTCCATATTTGGGAAGTGCTTGAAAGCAGAAGGATTGATAATCTAAATAAACACTCAATACACTCAAATTGAGCACAAACGACTGAATAGTGGTCTGGACTGGACAATTCAAACCATTCATGAGGTGACCATGCTATGACATCAAGTTAAAAAGAAAATAACCTGCCTTCCTTGTCTGTTTACCAGGGGAGGGGAAACCCAACATTCTTTTAAATGTAGCCTCACATGAGAGTTTTTCAAATTTATACAGAGTTTTGTAACATGAATGAAGAGTTTCTATTACATAAACTCAGTCATATTTTACATCCACTGGAAAAAAATAATACTTACAAAATTTATATTACAAAACGAAGTTGTATGTCAATATCTATGAGTACTTTCACACTTATGCATAGGACTAGAACTTTCATAATGTATAACCGGTAATAATTTCATTATATAAACATGATAAAAGACTGACACTGCAGACAAAGGCTATTTGTTTTGACAAAATTATATACTGGCCTCTCTTTTTGTGGGACTATATCATATGGGAAATTTTGCTCAATTCAAATTACAAGTGGATTTTCCACATAAATAAAAAACATTGTTAAATCCTGTTCAGTTATGAGAGAAAAATAAAATAAAAGTGAAATTCAGCTTAGTAAATATGAAAAAAAATAAAAATACACATTTTTAAAGAAAATCTCATTTTTTGAAAAAATAAAAGACGAGATGCTAATAGAAGAAATTGATCAGATTGTAAAAAGTTGCAACCATGCTAATCAAATATTAATTCAGCTGTTATGGTATTCTAGTAAAATTGTTTGTTTTATGACAGCTGTTTTATCTAAGAGGAAGGTATATGTACCAGGTAATCATATTCACAGCTACAGAACAAATACTTTTTATGCTGATTATACATAATGCATTTTCTATTTGGCTGCATATTCATCATGTTTATACAAACATGTATACCATCACACCATACTTCAGACCACTATCATTTTGATTTAAACCAAACAGATACGATTGCACTGCTATTGTAATATAGCGTAGGGCAAGCCCTGATGATTTTGATATAAAACTAACAAATAGGATCATGCACGGTCATTGACACCTGTCTGATTAAACTTGCTGAAAACAACCTCAAAACATACATTTTAAATCTGTTATACATTGTCTGCTCTTGCATGTAAGCTTGCATGTACATTTTCATAATATCAAATGTGAATTGATGCCAGGAAAATAGGTGACCTTTTCAAATCAAAATGAATATTACAAACACTGTAACAGTGTCGCATTAGAATAACATAGCACAAGCCCTAATCATTATGATTTAAACCTGATGAATACTTTAATACAACACTGTTGTCATATAGTATGGATTTTTTAAATATTTTTGTTCATTTCTTCCTTTTTTGAATGAAAAAGGCAGTTTTATAAATATTAGTATTGAAGTTAAAATTAACATAAATAATAGCCATGACTTTAATTGATTATTTCCAGTTTTGAACAAAATCTCTATTTATTTTCCCTTTTACAATCTTAAATAAGGTTTTTAAAATATTTCAATTAAACTGATAATATTAAGGGGAAATAATTTAGAGTTATGTGCTTTATACAAATGCAAATACTAACAGCATTTAGGTAGTTTTCTTGAGCTGAAACTTATAATTTAATAACTTATTTACAAAATTAGTTCTACTTCTTGTAGAAAAAAGTTTTTTTTTTACCGTTTTATACTACATATAGAATATTGGGTAGAAAATATATAAATCTGAGAAAGGATGAACTTTTTCAAGATCAATTTCTATATCTTAATTAAATTTTGAATGAAAAAGTCAGTTTACTTAATATTATCAAGAGAACTCAATGTAATTAGTAATAAAGTACATTTCCCATGTGTTTTGCTGCAAATTTTTGATTTTAATAACTTGTAATAAACAAACTGAGTGTACTTTTTGTATACAAAGCATTTTTTTTTATCATACTAAATGTAGATTATTGCATTGGGTAGAAATGGAATTTATATTTTTAATATTTATTTTTCAATTCTTCACTCTTCTGATTGAAAGGGAACTTTTAATTAATCAAGACAACTTAACATAATTAGTAAGAAATATAAAAAAACAAGATGTGGTATGATTGCTAATGGGACAACTCTACACAAGAGACCAAATGACACAGAAATTAACAGCTACCTTTAACAATGAGCAAAGCCCACAAAAAGCTTTTTCTTTATTATACCATATATATATGTAGATAATTGGGTAGAAAATATATATAAATATATCTGGGCACATAATGATTATTAAATTTTTTTTTTTTATTGCAAATTTTATTCAAAATTATATTATTGAGCATTGAAAACTGGAATTTGTGTGGCTATTGTGACGTCAAATTATTATGACGTCATAGTTGCTATTGTGACATCATTTTGTCTAAGTGTGACGTCACTATTATACTATATATATGTAGATTATTGGGTAGAAAATATATATAAATATATCTGAGCACAAAATAATTATATAAGATAAAATTTTTACGCAAAATGTATTCAAAATTCTATTATGGAGCATGGAAGACCAGAATTTTTGTGGCTATTGTGACCTCAAATTATTATGACGTCATAGTTGCTATTGTGACGTCATTGTGTCTAATTGTGACGTCACAACATTACCAAGGGTCTAAATTCATAACATCTAAATGCACATCATAAAGTAACTTATCTGCTATGTACATGATGTAGCTATATAGTTTAGAAAGATCACAGAGAAACTAAAGGTCAGTGACAGGAAGTGAAATATCTCTTGAATGTGTTTTTTTACTACATGTACAATACTTAATCATTCCTCAAAAAACTTCAATTGCTTCAAAACTTGTAAGGTGATCAAATGATCAATTGAAATGGTAGTAGAGTTTTGTAGAGTAGAAATATATTCTGCACATTGTGATCCAATGCCGCATGTTTATAGATTTTTTTTCTGTTATAATTTCAGGCACCAGTTCATATAATGGAGAGGAAGGAACTCAGGGATAATCTACCAGTAAGTTATTGTAAAACCTGTTGTTTTCATTGTAAACTTTTACAAAAAATTTGTCTGAAACCATTGGACTTATTTCAAACAAACTTTACAGCTAATTTCCTAATGCATGTAAAGCAAGACTTTGGTTAGCTTGCTTACTTTGTTTGTATATTGTACAATTGTAATAGGGATAATGTCCAAACATATATACAGGTTAAAATATGCCTATAAATATTGTTTGAAGATGTCAATGCTAATTACAAAGCTTGAATTAATGTTTATACAAACAAAGCAATCAAGCCTACCAAAGTTTTACTCAACAAGCATTAGGGAATTAGCTGTAACTGATTCCTGTATATGGCCACCATGGCTAAAAATAGAACATACAGGTGAAATGCATTTATTGTCTTATATATTTAAAACCTTGATAGATAAAGAAAATCTAATTGGAATTTACAATAATCTAAACACAATTTTATTTTTAATAAAAAGATATAATTCATCTATTTAAAACTTATTAAATAAAAAATTGTAAAAAGCGAAATCATATGTCGAAAACCTATTTGTATAGCAAACTAATATGTACTCTAGTCCTTGGTTGATAGATGTCTTAATTATTGGCAATCATACCACATCTCCTTATTAATAGAAAATTTTGTCATTATGTTGATTTATACTGTAAATTCAAAAATTATTGACTCCCTTTTTATTTTGAATTTTGAAGAATGGACAAAGTTGAAATCTGCCTAATAATAAGTAATAAGTAAAATAAGTATAATAATCCGATAACTGAATGTGAGTTGTTATTATTGGTGTCATACCACCAATTACTCCCTCAAATTTAGAACGTTTGTGAAAGTAGGCCTACTCGGACAAAAAAAAGTGCATTTGATGTCATTGTTCACCTAAACTAACTAACAAATTTGCAGAAATGAAAGTTTTGTTGAAAGAGAAATATATTAAGACCATTTTGAGCCAAAATTTACCTGTCTATGAGTTTGCATTAAAAATTGAGGATTAATGCGCTCCATAGTATACTAATTTAAGATTTCCAGAAAACCAGGGGTTATTTTTAGTGGTACCTCCTTTCGGAAGCTCTCTGCTTTCTTATATGATTTTGAATGTATGTTGAAAATTGGCATGCAGAAAGGTGACACCTGTACAATTCAGGATATACCTAGTTTCTATGAAGTTAAACTTAAGGTAAAATATTTAGAAAGCTGTGAAAATTGCAAAATTTGGTTGAACAGATAGGGACTTTTAATTGGTGGTATGACACCTTATTGCGGTAACCACCTATTGGCATTGATAAAAACCGTACAATAATTCCTGAATTTACAGTTTATATTTTACTGTTGTATTTTAATTTCATTACTATTTGAATTTCATATTTTCACAGGACTTTGATATTCAGCCAGACCCAATGGGGAATACGCACATAAGAGATCTGAGTCAGGTTGATCTAGATCACCTGAGGTCTTTAACATTAATAGAATTAACTGCCTTATTTGATAATAACAACATACTGTGGTCTCGGCGAAAAACCAAGAAAAAATTGAAAGGTAAAAATAAAACGAAATACTGTTTCTATTCTTTGACTACTTATCTAATTTTAAGGATCAGAAGATAACATTCTAGAAAACGTAAGCATTGGTAATTTGGTCAAGCCTTGATAACACAATTTGACTGATTTTAGTAAATTCACGTCGTAAGGGAGATTTTTCAGATCATTTGCCAAATTTCTTTTTATATTTAGATAAAATTGAGAATGAAAATGGGGAATTTGTCAAGGTAAGATACTTCTTCATAAACAGAAAAAATATTAGTCATTCCTTAAATGAGACAACAACTAACAACACATAACCAAAAGACATTGTAAATGCAGTTGTCAAATTTACACTGTATTATGATAACGTTTAAATTAATGGGTGTTTTTTGCTTTTCTTTCAGATCATGGTTTATTTGGAGTTCCTCTGGAGACATTATTAGAGAATGATAAACAGATAGATTCTAAGTGTAATATTCCTTTAGTCTTTCTTGATGTAAGTAATATTAGAAACAAGTTATACACTACAAACCGATAAGTTGATTTGATGCCATGTCCATATGCATGGCTCTGTAGTTTCATGGTAGCATGCTTGCCTGGAATACAAGATGTTGTGGGTTCAATTCTAAGTCAGATCATGTCAAAGAATTAAAAATTTGTTGTTTTTTTCTTCTGCATTTAGCATGAAGCAGTTATATTAGAAGTATAGACTGCTTGGACTAGAGTCAAAATAAACTGTCCCAGTAGGGGCAAATGTCTTCCTACGGACTGTAACACTGAACAAGCACATTAAAATCAAGGTCAGCTTGTCGATCTTTTACATTGCAGAACTCATATTGACATGTTTTCATCCTGAATAATTTTATCAGTAGATGTTTAACAACAATTTGTCATCATCATCATTTCAACACAATAATAGTATGATTTGTATTAAAACTACTAAACAAAATTGTAATTTTTATTTTATCGTCTTTATTAAATGATTTTTTTTCTACTGTTTTACAGATTATACTGTTTTTAGAAAAACATTGCCTAGATATTGAAGGGATTCTTCGTGTTCCAGGGTCAACCTCTAGGGTCAAGGTAAGATATTGAAGGGATTCTTCGTGTTCCAGGGTCAACCTCTAGGGTCAAGGTAAGATATCGAAGGGATTCTTCTCGTGTTCCTGGGTCAACATCTAGGGTCAAGGTAAGATATTGAGACAACAACACCCATGTTACACCGCATGATTAAAGATTTATTTGTCTACATGTTTGAATATATGAGGGGAATCATCTGGGCAGTTATAATATGAGAAAATATAACTGAAGTATGGTGTGTGTTGACTTACTGAAGTTTCTTCAAGTGTAATTGGTTTAACAATTATATACATAGAAATGAAAGTAGAAATAGAACTTGAAGTTGTAGATGACTAGGTAAATTACTGTACAAAATCATCAAGGACAAAAATATAGGAAACAAAGAAAAATAAAAACAAATCGGGTTATATTTGTATGCTATGGAAAGATACCAGAGTATGCATTTAGGGTGGTAGACCTTGGTTCAGGGAGATAACTCTTTAAATCAGTTATGTGTTTGTTTAAAAGTCAAGTTTCATCAATGTTTTTTTAAGCATTTACCTGAAACAGATTGGAAATAATCTATGTAACCTAGAAGCTTAGAATATATTTATGAAAATGGTTGACACAAACGTACTGATGATTTTAAGAGTTATTTCCCTTAACCTAGGTCTACCTCCTTAAGAAACATGTTTTGTGCACAAGAAAATGGTAGTAAAACTTTTAATATGATATAAAAATGATAAGATAACTTGTAACTTTAAAGACAGTTTTTATTCAGCATGTTTCTCCTAATATAATTAAATGTTGTTATGTAATATTCTTTTCTTTACAGTTGCTTAGACAAGAAATAGAAGAAAAGTTTTATCAAGGTACATTTTCGTGGGTTGATGTTATGCCTAATGATGCTGCGGCTTTACTGAAACAGTTTCTACGAGAGTTACCTTCCCCTTTGTTGACGCCTCAGTACATTGAAGCATTTGCTCAAGTTGAAAGTAAGTATGGTTTGATAACATGTATCAGAATTAAATCTGTACCGTATTGTATAATAGACTATTTTCATATCACATACTTCAAACTCAGGAGTTTATAATTTTATCACAGATAACCTACTCTGTGTGCAGGAGTCGGGCCTCACGGTCATAAAACTTTCGAGCATGATTTTTGTACTCAGACTCGAAAATCAACCAATCAAATTGCTGGATTTCATGTTTAGAGCATGATTTTTGTGCTCTGAGCACTGAGCAAAGTTTATGCCTTCAAGGCCAGGCCTTGAAGGCATAAAACTTTGCTCAGTGCTCGGAGCACAAAAATCATGCTCGAAACCTGAAATCCATCAATTTGATTGGTCGATTTTCGAGACGAGTACAAAAATCATGCTCGAAAGTTTTATGACCGTAAGGCCTGGTATTCAGTCAAGTAAGAGCAACCAAAAGAAGAAAAATCAAGCTAACAATCAGTTGAATTTATACTGGAAAATAAGAACTGTTTTCCAATGATTTTGTCAGCTAATTTTCCCTAAAAATTAAACCAATTGCTAACCTGACTTACTTCTTTAAATTGCTCTTACCACAGAGTAGGTTATATAACCTGGTGGGATATTATATATTCCAGAGTCAAAGGTCAGTAATATGAAAGTAGTCTTTTGTATGAATTATTTACCATCCCTTTCATTCCTACCTTTTTGAAGCCCCAATATGCTTAACTTTCACTTTTTAAGGTAATAGAAAATAAGTGTACTTGTTGATAGTTTGCCTGCTAACTGAAAATTTAATTTATTTTTCCCAATCTTTAAAACTTTTCTTGAGACAAACATGACATACTTGTTACTAAAATTTCATTTTTCACTTTATCATCTTTGATATTTTAGCCTCTACAGAAAAGATATTTTAAGCAGATTTCAACATAGTAAGAAAGCGTGTGTACTAACATTTGTATGAGAATAGTAGGTTGTTTGGGTTGCACACTTGTGTTAGAGTATGGTAGTGTTAAATCACATCATGTGCAGTCATAATACTTATATTATGTTAACTTAGTCCTTTGTGATTTAAAGCATTTTCTGGTTTACACTGTTACCGAAAATTCACTTAAAACGATTTTTCTCATTGTGTTTTGTTTTTAACCTATTAAAGAACTCTCTGACATCAAGAAACTGCTAGACAATGGCAGTCATTTTTTAGTTTTTTCCTTTGTTTTGTCGATTCTTTAATTCAGAAGAAGAAAAAAAAATATCTTGAGGATAAGAGTCATTCATTGCTTTTTAATTAAACCTTTTTAGATTTTTTTGTTAAAAGTATTTGTCATTACTAAGGTCATTTTGTTCTAAGTGTAAATGATGTTCCATTAGGTCAAACACATCCCAAGAGAAAATAAATCTGGGATCTCACTGTTTTAGTATTTTACCTATGTTTTCTTCATTTTTCATCTATCCTTAAATTAAGAAAAAAAAAATTATCTGCTGTCAGTCACTGATTTTACTGTTACAAATTTTGTTTTCTAGTGAAATAGTTTGGAAAAACAGGTATTTAGCTTCTTTTGTATGTTAAGTGTTTTAGGTTGTTTTACAGTACGAACCATTCATTTTGAATTTAACATTTTAGGAATTGTTTTATACGACCGCAAAAATTTTAATTTTTTGGTTGTATATTGCTATTACGTTGGCGTCGCCGTCTTCGTCGTTGTCGTCGTCGTCCGAATACTTTTAGTTTTCGCACTCTAACTTTAGTAAAAGTGAATAGAAATCAATGAAATTTTAACACAAGGTTTATGACCACAAAAGGAAGGTTGGGATTGATTTTGGGAGTTCTGGTCCCAACATTTTAGGAATTAGGGGCCAAAAAGGGCCCAAATAAGCATTTTCTTGGTTTTTGCACTATAACTTTAGTTTAAGTGAATAGAAATCTATGAAATTTTGACACAAGGTTTATGACCACAAAAGGACGGTTGGGATTGATTTTTGGAGTTTTGGTTCCAACAGTTTAGGAATTAAGGGCCAAAAAAGGGCCCAAATAAGCATTATTCTTGGTTTTCGCACAATAACTTTAGTATAAGTAAATAGAAATCTATGAAATTTAAACACAAGGTTTATGACCATAAAAGGAAGGTTGGGTTTGATTTTGGGAGTTTTGGTCCCAACAGTTTAGGAATAAGGGGCCCAAAGGGTCCAAAATTGAATTTTGTGTGATTTCATCATAAATTAAATAATTGGGGTTCTTTCAAATTGGTCTACATTAAGGTCCAAAGGGTCCAAAATTAATCTTAGTTTGATTTTAACAAAAATTGAATCCTTGGGGTTCTTTGATATGCTTTATCTAAACATGTACTTTGATTTTTGATTATGGGCCCAGTTTTCAAGTTGGCCCAAATCAGGATTTCATATCAAGTATTGTACAATAGCAAGAAATTTTCAATTGCACAGTATTGCACAATAGCAAGAAATATCTAATTGCACAATATTGTGCAATAGCAATTAATTTTCAATTGGAGTTATCTTTCTTTGTATAGAATAGTAGTTGATAATATATGTTGGAAAATTGCCCGACATGACTATGATGTCATTTTCTATTTTTATTTGCCAATAACTTTATGTAAATAACTTCATTGGAAATTTGCCAATATAAAATGTTGCTGATGAAGCTTTTTTTCCTTATCTTATCTAAAATGTTTTTAGATAATGTGTGTTGGACATTTTCCAGACATGACTATGATGTCATTTTCTATTTTTATTTGCCAATAACTTTATGTAAATAACTTCATTGGATATTTGCCAATATAAAATGTTGCTGATGAAGTTTTTTTTATTGTTTTATACAATAAACAATGCATATTCACTTTTACTACCAACCAATCTTTACCATTCAGTGATTACAAGCACTTTATTTTACATTTTAGAATTTTATGATGTATTTAAAAGAGTAGTTATTGTTGCAAACTCCATTAGAAATTTGAATTGATATCAGTTTTGGAAAAAAGGAAACGGGGATGTGAAAAAAAAAGGGGGGGGGGTAAATTTTTCTCATTTCAGATTTCATAAATAAAAAGAAAATTTCATCAAACATTTTTTTGAGAGGATTAATATTCAACAGCATAGTGAATTGCTCAAAGTTCATTAGACCACATTCATTCTGTGTCAGAAACCTATGCTGTGTCAACTATTTAATTTTAGATTTAAATAAGTTTGAAGAAGAAATCTTTAATTGATTTGTAAAATCTTGACATTTGTTTTGTGTAAAAAAAAACATGTAATGTCAAAAATTTGATCACAATCCAAATTCAGAGCTGTATTACGCTCGAATGTTTTGTCCATACTTGACCCAACTGTTCAGGGTTCGACCTCTGCGGTCGTATAAAGCTGCGCCCTGCAGAGCACCTGGTTGTTAAAATATTCTTCCCAACTAAGGTAACTATGTTTTAAGTGTAAATGACATTCCATTAGGTCAAACACATTAGCCAATCATAATCAGTGTTACAAATGTATATATCTAGTTATATATACAGTATTATGAATGTAAATGATGTTTTAGTAAGTGGAGTTGCACATTTACAGAGAGTCACTAAATCTAAAAAAAACCTTCATATGCATATATTCATAAAATTAGTAAAAAGAATGTGGTTTTAATAATAATTATTTGCATGATATATAATATAAATCATAGATAAGCTTCAAAAAATAATTATGTAATGCATTTTATACAATGGGATCAAATTGGAAATCACTCTCTCTAGTGTTTAACAAATCACTCTCTCTAGTGTTTAACAAATCAATGTGAAACAGGGTGATGCAGCCAGAGATAGAATAGTAATATCACAATTTAAAATTCTGTGATTTAAATTCATTTAATATCTTAAAATTGTGTGTATGTTTTACTGAAATGTTCATGACTTGTATTTTTATACGACCGCAAATTTTGAAAAAATTTTCGTCGTATATTGCTATCACGTTGGCGTCGGCGTCGTCGTCCGTCGTCCGTCGTCCGAATACTTTTAGTTTTCGCACTCTAACTTTAGTAAAAGTGAATGGAAATCTATGAAATTTTAACACAAGGTTTATGACCACAAAAGGAAGGTTGGTATTGATTTTGGGAGTTTTGGTCCCAACATTTTAGGAATTAGGGGCCAAAAAGGGCCCAAATAAGCATTTTCTTGGTTTTCGCACTATAACTTTAGTTTAAGTTAATAGAAATCTATGAAATTTTGACACAAGGTTTATGACCACAAAAGAACGGTTGGGATTGATTTTGGGAGTTTTGGTCTCAACAGTTTAGGAATTAGGGGCCAAAAAAGGGCCCAAATAAGCATTATGCTTGGTTTTCGCACAATAACATTAGTTTAAGTAAATAGAAATCAATGAAATTTAAACACAATGTTAATGACTACAAAAGGAAGGTTGGTATTGATTTTGGGAGTTTAGGTCCCAATAGTTTAGGAATTAGGGGCCAAAAAGGGACCCAAATAAGCATTTTTCTTGGTTTTCGCACCATAACGTTAGTATAAGTAAATAGAAATCTATGAAATTTAAACACAAGGTTTATGACCATAAAAGAAAGGTTGGGTTTGATTTTGGGAGTTTTGGTCCCAACATAATAAGGGGCCCAAAGGGTCCAAAATTAAACTTTTGTTTGATTTCATCAAAATTGAATAATTGGGGTTCTTTGATATGCTGAATCTAACTGTCATGACTGTGTATGTAGATTCTTAACTTTTGGTCCCGTTTTCAAATTGGTCTACATTAAGGTCCAAAGGGTCCAAAATTAAACTTAGTTTGATTTTGACAAAAAATGAATCAGTTAGGTTCTTTGATATGCTGAATCTAAAAATGTACTTAGATTCTTGATTATTGGCCCAGTTTTCAAGTTGGTCCAAATCGGGGTCCAAAATTAAACTTTGTTTGATTTCATCAAAAATTGAATAAATGGGGTTCTTTGATATACCAAATCTAACTGTGTATGTAGATTCTTCATTTTTGGTCCTGTTTTAAAATTGGTCTACACTAAAGTCCAAAGGGTCCAAAATTAAACTTAGTCTGATTTTAACAAAAATTGAAATCTTGAAGTTCTTTGATATGCTGAATCCAAAAATGTACTTAGATTTTTTTATTATGGGCCCAGTTTTCAAGTTGGTCCAAATCAGGATCTAAAATTATTATATTAAGTATTGTGCAATAGCAAGTCTTTTCAATTGCACAGTATTGCGCAATGGCAAGAAATATCTAATTGCACAATATTGTGAAATAGCAAATTTTTTTTTAATTAGAGTTATCTTTCTTTGTCCAGAATAGTAAGCAAGAAATATCTAATTGCAAAATATTGTGCAATAGCAAGATTTTTTTTTAATTGGAGTTATCTTTCTTTGTCCAGAATCAACTTAAATCTTTGTTATATACAATATACAATGTATATTCACTTTTTACTACCAACTGATAAATTAAAATAATCTTTACCATTCAGTGATAACAAGCAGTTTTTTTACATCTTAATATTTTATGATGTATTTAAATGAGTAGTTATTGTTGCAAACTCCATTAGAAATTTTAATTGAAATTAGTTTTGGAATAAGGGAAAGGGGGATGTGATTAAAAAAATTGGGTTAAATTTTTCTCATTTGAAATTTCATAAATAAAAAAGAAAATTTCTTCAAACATTTTTTTGAGAGGATTAATATTCAACAACATAGTGAATTGCTCTAAGAGAAACAAAAATTTTAAGTTCATTAGAACACATTCATTCTGTGTCAGAAACCTATGCTGTGTCAACTATTTAATCACAATCCAAATTTAGAGCTGAATCCAGCTTGAATGTTGTGTCCATACTTGCCCTAACCGTTCAGGGTTCAACCTCTGCGGTCGTATAAAGCTACGCCCTGCGGAGCATCTGGTTTACTCACGAATTTTTATACCCCCGCTTTGAAAAAGGGGGTATACTGTTTTACCTCTGTCTGTCCATCAGTCTGTCCATCAGTCGGTCAGTCCGTCCGTCCCATGAATATCTTTCATCACATTTTTCGCAGGAACTACAATACAAGGATTTCTGAAATTTGGTTTCAGGGTTTATATAAGTCAGCTATACTGTGTGATGCGTTTTCAGATTCATCTTTCAACAACTTCCTGTTTACCAAACAC